>PVHT021183506.1:2567909-2701884 GCA_004024745.2 Catagonus wagneri | reverse complement strand
GGGGGCCCTTCATGGTGACTGGCCTGCTTTGCACGAGGTGCGTGTCCCGGGACCGACACCTCTTCCGTCGCTCTCTTTCCTGCTTTAGTTTCAACCCCACGAGCCTGAATTTGCATCACTGGGACATTTCTTCTTTTTAAAAGTCCTGCTTTCTGCCTTCTCTGCAGAGGTGCTTGGGTGCAGGCTCGAGAGGTGCTACCCCTGCCCCACAGCCCCCCACAGGCAAAGGATTTCCTCCCTGGCTTTGGGCTTCTCAGAAAAGCCACCTCTGCGGTGCCTGGGTTATGAAATGCACCCCGGGCTAGTCAGGAAGACCCTGCTGAAGTCACTGTCTACCGAGCTCCCCCTGCAGCAGGGCTGGGAAGGACCCCTCCTAGCCCTCTTGGGCCCCTGTTCTACAGACGAGGATCCTGAGGCCAGCAAGCTCAAACAGAGACTCAAACCCAGGGTGCCTGGATGCCTCTTGGGTGCAATGATCCTTCCTACCCTCCAGGGGCATGGAGGCATCGGACTGGGAAGAAAGAGATCCCGGGAGAGTCGGGCGAGGCTCACACTGCACCTGCATCCGCCATTAGCAGCCTGGCCTTGCCGGCCTCAGTTTCCCCCTCTGGCAAATGGGCTGAGCACCCCCCACTAGCTCCAGCATAGACACTCCTGCTGGTGGTTTGGGTGGCCCTTGCATGTGTCCACCCTGCATCGTCAGCTCCCACTTAAACTTCTTGGTAGCATTGTGCTGGTTTCAGGGTAACCTCCATCTTGGTCGTGGCTTTTGAGGTTCTCCGTGGCCAGTCCCTGACATGGTTTCTGCCAACCCAGGCTTGGTTTCTGCCAGGTCCTCAGACACATCAGGCTCACCCAGGACCCCAGGTCTTTTCACTTGCTCTTTCCGCATCCAACCACGCTTCAAATCTCATCTAGTTATTGCCTGCTTACTTGTCAGTCTCAGCCTGATGTCAAACTGCCTTCTCTCCTTTTCTTTTTAAACCGTTTTTCTTTTTTTCAAGTATAACCTATATATAGGCAGAAAAGTATCTAAATCCTGTCTACAACTCCGTAATCTTTCACAAACTGAACACACTTATGTAACCAGCACCCGGATGAAGAAACAGAACATTCCCAGCCCTCCCCCCTCCTACCAAATTCCCTGGTGGGCTAAAAAAATTTTGAGTTGATGATTAATGATTACACAAGGGGACTTCTGTCTGTGATGTAGCTGCACAATAAGCTGCTAGGTCTGTGGGATGCATCAATAGAGGTATAGACTCCAGAAGAGGGGAGGTGATTTCTCTTAAAATTCTGGGTTGATCAGAGCAGGCAGACAGCTGCTCCTGTCACTTTGAAAATGGGGCAGACAGAGGCAGGTTCTGTGAAGACCAACATGGGATGTGTGTGTGTGTGTGTGTGTGTGTGTGTGTGTGTGTGTGTGTGTACACTTCAGAGTGGTGCTCCGAGAAAAGGCATTTAACCCGGAGGGCAGACCTAGGTCCTTGTCACCTGCTCCAGATGGCTCTATGGCAGAGCAGGATAGGGTGGTTGTCCCTGAGGGAGCCAGTTTCTAGGCTACTTTGATGGTAGTGAGCATCCCATCAGGAGATAACCCTGGGTATCTCACCCTGGGTTAGATGCCTGATACCCTCAGGCATAAGCCAAGCAGGAACACAGGACTGCAGGCGGGCCAAGATGAGGGTCATCTAACCCCTTACTTCACACGCCTTGCAGGGAGGAGGACTTCCGGGGACATGCGGCCACACTGGGATCTTTCTCGGGGGGGGGTGGCTAGAAGCCCAGAAACTGAAGGTGACCTGCCCAAAGTTCATTCGGCTAAAACTGGCTTTCCAGGCACAGGCTGGCCTTGGAGCCCTGGCTATGGGTGGAGTTCAGGTCTGGTTATATCTGGCATGGCTGTTCCCTCTTGCTGGCTGCAGCTGCCCCGGGCGGGGGCCACCGGGCACGCTCCACCACCCACCCTGGCAAGCGGCCGCAGGTGCTGGGCCGGCCACTTTACATAGCCACGCTTGGTCTCCCCCGCCTGGCTTGCTGTCCTGCCTCCTCGCCTCTCACCAGGAAAGGGCCGGGGGTCTGAGAGCAGGAGCCAACTCCGAGCCCCAGTGAGCTCTTGAGTATTTTTATTTCACTTCTGCGTTTCACTTTTACTGGTCTTGGGTGAAATGTGCAAGTTAGTCAGGCCCCAAGAAGGACCTATTGGGCCTGGGGTGGTTCTGTACCGTGTCGGCCAGGCCGGGGGTGGGAGATCACACAGACCCGGGTTTGAATTCCTCCCCTGCCCCTGGCCAGCTCTGCAGCCTCTGGAGCTACACTCAGCCCCGCTGAGCCTCCTGAGAGCTGCGTGGGGTGCAGGGGGAGACCTGCGGCTCGGGTTTTGACCTGACCTTGCCTCCGGCCTGCTGTGTGGCCTCAGGCAAATGCCTTCTCTCTGGGCCTCGGTTTTCCCCTCTGTAAAATGGGAATAACTACAGCCACATCCTTGTCATGTTGTCTCTCTGATCCAGCATTTGTTCAGGGTCTGGCTGGTGCTGGTCCGGGCGGATGAGGCATTCTGGAGAGGCCGGACCAGCGATGAGTCCTTAACCTTGAGAAACCTGAGCTTGTACAAAGATCTCCTTGGGAGGCTGGTTTAAAAGGCGGGTACTTCCCAGAGCGGGGAGGGAGCGGGGTGGCCCTCAGGTGTCAGCAGGTGCCGCGGCACGCCAGGAAGCTTCAGGGAGGGCTCCGGGACCCGTGCGTGTGTTTAGAGTTGAGTCTGTGTTTCCTGGGACAGGACCCGGGAGGGCTGTGGGGAAAACCGAGGCCCAGAGAGGTGAAGTCATTCGCCCTGGGTCACTCAGCCAGCAAGTGGCTGTGCGGGGACTGAAAGGGGGGCACGCGCACAGGTGCCGCCGCCTCCAGCGAGCCTGGCGCTCGGGCGCATCCTGCGCTGAGCTCCCGTGTGCTTGCGTCCCAGCGGTGGCAGGGCTGGCGGGGGCTGCCGAGGGCCATGCAGCCTCAGGCTTCCCCCGGGAGCAGCTCAGAGCCCAGTCGAGGTTTATATAGCGCCTCCCAAAATATCAGGCCGCCGATAGGCTGAGGCGGGTGAGGGCCCGGCTGGCCAATGCCGTGGCTTCCTGTCCTGCCAAGATGTTTCCTGCCGATAGCCGGGCCCAGTGGCCTTATCTGTGACCCTGGGGCTGCCTGGAGGACTGCCCCCACCCCCACCAGGGGACAGGCTGTTCTGGCCCCAAGAAGGGGCTGCAGGCACCCAGGAGGGGTCAGGGCAAGTCAGCCACTTGCTTGTTTTGGGAAGGAGCACTGTGCTTGGAGCCCAGCTTTCCCAGAGTTGAGCTGTGGCTCTAGGGCTAAAGGGCTGTGCAATCCCCGGGAGCTGGTCCCCTCTCGAAGTTACCCTCATCCGTCAAGTGGCAATAGTGGCCTCTCCATTTTTATTTAACATCCCCCACCTAGCCTAGCCCTCAAGGAGCCCCAGATCTCAGGGAGACAGAGCAGTACCCAGATTTCCCCCCAGCCCTGTAGCATCAGGGCTTGGCTAGAGATGGGAGGACTGCCTGGAGGAGGGATGTCACAGCTGGGGTTTAGTGGATATGTAGGAGTTCATCAGGCAGAAGGCATGGAAGGGATGAACAGACTGAAGGAACGGTGTGTGTGGATGCTTGGAGTGCAAGTGACACTCTCCCCCTTCTACAGAGAAGGAAGCTGAGATTCCAAGAGGAGGTCATTCCACGGCTCTGAAACCTGGGTCTTCCTCCTATACCTGCTGCCCAACACCCAAGTTGCTAGGACGGGACATGTTCCCTCTTGGTCGGAACCCTGGGACTTGGGGGATTTTTTTTTTTAATTCCAAAATGGATTTTATTGGAGTTCCCATTGTGACTCAGCAGGTTAAGAACCCAACTACTTTCTATGAGGATGTGGGTTCGATCCCCGGCCTTGCTCAGTGGGTTAAGGATCTGGCACTGCCACAAACGGTGGGGTAGGTGGCAGATGCAGCTCAGATCCCGAGTTGCTGTGGCCATGGCACAGGCCATCCCTGCAGCTCTGATTTGACCCCTAGCCTGGGAACTTCCATTTGCTGCAGGTGGAAATAAATTAATTAATTAAAAATAAATTAATTAAAATAAAAAGCAAAACAGAGTACAAAGGATTTTATTACAGCTCAAATGGTGGAATGAATGACACATCATGAGCTATATATGTGTATATATGCATATGTATATATGTATAGCACATATATTTTAAGTTACAGGAAATAACCAAAGAGAATAAAATTTTCTAGGAAATAAAGTTTATTTTGGCAGACAGTGTTAAAGTTGCCTACAGTCGTAAATCGACATCCTTAATTTGGTGTAAGTGTGACACATTTTCTTTCCTGCCTGGGTCCTTGCTCAGCCCCCATACCTACTACTGCTTTATCAAACTGATACGCTGAAATTAAACATCACTCACTTTACTTACATGCTGATTTGACAAGGGGGTTCTCACTTCTGACTCTTTCCAGTTCCATCGTGGAAAGAGTCAGGCTCTGGTGGCCAAGACTCGGTGGTGGTGGGGGTCTGACGGGAGCTGCAAGGAAGGACTGGGGTCAAACGGGAGTCTGAAAGTCCTAGCTGGGGTCTCAGGGTGGCTGGACTTGCCTCTGTCTTGCCCTCTGGCTTCAGGGCGGTTGTCCACACCCTCCCTGCCCTGAGAGAGGCCAAGACGCCTGAGGATACCAGCATCTCAAGACCGTTCACCCGGAGGGAGCCAGCCCCTGCCTGCGTGCCCAGCCCTCGCTCGCTGGCTCAGGTTTCGGGCTTCGGTGCACAACACGGGAAGGGCCAGCGGGACAAGGGGTGAGGGCACTGTTGGTTCAGGTCTCCTCTTTCACGTTTTTTCAATAGATGCGAGCCAAATCAGAATTCTGTTTAATAAACCAGCGCTGCTTCCGTGGGGCCTGAGCCACTTGGGTCTCCAGGTTGGAGGATTCAAAAATGTGTGGCCGAGGGACTCAAACAAATACATGCACATGAATATTCACAACAGCATTTTCGCAGTAGCCAGAAAGTGGAAACAAACCAAATGCCCATTGATGGGTGAAAGCTAAACAAAATGTGGTCCGGCGTTCAAGGAAACATCACTCAGCCATAAAAAGGAATGAAGCCTGACACATGCTACGACGTGGATGAACCTCAAACCTGTCACACTGAGTGAAAGCAGCCAGACACCAGAGGCCACATAGCGCACAATCCCATTTACATGAAATGTTCAGAACAGACAAGTCCATCGAGACGGGAGCCGACTAGAAGTTGCAGGGGCTGGGAAGGGACTGCTTATGGGAACAGGGTTTCCTTCTGAGGGGCTGGAAATGATCTGCAGTGAGATGCTGTTGCTGGTGGCACAACTTTGTAAAAACCCCGTATAGCCCTGAATGGTTCACTTTAAGATGGTTCACTTTATGTCATGTGCATTTCCCTTCCATCAGAAAAAAAAGATTTTTAATTAAGCAATGGAAAAAAAATAAGAAAAAAAGATTTTTAAACTGCATGGCAATGTCCTGGGGCTGGTTTCTTGGTGGTTTTAAATTTTTATTTTTTCTTTTTTTTCTTTTTTTTTTCTTTTTGCCTTATCTAGGGCCGCACCCGCGGTATATGGAGGTTCCCAGGCTGGGGTCTAACAGGAGCTGTAGCCGCCGGCCTACGCCACAGCCACAGCAACGCGGGATCCGAGCCGCGTCTGCAACCTACACCACAGCTCACGGCAACGCCGGATCCTTAACCCACTGAGCAAGGCCAGGGATCGAACCCGCAACCTCATGGTTCTTAGTTGGATTCGTTAACCACTGAGCCACGAAGGGAACTCCAGTGGTTTTAAATTTTTAAATGGTGCCCCCTTGGGCTGTCTTCCGATTTTCTTGGCTGAAAATCCCGTTATGCAGTCAGTGCCCTCAGCAGGAAAACCTGCGCCGGAGCCAGGGTGCTGGTGTCCCACGCCGTTGTACTGACGTGGCTTCGCTAATGCCTGAGCACTTTCACTCTGCCAGCCTGCTGGACCCATGCTCCCCCAGCCCAGAGTCCCCTCACAGAATCCTCCCTGAGAGGCAAAGGCCATTGTGAGCCCAGTTCCCAGAGGAGGGACTGAAGCTCAGAGGCCCTTGGTCACCCAGTCGGCAAGCTGCCGAGCTCTGGTCGCATTCAGGTCTGGCTGGCTCCAGCAGTGTGCGCTTGGCGCCTCCCTGTTGGGTCTAGGATCCTCCCTCTCCTCGCGGCGGTCTGATGGGGGCTGCCACGTGACCACACGCCTCCCCACACACCCACTCACGTGGCTGGGCCTTTGCTCCCCTCCCCCGGGGCCTTCTGGGAAGCCGTGCCAGGTGCAACCTGTTTCTCTTGGAAGGGAGCAGAGCCAGGAGTGGGATGGGAAATGCTCTCAGCATCTGGGAGCAGGCAGGGCGGGGACGGGCTGTGCAGGAACTGCTGAGGGGCTGGGAACATTCTGGGCTTTGTGGGGAGGGAGGCAGCCCGTGGTTTCGGGAGCTGGGACCTGCCAGCCCCTGCTGGGTGACACCAAGCACATCACATCGTTCCTGCTCTCCAACCTCAGTTTTCTTCTATAAAATGGGCTTTGTAACAGTCCCTGCCTCTCAGGGCAAAGCCGAGGGATGGATAAGACAGCGAAGCGGTTCGGCCGAGGAGGGAGCCTGCTTGGCAGGCAGAAGCTGGGACAGGAAGGGCTCTTCGGGTCCTGGATGGGGCGACTGAGAATCACTCTGGGTTTACAAACGAACAATCAAGAGGACGGCAGTTCCGCAAAAAATTGAAAACGGAATTGCGACAGATGAATGGGTAAAAAACGTGGTACGTATGTACAATGGAATATTATTGAGCCTTTAAAAGGAAAGGAATCCTGTCACCTGCTATGGCAGAGATAAGCCCAGAAGACGCTACACCAAGTGAAAGAGGTCGGTCACAGAAGGGCATACAGTGTGTGAGCTCATTTCTGTGAGGTCCTTAGGTCAGGTTCACAGAGCCGGGAAGCAGGATGAAGGCGGCCGGGGAAGGAGGGAAACGGGCAGTTAGCATTCAATGGGGACAGAGTTTCAGTTTTGCAAGAGGAAAAAGTCCTGAGTGCGGATGGTAGTGACGGTTGCACAACAGTGTAAAAACGCACTCAATGCCACTGAGCTATAGATACATATATATATATACATATTTTAAAATTTGATGGCTACACCCACAGCAAGTTCCCAGGCCAGGGACTGAATCTGAGCCACAGTTTCGACCTCCGCTGCAGCTGAGGCAATGCTGCACCAGGCCGGGGATTGAATCAATGCCGCCACAGAGACAAACTGGATCATTAACCCCCTGTGCCACAGTGGGAACCCCTGAACTATATTTTAAAAAATGGCTAAGGTGGTGAATTTTAAGTTACGTGTATTTTGCCACAATTAAAAAAAAAAGAAAAAGAAAAAAAAAAGCAAGAAGCCAACAGCCCAGTGAGCCCTCCTGCTGGAGCTACTCTGGGCTCAGATTAGGTTAGGAAGTTTGTCCCTGTGACTAGAGGAACCAACATGCTTGCCTGCCTGCCAAGCTCCGGTTCATTCCACAAAACCCAGCTCCAATGTCCCCTCCTCCAGGCAGCCCTCCCGGATTTCCCAGGTCGCTCCTGGCTCTGCCATCGGGTCCCCTGGCCCTTCTTCTGGCTCACTCCTGATCCATCTGAGATGGGGTGTCTGTGTCCCGGCTCAGTCAAGGGGTGAGGCCAAGCCGATGAGAAGTCTGGGAACGGGGAGAACGGCTCTGAGGGCGGGAGAGTGTGGGGGTAGGGGCAGGGCAGAGAGGCTTAGGGGACCAAGACCTGCTCGAGAGGCATTGCTGACCGCTCCTCCCACACCTGCCGTGTGCCCCGAGGGGCCCCCCCAGTGTGGAGGACAGAGCAGGACACACAGTCTGTGGTTGGGACCGGGCAGGGGCTGAGAGGCAGAGAGGGAGCTCCGACACTGGTTCGGCGACACCAGAGCTTGACCTGACCTTGTGGGGCGGGGGCGGGGGGCCCTAGGGCAGAGGGAAGGGCAGAAAGGATTGTCCCTCAAAGCCTGGGTGGCAGAGGGTGCGAGTGTGTCTGTGCACTGCAGGCGGGACTTGGATGTGTGTATTTTTCTGTGCTGTATGTGTGCCTTTCTGTGTGTCTGTGTTGTAAGCGTGTGTGTGTGTCTGCTGTGTGCGTACTTGTGCTTCATGCGTATATCTGATGTTGGCGGTCTCTGTGTGTGTGCGGTGTGTGCGTGTGTGTGTGTACGTGTGTATGTGGCATTTTCTGAGAAAGGGGATCCCCCACTCGGATGTATCTGCTGCCTGCCAGAGGGCGTGGGGGGCCCTCCAGGCCGTCGGCACCCCCGTGACCCCTCTACCCTACAGCCCAGGGTCCCTAAGCCTTCTCGGCTCTCTGGCCATCAAAGGGAAGCTGTGAAAACCTGAGCTTCCCTGGGGCTCCCCATTCCCTTTTGGGGTGGGGGGTGTGGTTTGCTCCCGGTCTTTGTTGTCCCCCGCCTCGCTGGGCTGGTCGCCCCCTGCCCGTCCCAGCGAGTTCCCCAGGACGTCCGTCTCCCGCCTCTGCCCCCCTGCAGACCCCACGTGCCATGAGTGAGCGTGGAGACGCCTGTCACCCCCACCCCATGCGCTCCAGGGGAGGGGTTTTGTTTGTGGGGCTCAGTGGCCTGCCTGCATCAGGCAGGGCCTGGTACACAGCAGGCGCACATTGAATACTTGAATGAATGAATGAATGAATGAGGGTGGGAGAAGGGGTTGGAAGGTCAGAGGAGCCGGGCTTGGCAGGGACTCGCTGGAGGGCGCTCGTTCAAACGCCCGCACCCGGCTATGCGTGGTTTCCGAAGCATCGCTCTGGTGTGAACCGGGCAAGAGGCAAGAGCCAGGGCTGCTGGCGCCTGTCAGGAGCCGAGCCCGGCCGGTGGCGATGCAGCGGCTCAGGCTGCCTGGGGGCTGGAGGGGAGACTCAGGAGGTGGGAAGGGCTGAAGCACCACAGACTCTCGTGGGGGAGCTGGGCTGGCGCTCACCGAGGCCGTGCACGCCCCCCAGGGCGAGAAGGAGAAACAGAGTGTTGGGACCTTTCGGGGACCCCTTGGCTTTGTGGTCATTTCCTGGGAGGCAGGAGGACCTGGAAACATCTTTGTTTCAAGACCAAGCCAAGGAGTTCCTGCCGTGGCTCAGCAGTAATGACCCTGACAATTATCCGTGAAGGGGCGGGTTTGATCCCTGGCCTCACTCAGTGGGTTAACGATCCGGTGTTGCCGTGAGCTGTGGTGTAGGTCGTAGATGTGGCTTAGATCCCGTGTTGCTCCGGCTGTGGCAAAGGCCGGCAGCTACAGCTCCAGTTCGACCCCTAGCCTGGGAACTTCCATTTGCTGCAGGTGTGATCTTAAAAAGACAAAGACAAAAAAAAAAAAAATCAAGCTAAGAAAGAGGGGATGAAGACGAAACAGTGGTAGGGAAACAGAGGGAGATGGTGGCCCAGAAGCCAAGGGCGGAGGGGGCGGCTCAAAAAGGTGGGTGTGATCAGTACCCCACTGGTTTCCTGGCAGGGAGCTTGGCGGTGGACCCAGAATGCATGAGCCACAGCCCCACCAGCAGGGCTGAAGTGGAAAAGTCTCGTAGCACTGAGTCCTGGTGAGGATGTGGAGCAAAGGGAACTCTCGCTCGCTGCTGTGGAAGGTAAAAGGGTACAGCCACCTTGGAAGACTGTTTGGCAATGTCCGCTGAAGCCGAACAGAGGTCTCCCCCGCCCCAACAACTCAGACATCCCACCCCTGGGTACTGACCCACGAGAGACGACCTCGTGTGACACAAGACCTCGGCACACATGCTTGGACCAGCTCTGGAGACAGCCCGAATGCCCATCGACAGAATGGAGCAACCAAGCTGCAGTACAGTTGTGCTGAGGAATAGTATACAGCAAGGAAAAAGGGTGGAGGATGTGGGTGAATCTTGCAGGTATGATGATGAGCAAAAGCAGCCAGACCCAAAACAGGACAATGCTGTGTGAGTCTGTGTATCCGAAGTTTAAGAACAGACAAAAAGAACCAATGGTGTTAGCTGACAGGATCCTGGCTCCCTTTGGGAGACAGCATGAGGGCGTCTGCTCTGGGATGGAGGGGTGTTATATCAATCTGAGCCTACACAGAGGCAAAAATGCATCAGGCTACGTACCTCAGATCCGAGTATTTGGCACATTTTGCTGTGTCTTATGTCGCAAACCGAAGGTGAATATATGAGTCCTGAAAATAATTTGGGCAGCACTTTAAATACATGAAATTTGGTGGGTGGGGGCTGGGCAGTGATCATTGGGAAAAATTTGACAGAAATATCTTGGCATAGTGTCCCCAGTTTGGCCAAAGGCTATGCCCTTTTTAGCCTTATAAAAACTAGTGAAATTCTTTAAAAAATTAAGCTGTGTGACCAGAAATTAGAATTACTGTATGATCCAGAAATTCTACTCCTAGGTAAATACCCAAAAAAAAACTGAAGGCAGGGGTTCAAAATAGATATTTTTACACTCAGGTTTATAAGAGCACTATTCCCATTAGCCCAAAGGTGGAAATGATCGAGTGTCCATTGACAGATGAGTGGATAAACAAAATCTGGTAAGTCCATGGGATGGAGTATTACTCAGCCATGAAAAGGAATGAAGCACTGACACACACTGCAATGCGGATGAATCTTGAAAACACGATTAGTTAAAGAAGCCAGACACAAAAGGCCACATGGTGTATGATCCCACCTACAAGAAATGTCTGGAACTGGCAAATCCACAGAGACAGAAAGCAGATTAGTAGTTGCCAGGGACTGAGGGAGGCGGATGGGGAGTGACTGTTTATGGGGACAGGTTTCCTCTTGAGGTGATGGAAAGTTCTGGAATTAGATAGAGGTGATGGTTGCACACTACTGTGAATGCACTTCATGCCACAGAATTGCCCACGTTAAAATGGTTAACTATATGTTATGTGAATTTCGACTCAAGACCAGAGTGAATTGGTGACACCATAATCTTACACCTTCTGAAAGAATCGTGGCCGCTAGAGAGGGAAACTGTAGGTTCTACTTGGTTGAGAACAGCCTAGAACGTTCTTTCTTCTAACAAAATGGCATGCAGAAGTCCTACGCAGACATGGGAACAGGCCCAGAGAGGGTAAGGAAATGGCTCGAGGACACACAGCAAGGGGAGCCAGTCTGTGGGGCTCAGCTTTGGACCGGGCTCCCAGGTGAGCCTGGGTCAGGGACAGACCCAGTTCCCCATCTGATGAATAACTGGAAGTGGGTGAGGGGTGCCCTGCCTGTTCTCTCCAGTAGGGCCCCCACCCTGGGGGCAGCTGGAGAGGCTGGGGTGGGCAGCGCTGGATGGAGGGGACTTGCCCGGTCCTGTGCGCCCGTTACCCCATGTGTACAGGGGGGCCACGGGGCTCATGCATGGACCGGACTACCTGCTGTGAGCTGAGTTTCCCAGTTAGGGAAGGTCAGCCTGACCCTCCAGTGGCCCTGACTCAGTCCCGCTAGCCAGGACAGGCTGGTCGGTGGGCACCACAGGCACTGCTGTGCCCATCCTCCATCCTTAGTTTCTCTAGCTTCTCCCGGTGGGGCTGAAAGGGTTACAACCGGGTGATCCGGGAGCATGCAGAACCCAAGAACTTTCTATGTTTCCGAGCCTCAGTTTCTACATCTGCCAGGGTCAGGCTGAAGTGAGAGCCCCCAGGAAGGGCAGCGGGGGTCTGGGGCACCCCCGCGCTCAGAGAGCACCCCAATCCCCAGGCCTCTCTCACCCTCCTTTCTCTGGCCTTGGACCCGGCCTAGTCTAGGTTCCCCAAGCGTTTATTTCTGACCCGCGGGCGCCCTCTGGTGGCCATTACTGGCAGAGTCTTGTGAGCCTGTCCACAAATCCCAGTGCCAGTCCAGCACTGACCTGGACTTTGGGGGATACAGCAATGACAAACCAGACAGGGGTCTGTTCGCTTGGGGGGCTTATAGGTGGACAGGGGACACAGGAAAATGTAGAACAAAGAACAATCGTATGTAGGGACAAGCTGGCATGGCTAGGGAAGCTGAGCTGTGTCAGGAAGGATGTAGCCCACCGTCTCCCTTTAATAAGGTTGGCATTTTACTGTTTTATTAATAGGAGCTCCTACCGTGGCGCAGTGGGTTAAGAAATCTGACTGCAGTGGCTTGGGTCACAGGGGAGATGAAGGTGGGTTCCATCACCCCCCTGCCCCTGCAGTGGGTTAAAGGACCCAGTGTTGTCACAGCTGTGGCTCAGATTCACTCCCTGGCCCAGGAACTTCCATAAGCCACGGAGGTGGCCGTTAAAAAGAAAAAAAAAAAAGAAAAGAATAATGTAATGGGCATTACAGACTATTCCATAAAAATATTCCTACAGATTTAAATTTTGCATATAATTTTTATATCGTGTAGTACTTTTTTTTTCCCCCGATGAATTCAAGGGAATATATTCAGAATGAAAAAAAAAAAGAGACGTGGCCAAGTGCGCACACTCAGCCCTTGGCCACGCACTGAGTGCGCACGATGCTCGCCTGGATAAACTCACAGCTCTTCTGCAATCATCCCACTGGCTACCGTTCGGTTGTTTTCCGTGGTTGGCGCTTACAGAGCTGCGGTGCTCTTGGACTATTTGTGCTGGTGTGCGGGGTATTCAGGGGCCCTGTGATGGAATTTGGGCCAGTAACATTGTTACTTTAGCCTTTAATTAAAATTCAGTATTTATTTTATTTTACTTATTTATTTTGCCACTGCACGTAGCAGCTTGATGTGGGATCCTAGTTCCCAGACCAGGGATCAAACCTGGGCTGCGGCTGTGAAAGCACCGAGTCCTAACCACTAGCCCACCAGGGAACTCCCAAAATTCAGGGTTTCTGAGCTTGGGCCGTGACACCACAGGGGGGCTGGGGGGAGGGGGCGGGCTTCTATTCCTGGCTTTTCCCCTGCTGGGTGCTGGTGCCCAAGAAAGCCACTGACACAGCTTTCCTTCTGCGCTTGTCTGCAAGGACGGCTGTGAGGGGCACTTTCTGATGCTTGTTGGTAAATGGGGGTTGCGTGTAACGGGGAAGAAGCCTCCTCCTATTACTACAGCTGTCAGACATGTCCGCTGTGTCTTAGTCACTCTTTTCCGGAATTTACGGATATGCTTCAGTTTGGTGGTGGGATGCGTTATGTGGATCAAGCAGCCCCTGTGGAACTTAATATCCTTCCTGGAACAAACCCTGCTTAGTCACAGCACGCCGCGGCATTGATCTGCCGCTCAGTCGGGGTTGCTAACATTTTCTTTGGAAGTTCTGTTTCTAAAGAAAATCTATATAGTTTCTTTTTTTTTTAAGTTTCTATCTCTAACTGGCTCTGGTACCCAAGGGCTGGCTGCTTCAAATGACTTGGGGGATTTCCTACTATTTGGATTGCCTGGAATTAGAGTTATCTGATTTTTAAATCATTAAATTTGGGGGGAATTGTAACAACATACTGCAAAGCGCATGAAACAGAAACCTACAGTTTAACAGAATTATGAGGACGACACTTGTGTCACTACCACTCAAGAAATCAAGTACTGCCAGCATCTCAACACCGCCCCCTGCGACCCCGGCCTTCTCCCCCGCCCTGTTCCGACTTATTAGTTTCCCCCTTACGCTAGAAGCATCTCTAAAGACCCCATTCAGTTGAAGCCTGCATTTGAACTTCATCCTGGAGGAATCTCGCTGTACGTCTTATTGTCTGTCTGAGCCCCTGCAGGTCCTGATGCCCAGCTCAGGATGACATCCCATCTTATTCTTCTTTAAGATTCTTATTCTTAGCCTTTTGATCTTCCACGCACATTTTGTTTCCTTTGTCCATGTACATTCTATACTTAGCTTCTCAAGGTCCACAAAAACCTGACTAGGATTTAGATGGGGTGCGTTTAATCGCTAACTCAATTTGAGGGGTGTATTAGTTTCTTAACCGCTACTGTAACAGACTACAGGTGGGTGGGAGGGCGAGACGGCACTCAGGCTGCTGCCCACTTGACTTCCAAGTGGGATCTGGGAGAGGGAGCAGGGAACTTGAAGGCCAGGCTGGGCGGTCGGCATTGCATGGGCAGGGAGGGCCGGTGCCTGCAGTGGGAAGACGGGCTTCCACCTGTGACCCCCCGTGTGGACCAGGCAGCGGTTCTGACTCCAGCGAGCACACGAATCACACGCAGAGCCTGTGAGCCAGTCTCTGCGCCCCGCCCCGAGACTCTGCCTCGGCAGCCAGGGTGGGCCTGTGGACTGCATTTCTCGTGGGCTCGAAGGGGGTGTTGATGTTGCTGGTATGAGACCACTGTCTGAGGAAGGCCGCTGGGTTGGGGAGGGACGGGGGCCTGCTGTTGGTATTTGAGGGCTGGGGGTCGCAACGGTCACCCCAGATGCGAGGGAAACATTCTGCCCGTGTCCTTCCTCTGTATGGGCCCCCAAGCGGTGGCCCTGGTGGCCCAGTGCAAAGGCTCTGCCATCCCGCTGCTTGTCCCCGTCTTCCCCGGGGGTGGTGGGGGCACCGGGAGCTGGTGGCACCACACGGAGCCACACACAGGTTGGTACGAGCCTGCAACTCCCCCCGGTCACCCAGGAGTCAGCACCAGGCTGCACCGGACGGAAGGCAGGCGGGGTGTTTAACTGATGGACTTTAATGTAATCGCGACACAGACACAGTTAGCGCTGAAGGGGGCAGTGTCCACGCACGGATGCGGATGACCCATGCCCCCACCCTCCGAGGCCGGGGGCCCTGGCTGGACCCCAACTCCCCTGGTGGGACAAACACTGATGTGGCTGAGTGACAGCATCGTGTGGCATGGGCCGGCCCTGGGAAGGCGCCTCTGGTGAAACCTGTGGGTCCAGGCCAGAAGCCTCCAATGCAAGTGCCAGGTTCTGGCCCGAGGCGGGAGGGCGGCCCAGGGGCGACCTCACTGGGGCGGGGGGCGAGGAAGGGGGCGGTCCTGTCCTCGCTAAGTGCTGCCTGAGCGCTTTGGGACAAGGGGCGGGAGGCGGCGAGGACGGTGAGGTTCACGTAAACAGCGACAGACCAACAAAAACCCAGGAACACTCATAAGCCGACACATTCAACAGAATGGCAACGAGACGGTGGCCCTGCCAGCCCGGCCAGATGCCACGTGCAGCCAGCGGGTGTGGCCGGCGTTTCCCAGTCTTCTGGCAACGGGGAGCTAAACAGCGCAGCAGGCTGCGTTTGACCTCTGGCGGGAAAGACTTACTTCTTTCCTTCCCTCAGCCTGACTCGGGGCAGAGATGAGACTTCTGGAAGATGAGCCTCTTCTGCGGGAAGGGGCTGGGGAGATGAGAGTGGCAGCGGCGGAGCAGGTGCACCTGGAGGAGGAGGGGCCCCTGGGTGGAGCCGGGGGGGGGGGCGGTGTCGGGGGAGCCCCCCCTCCTGCAGGCGTGGCTGGTACTTCCACCTGGAGCCCCGGTGCCAGTGCCGGGGCGGGAGTGTTGGCCCCCACGGCGCCGGCGCCTCACTGGGTCCGGAGCTGGTAATCTGCGAGGGGGGGAGGCGTCCACTGTCTGCTCTGCACCCGGGGCCAGCACTACCCTGGGGACAGTGGCACAGCCCCCGGGGACCTTTTCAGCTCCATCCCCCACCCGCCCACCCACCCCACGGGCGGGCCGCACGCACCTCCGTTCTGAGTGATGTAGCGGACCCAGGGCAGGGCCTGGTAGCCGCTCTTCTCAATGATCTTCAGGTAGCGCACCTGCGGCACAGGGACCGGCGCCCTAAGCACGCGCACGCCCCCTTCCCAGTCCCCCTCAGTCACTGCTCCTGGGGCCAGGCTGCGACCTGGAGGGCTGGCGCGGGGGTGGGGGCCAGGGGGCCTTGATCTGTCTGCACCCAGGAGGGCAGAGGTGCTTCTAGAAGCTATGGCAAAGAGTCAGATGTGCACTCGCAATCTAGCAGATTCCTGGAGAAGGCCAGCCCAGGTTCTCTTCCCCACACAGGTTTCCTATGGAGGTGCCCAGGAATACAGGCCCCAGGGGGGGCAAGTGTGTGGATGCTAGAGGCTCAGACTCTAGTCCTGGGGGCTGAGTGGGTCTCTCAGCTTGGAGCTGAAGCAAGGTCAGGTTTGAGCAGACAAGCGTGGGCCGCTTTCCATCGGGGCCGGGCTGCCTGTGGGGACAGGCAGAGCCAGCGACCACTGCGGGGCCCTGGATCAAGCCAACCAGCACCCTTCCTTACCTTTTTCTTGCCTTTTTAAGGCTGTTCCCATAGCATATGAGGTTCCCAGACAAAGGGTTGAATCAGAGCTGTAGCCGCCAGCCTACACCACAGCCACAGCAATGGGGAATCCGATCCCTGCCTGCAACTTACACCACACCTCACGGCAATGCTGGATCCTTAACCCAGTGAGTGAGGCCAGGGATCGAACCTGCTTCCTCACAGATGCTAGTCAGATTCGTTTCTGGTGAGCCACGATGGGAACCCCTGGCACCCTTTTCGAACTGGCTGTGTTGATGTCTGTCACTTGCAACCCTCTGAGCCTGTACTGACCCCTGGTCCCTGTGAGGCCCCACTGGGCCTGCCCACGTCTGCTCTGGGGCCCCGGCAGCCCTGGCTGCAGGTACCTGGATGCCAGAGGTAGTGAAGTAGGGGATCTCGAACTTGACGCTGATTGGGGGCTTGCCCTCCTTGTCCTCCGCCTCCACGCTGGGCAGGCCGAAGTGGGCTCGCATCAGGTACTCCTTGCCGCCCTGGGGGAGCAGAGCAGGGTGGAGATGGTCAGGCTGAGGCCCTGGCCCGGCCCGGCCAACAGCTGGCCCTGGAGAACCCCAGGCCGCTGGGCTGGCCACCGAGCCCCTTCCTGCCTGGTCTGCAGTCACGCAGAGCCTCGGCTCCTCCAACACACACGCACTTGTCCTCAGGCCTCAGGAACTGCCCGCGCCGGCCCCGCTGGGGAAAGCTGCCAAATCCTAAAATGAAGAGAAAGGTCACAAGTTCCAGGGACAGAAGACCAGCTGTTTCAAGGAAAATAAGACCAGCGGGGAGTTCTCACTGTGGCTCGGTGGGTTAAGAACCCAATGTAGTCTCTGTGAGGATGTGGGTTTGATCCCTGGCCTCACTCAGTGGGTTAAGGATCCAGTGTTGCCGCAAGCTGTGGTGTAGGTCACAGATGCGGCTCGGATCTGGCATGGCTGTGGCTGTGGCATAAGCTGGCAGCTGCAGCTCTGACTTGACCCCTGGCCTGGGAACCTCCATATGCTGCGGGTGAAGCTGTAAAAAGAAAAAAAAAAAGACTCAGTGGGCCTTGAGAAGGCAGAAGAGAGATGGAGAGAGTGCACGGACGGCACGGGCAGGCTGCCATGGGACAAGGCCCTACCCACCGAAGCCCAAGGAAACACCCTCACGCCCCATGTCGGGAAGGTAGGTGAAGGCAGTGGGAGAGGCAACGAAAGTGAGAGACCAAGGTTGGGGGCCGACAGCTGAGTGGGTGCTGTGGCTTGCTCCCAGTGGGGGCAGCTCCGCCCTGGAAGCTGAGGAATAACTCCAGAGATGGGGCTCAGAGCAGGGCCAGCAATGAGCAGAACCCTTCTCCCAGCCACGAGAAGTAAGGAGTCTTGGCCTGGCTGTCCAGGCGCCTGGTGAGCCTGGTCCAGAACAGCAGGGAGCAGTGGGGAGCGCAGCTCTCGTCACACCTGGGACACGGAGATTTAGGTGACAGGAGCCACTAGCGAGCAGGGTAGAGCCACGTCTCTCCAGTGCTGCATTCACGCCCCCTCCCCGCGATGAAGTGAGTGGCCGGTCTCTGCTCATAAGGACAGAAGTGTGGAGTCAGACCCCGCCCGGCTCAGTGCCGCGTGAATGTTCTGGGACGATGAGCGGAGAATACTGCGGTCTCGGCAGGAGACAACGCAGGCCACAGAGGGATAAAATCGGCTCCACAGCCTGTGCATTAAACAATAACCAGACCAAAAATCTGCGCCTCATAAAGACAAAATGGAGAAGGAAAGCAAAAGACGAGGCCGAGCGGCAGGCCCCTCCCGGGGACGGCGGAAGCCTGCAGGCCTACCTTGCGCCGGTCACGTCCACGTAAATGAGCTCACTTCTATTAACGAGAAAGACAGAGACGGGCCCACAGACCAAAACCCAACTCTGTGTTGGAAAAGCAGAGTGAGAAAGGCTAAACCAGTAGGAAAAACGGGTGGAAGTATGCCAGCCCAGGCCAAGTAAGACAGAGGAGGGCTGCTGTCACAGGGAGGGCTGCTGTCACAGGGAGGGCCCAGGGCAGAGAATCGCAGGTGCAGAGGAGGACGGACCAGACCGCAGTCCTAGAGGCTAGAATCCGAGACTCCACAGCAGAGATACCATCCTTCTGAGTATCTATGTGCCAAAGAACACGGCCACGACTCTTTAAGCGGGTGCTACAAGAGATGCGAATGGAGCTCAGAAGATGCAGAGCTAACCCAACTTCTCTGCCAGGCAGATACTGTCACGGCATCGTGGCGGGCCCTGTGGTGCATGTGTCAGATTCTCTACCCCAGTAACAGAGGCCTTATCTCCTCAAATGCACGTGGGATATTCACAAACTTTGACCGTATAATAGCCCACAATAAGCCAATAAATTTTAAAAGTAGAAACAGCGTGAATAACTTTCTCTGACCTCAATGCATCAAACCTATAGTGAGAAGAAAACGGAAAAGGCCTTTTGACCAGGAAATAAAACAAAAAACAAAAAACAAAAAGACTCGCTATTAATTACAGAAGCTCTAAATATCAAATATTACATGTCAGATCTAAGGGTTATATATGGCTAAGGCAGGGTTCAGAGGGACACTGTGGCTTAAATACTTATATCAGTACAAATTTTAAAACTAAATAATCAAAATAATCTGAAAAAACGGAACAACGAAAAGAAGAAATTACAATTGAAGACATAAAATGGAAAAATATTACAATAAACTAAAAAGTGGATCTGGAAAAAAAAACAGGCAAACCACTAGGTAACCTTATCAGGAAAAAAAGAAGGCACAAATACACATAACGCGAAACAAGGGAGAAGTAAAGTCATAACGGGGAAAAAAAGACCGCCTTCTACAGCCTGGGGAAGACAGTCTGAAAAACTGGTTAGGATGAATAATTTTGTAGGAAAATACAGTCTACCCAGTCTGACTCCAACAGAAATAGAAACTCTAAACGGCTTTATTTCCACAGAAGAGGCAGAGAAAGTAGCAGAAATTCAGATGGTCAAACAGCTGACTTCGGTCAGTCCTCTCAGGGCCACACAATCTCAAGGCTAATTAAACTCTTCTGCAGCACGGAGACGGAAGACAAAAAAATTACGAAACGGGTACAACACTGATACCTGATAGAGACTGTACCAAAAAAAAAAAAAAAATCAATCTCAGTTATGAAACCCAGCGGGAGGGGGAGAGGAGGAGGAGGGCACTGAAGACAGGCCGCTTCACAAATAAGAGGAAGGTGGCGTGGGCTGCAGCCACCCGCCTTTCAGCACCCCTTCCACCCTCCCTCCAGAACATTCCCAACGCCCCAGGCGGGGATCCGGCCTGTGCCCTTAGAGCTGCGAGGCTCCCCAGCAGCCCGGCTGCCATGCTGTGCCGGGCACAGAGAGCCGCTGGGATGGGTGGACGGCTGGGGGGCACCCCACCGGGAAGGGCGCTCACCGGGAACGACTTGATGGACCACACGATCTCACTGTTCTCAGGCACCCACTTCACACTCCCCACTGTCGTCTTGAACTTGGGTGAGTCGGCGTCGTTGGGCACGGGAATGTGGATCTCCACGTTGTTGGCTGTTGACCGCCTCTTGAATTGGCTCTTGGCCTGGAGACGAGGGAGGAGGGTGAAGGGGAGACGGTCCAGCCCCCCCACCGCCTACTCCTGCGAGGGCCACATGCCCCTTGGCCTGGCCTGTGGGAGCCCCGCCTCTGGCACTGAGCTGACCCCCACGCCACCCCTCGAGACCTTGCTTGAGCTCGACTTTGGAAGTTCAGTCCCTGCCTTCCTGCCCCTTGGCCTCTGGGACTCCTCAGCCCTTGCTCTGGCCCAGCCCTGGCCTCCTGGGATGGCGTCTGTGTCACCCCGGCTGGCCTGGGCTAGGGGAGATCACTGGGTGGCAGGAGTACCTCACCTGGGCACTTGGTCACAGGCCGCTGCCACGGTGGCCGCACCCAGGGCCTGGGTGGTGCGTCCCCTCTCTGCCCCAGACCCGCTCTCTGTGGGAGCCCACAGGGGGGCGGCACAGGGGTCACAGGGCCCCAGTGTGCCCCCAGTCCTGGGTTAGGACCCTGTGCCAAAAGCTAAAGGCCCGCACCAGGAGGGGCCACCCCCTTAACGGCCCGCGTGCCCGGCTGACGCTGCGTGCGGGCCGCACACGCACCTTGATCATGTACTCAATGCGGCTGTGGGAATGCTTTTCAATCACGGACTCGATCCAGATCAAGGGCTTGACCTGTTGGGGACAGCGAAGGTGGCGCTCAGACCCAATGACTTTACAAAGCCCCGCTGCACAGAGGGAAAGCCGAGCCCCAGGGCAAGGGACCACCGGCCAGGTGTGAGCCCAGCGCGCTGCTGCCCGGGCCGCTTGGAGGAGCCCAGAGTTGGAGCCAGGACGGGTCAGAGCATAGAGACCAAGGCACCCAGCAGTCACCAAGCGCCTTGGGGAAATGCAGAAAACACCTCCGGCGGTGCTCTGCTGGGGCTGCCTGGAAACGGGCAGCACAAGGGGAACCCTGCCTTGTCAAACAGGCCCCTGGGGAGCCGTGCTCGTGCTGGGCGTCACCTCGCAGCGAGACTCACCCTGCCCGGGGACGGCCCCACCCGGCAGGGCGGAGGGGCTGTGCGGGGCAGGAGTGGGGGGCACTCACGTGGGTGTTGAGGCGGTAGGACATGAGCTCGAACTCGCCGTCGGGCGGGATGAAGGAGATGGTGCGGTCGTTCTCAAAGCGTGAGAGCCGCACGCACTGGTGGAACTTCACATCCTCTAGCTCCACAGACTTGCTTTTGCCGCCTGAGGGGAGGTGGGAGCGAGGGCCCGACAGGCCGCTCTCAGCAACGCTCCCCCTGCCTGTGGCCCACCCCTGACAGAGCAGCGCTGCCCCTCAAATCAGGGACAGCATCCTGGGCCCCGAACGCCAAGGAGGGGTCGGCTTCCGAGACAGCCATCCCTCCGTCTCTCCTCACCCGGCTGGAGGCCCCATGATGTCCTAGCATTGGGCTGAGGGCAGGGCCGGCGGGCCTGCTTCACACTGAGTCCCCAGCTGGGGTTGCTGCCTGGGATGTGTTTGCTGAATGACTAACAGACCCCCCTTGGGGATATGCGGTGATGACTCAGGGCTCCTGAGGGCCCTGGCCTGGACATCCCCTGAGATCTGGGCCCCGTCTCGGTTTCCCAGCCCAGCGGGGCTGCGTGGGTCGGGCCCGGCCTGGGGAAGGACGCTGCTCTGATAGCTTAACATCTGAGAGGCCCTCACCAGAGTAGCTGTAACTTCACTAAGACAACCCGGGCCACTGCTCTGGCCGCTGGTGGGCCCGTAGTTGGCGAGGAGGCTGCCGGTCCAGTCTGTAAACCAGCAGCCCTGGCAGTCGCCGGCTCCTGAGGCCACTCCAGCCCTGGCCCCCCACCACGGGAAGGCCAGGCAGCGCGAGCTGCCAGCGCTGTGTGTGGCTTTCAAAGAGCCCAGAGCCAGCGCCAGAGGTGAGAGCAGAAAAGGCCTGAGGGGAGAGAGCGAACCTCGCGCTCCCCTCCACGCGCTGGCCGCCCAAGATGCTGTCCTGCGCCTCCGTCTTTGCAGGTGACGAGGGGGCTTGGCTTCTGGATTCCCACCCTCCCGTGTCCTCCACGTGCAAGTGCTAAGTACTAGTTCTCACGGTTGTAAGCAACGGGACAATGCCTCTACACCAAAGGCTCCTGCGGGGCGAGGCCCGCCCTGCCCCCGGGCCCGGGGTGGGGGGACTCACGGCCCGTGTTGTCGAAGAGGACCTTGTCGTTGAGGCCCAGGCGCAGCTCCGGCATCCCCGACAGGAAGACCCGCATCTTGATGGAGCCCACGATCTCGCTGCGCAGGACGTTGCCGTTGGCACTGACCTGGGGGTGGGCGGAAGGGGTGAGACGAGGCCCCGCGCGCCAGCCACGTCCCTCACCGTGCGGCGTGACCCTCCTGGCCACCTTATTCTCCAGCCCTTCTTTTATTTTTATTTTTTTTAGGGCTGTGCTTGTAGCATATGTAAGGTTCCGGGCTAGGAGTTGAACTGGAGCTGCGGCTGGAGCCTGAGCCACAGCCATGGCAACACCGGATCCCAGTCGCATTTAGGACCTACGTTGCAGCTTGCAGCAGTGCCGGATTCTTAACCCACGGAGTGAGGCCAGGGGTCGAGCCCACATCCTCATGGAGCCGGATTCTTAACCCACTGAGCCACAAAGGAAACTCCTCAAGCCCTTCTCATTGCGCCCTCAGCTGCGGAGGCAGACGATCGTGGGCCCTGCCCTCTAGGCCTCAGGCCACAGTGGGCTCGTCCCTCTCAGATGAGCCTGGGGACGCAGAACCCGGAACCCCGCCCGAGGGCTCTTTCAAGTCCCACTCCCTCTGAGGAGTTGCCAGGATGCCTGGGGCAGACTGGTGGCTCGAGGCCACGTGCTTGGCTGGCTTGGGTGCAGACCTTACCAGTGTCCGCTCACCTGCTCAGGCCTGTGGGGCTCTCTCAGAGCAGGCCGGACTCACTTTTCTGGAAATCTCTGTTTTTCCACGTGAGGCCTGGCGAGGCTACTGGTCCCACAGCCCTAGGGCTTGATGAGGATAGAGTTTCCTGGGCCCTGCTCCCGGAGATGCCCCAAAGTCTGATAACCATTGAATCAAAATAACAATACACTGCTGTTCCGTGGTGGCTCAGCAGGTTAAGGCTCCAGCATCATTGCGGTGACTCTGGTTATTGCTGTGGTGCAGGTTAGCTCCTTGGCTTGGGGAACTTCCCCCATGGCCTCTGGCACGGAAGTAACAACATAACAACAAAAAAACCCAATACACTTAAGCCAATACAGTCACAGCTCTCATACTACTGAGCAGTTCCTCCTCAACGGGGTGGGCTCTTGACTTTGGTGGCCTTGTAACTCATGTGCAAAGCAGAAGGTATCTGAGAAGGCACCTGAAAATCACAGCAGGATGATGGGCAGATGCAGAGACCGTCCTGAAGGAGGCAGGCTGCTGGAGCACCTCTCCTTGAGCCCATTTTAGAGATGAGGACACTGAGGCTCGGAGGGGAGGCCATGTGCTGAGGGTGCAGAGCGGCTGGTAGAGGTGCTGGGGCTGCAGCCGGACTGCCCGCCAGAGTGGTCTTCGGCACGACACCACAGCCACGCCGGCGAGCCAAACGCAGGGCTACAAACTCAGAGGCCTGGGGGCCACATGGGCCACTCCTCAGAGGGTCTGAGTTTCCAGTTTCTGCACAGAAGCAGGAAAATCCGTCCAGTCTTTATTTAACTCAGGTGTGTGCAGAGCACCACGTGCACACGCGAAAGCTCTTTGCCTCTGAGGGAAACGGAGAACCGAGGCGCCGAGTGGGTGATGACCCCAAGAAAGGCACAAATCAGGACAGAAGGCCCCGAGGGCTGTGGCTCTCTCCTCTCCCATTGCTCACGGTGCTCGCCTCAGCCGGAATCCACCTGCCCCTCCGTGCACAGCCGCCGCCTCCTCCTCTGCCTCCCACCAGCCCTGTCTGCCTGTCTGTCCGTCTGTGTCCGTGCTCTGGTGAGGGGCATGTCAGGCTGCTCACTGCCGGCTTCAGCGCAGGAGCAGTGCCTGGGGCAGCGGGCGCTCAGCGAGCCCAAGCAGACAAGGCCCCTTGCCCCCTGCTCTGAGCTGACACCAACCGACCCCCCACCCCGTCCTTCCTCTGCGGGTCCTCTGTGCACCCCTGTCCCCGCCGTCTGCCCTTAGAAGGCCGTCTCCGGCGGGCTATCTCCCCTTGGGGAGTTGGTGCCACACAGCCCTCTATAGCTGCAAGACGGGAAAGAGGGCTCAGGAAGTGGAGACAGAAGCCGTGCAGCCTCTAAGGCTAATCCTGGCCTGTGCGCAGCAACCAAGATATCGCTGGCCTTCTCAGCTACGGCCTGACTGGCAGCCCCAAGCTGGTGCCTTCCCCGGGGCGGGATGGCGGCGATGCCTGCCCAGGTATACCAGCCCGACCAGACTTCTGGACGCCGGAGGCCGCCAGCCCTGCGGTCAGACTTAGGAAGGTGTGTTCTAACACGCCCGGATGTCCGCCCCTGCCTCGCGCTGCCCCCGGTAGGGAAGAACAGGGGTCCCTGGGCAGTGCCACGTGCGAGGACACGCTGTGGCTGGGACGCCCCTCAACTCCGGGCGCTCTCCCACACGGCTGTTTATAAGCTGCTCCCTGGGATTTGCTTCTCCGCCTCAGGACACCCTAGAGCCATGTTCTGGGCTCAGGAAACACTTTAGACCAAGTTCCTTAGGCGGGAGGGGAACGCAGTGAGCACGGCTACCGTCTTGCCTCACAGCTTAGAAAGTAAGACGGCAAATATGCTGACGTCCAGGAGAGCCCTCCGGGAAGGCGCTGTCGCCTAGCAACCGCATGTCTGGGAACTCAGCCCTCCAGAGATCCTGCCCAGTATGAGATGCCCAAGCACACGTCTGAGGATGAGCGGTCTGTTCCTTTCTACACTGGCTGTGAAAGTCGGAAACGGGCACACCTAGGTGGCCCACAGGATGGGACTGGCCCAGTCAGTCGCTGCCTGCCCAGGCAGGGAGGCCAGATCCTCTCCCACGTGGGCTGCAGGGCAGACGGAATTGGCTGGCATCGCCCTTTCTCTGCCACCAGTCACAGCGATAAAACCTGGCCAGGATGCATGGACAACTACTGGAAGACTGAAAATCTTCCAGCGGCTCTGGGAAGAGCTGGGGCAACGAGCAGTCCACCGCCACCGGCCCTTGAGAAAGTGCAGCAGAAACCTGGAAGTGGAAATGAGCAGTGGGGTGCAGACAGCTGGCAGAAGCCTCTAGCTCTGGCTCCAGGGCCAGAAGGGGAACTAGTGCCGCTCAGGGGGAGTGTGGAAATCCCCTACTTCTCCCCTTTTCTCTGTTTCCTCACATCCCAGGCCCCAGGCAATTCAGCCGCTTTTTCAAGGGGCAGGGGAGACAAGCCCAGGATTTGGGCCCTAGAACAGACAAGTATGACACAGTGGGGATCTAGAGCCCCAAGTTTTTGGCCCCAGAACTAAAAAGGGAAGCCCCAGACAGCCCGAGGGGACGAGGCAGAGGGCAGAGGGCAGAGAGCAGAGAGGAGTTCCGGGAAGCAGCCCCACGAAGTTATGTCTCCAGATCACTCTAGAACCAGGCACACACAGACACGACTCTAGCTAGCATGCTGAAGACTCTGAGAGCCGAACTCTCCGGTCCCAGCCAGACCCCTGGGCGGTACATGCTTGGGACAGACTCAAATAGCAAGTGGCACAAAGGCTTGGAAAACTCATGGCCCATGTATTGTGGGCTGCACTGGGGCCTGAACCTAACCAGGTCAACTGTCAGCTCAAACAAACAAACAAACAAAACCCAGGATTTTCTGCCTAATAACTTAAACAAGACCTAGACTCTTATAATATCCAAAAACCCCAGGATATAACCTAAAATTACCCAGCATATAAAGAACTGTGAAGATTTCAGCTCACATGGAAAGTACAATTAACAGAGGAAAACACTGACGTGGATGCTGGGATTTTCTGACAAAGACTTTAAACAGCTATGATAAAAATTGTGAACACTCTTGCAACAAATGTCTAACTAGAAAGCCTTGGTAAAGAAACAGACTATAGGAAGAAGACTCAAAGGGAAATTGTGGAACTGAAAATACAGTGACAAATGAAAAACTTGCTGGATGGGCTCAACCACAGAATGAAGATAACACTGGAAAGGGTCAGTGAACTTGAATGCAGATTGATGGGAATAATCCCCATTCTAAACAACAGGAAAAAAAAAGATGGAATAGAATGAACGGAGCCTCAGGGACCCTTGGGACAACAGCAAAATGTCTAACATTCACGTCACTGAAGTCTGGAAGGAAAAGACAAAGAGTGAAATGGTGAAAATATATTTGAACAAACAATGGATGAAAACATTCCAAGTCTGTTAAAACACATTAAGTCTATAGATCCAAGACACTGAACCAACCCCAAAGAGTAGAAACCCAAAGATATCCATACCTAGACACATCATAAGCCCTATGCTGAAAACTGAAGATGAAGGAAAAAACGTGGAAAGCAGCCAGAGAAGAACAATGCATTACCTATAGGGGAATACGGATCTGAGTGACTGTGCACCTCTCGTCAGAAACCATAAAGCCAGAAGGGAGCGGCACAAGTGCCAAAAGAGAACTGGGTCAACCCAGAAGTGATAATATCCTTTCTGAATGAAGGCGAAATAAATACATTCCGAGGTGAAGGAAAAAACCAAGGGCCAGTTCTGGCATTAATAATTCATTTAAGGAGTTCCCGTCGTGGCTCAGTGGTTAACGAATCCGACTAGGAACCATGAGGTTGCGGGTTCGATCCCTGACGTTACTCAGTGGGTTAAGGATCCAGCATTGCCGTGAGCTGTGGTGTAGGTTGTAGATACAGCTCAGATCCCGTGTTGCTGTGGCTGTGGCGAAGGCCAGCAGCTACAGCTCCTATTAGACCCCTAGCCTGGGAACCTCCACATGCCGCGGGTGCGGCCCTAGATAAGGCAAAAAAAAAAAAAATCATTTAAAATTTCTGTCATTAGGAGTTCCTGTTGTAGCTCAGTGGAAACGAATCTGATTAGAATCCACGAGGACGCAGGTTTGATCCCTGGCCTTGCTCAGTGGGTTAAGGATCCGGCGTTGCCGTGAGCTGTGATGTAGGTCACAGATGCGGCTCGGATCTGGCATTGCTGTGGCTGTGGCGAAGGCCGGCGGCTGCAGCTCCAAGTTGACCCCTAGCCCAGAAACCTCCATGTGCCACGGGTGCAGCCCCAAAAAGATGAAAAAAATTTTTGTCATTAAATCAAATAGCCAGTAGGTCTGTTCTGAAAGAATTGCTAAAAGAAGCTTTTCAGATGGAAGCGAAATTGTACCAGAAGGAAACCTGGAAAATTGGGAATGAGGGGAGAAAAACAGAAATGGTGGTAACTATCTGGTTAAATATGACAGAGAGTCTTCTTCTGCTCCTGAGTTCTTTAAAGTATGTTTGACAATTGAAAGCAAACATTTTAACACTGCCCAACACGGTTTTCAGAGCATGCAGACGAATATATAGAATGATTCCATAAACTCTGTGACGTTTCTAAATTCCAACTGAAGCTGTAAAATATTAACTCTAAGTAGATGATAAGAAAGTATGTATTTTATAGCACCCACTAAACAGACTGTACAAAGAAAAAATATCGAGTGAAGAAACAACATGGGAACGCTAAAAATGTTCAAACAGATCATAGCAAGATAGGAAAAGGAAACAAAGGAATGAAAAACAGGGATAGGAGTTCCTGCTATGGCACAGTGGGTTAAGAATCTGACTGCAGCAGCTAGGGTCTCTGTGGAGGTGTGGGTTCCATCCCTGGACTGGTGCAGTGGGTTAAAGAATCTGGCATTGCCACAGCAGCTGCATAGGCCCCAACTGTCGCTTGGATTCAATCCCAGGTCTGGGAACTTCCATATGCTGCAGGTGTGGCCTCAGAAAAAACACAAAAAACTCAAACAAACAAAAAACCAGGGGGAACAACCAGAAAACAAATAATAAAATGGTACACTTCAATCCCAGCAAATTAATAGTTACAGTAAGTATAAAAGCTCTAAACATATCAAAGACAGAGACTGCCAGAATGGATTTTTTAAATGACCCGATTTTATGCTTTCTGTAAGATATATGACACAGGTAAGTTAAAAGGAAAAAGAAAAAAAAAAAGAAGTAAAAATAGAAAGACACGTAGCATGTAAAGACTAATCAAAAGGATTAAGGAGTGATAACAGCAAAAAAGACCTCAGAGCAAAAAAAAAAAAAAAAAAAATCGGGGATAAAGAAGGATAGTACATAATGATAAAAGAGTCAGTTAACCAAGAAAATAGAAGAATCCTAAATCTGCTTGTGCCTAATAGCAAAAATCCAAAATACGTTAAAGACAGATAAATTCACAATTACAGCTAGAGATTTTAATGCTCCTCTGTCTGCAACAGGTAGGACCAAGAGACAGAAAATCAGCAAGAATTGCTAGAAGAATTGAACCATGCCAGTAACCAAATGGATTGCACTGGTATTTACAGAACTCTGTATCCAATGAAAGCAGGATATACATTTTCTTCAAGTACATGTGGAACAGTTACAGAGACAGATCACATTCCGGATAATTAAGACAAACTTTAAAGAACTGAGAGTATATAAACTGTATTCTCAGATCATAATAGAATTAAATTAAAAACCAATAACGATACAACAGAAAAATCTTCAAACATTTAGAAAATAAACAACACGTTTTTATTGAATAATCCATGGGTCAAAAAGGAAGTCTCAGGGGAAATTTGAAAATGTTTTGAACAAAAATGAAAACCCAACATATCCGTTTAGGATATAGCTAAAGCAGTGCTCAGAGAGAAATTAGAGCATGAAATGTTTATATTAGAAAAGAAGGTTTCAAAATAAAATCTTGTTTCCACTTAAGAAACTAGAAAAAGAAGAGCAAAATAAGCTGGAATCACAAGGAAGAAAATACTAGAGATAAGAGCAGAAATCAATGAAATATAAAACAGGAAAACAAAAGAGAAAATCAATGAAATCAGAAGCTGATTCTTTGTAAAGATCAATAAAACAGATAAACCTCTCACGAGATTGACAAAGAGAAAAGAAAGACAACATAAATTACCAATATCAGAAATGGGAGCTCCTGCTGTGGTGCAGTGGGTTAAGAATCCGATTGCAGCGGCTTGGGTCACTGCAAAGGCACAAGTTTGATCCCCAGCACAGTGCAGTGGGTTAAAGGATCTGGTGTTGCTGCAGCTGAAGCGTAGGTTGCAGCTGTGGCTTGGATTCAATCCCTGATCCAGAAACTTCCATGTGCCATGGGTGTAGCCATTAAAAAAAAAGAAAAAGAAATGGGAGTTCCTGTTGTGGCGCACCAGAAATGAATTCGACTAGTATCCATGAGGATGCGGGTTCAATCCCCGGCCTTCCTCAGTGGGCTGGGGATTCGGTGTTGCCATGAGCTGTGGTGTAGGTCGCAGATGTGGCTCAGATCCTGTGTTGCCGTGGCTGGCTCTGGCGTAGGCCAGCAGCTGCAGCTCTGATTCGACCCCTAGCCTGGGAACCTCCATATGCCTCAGGTGTGGACCTAAAAAGCAAAACAAACAAACAAACAAACAAATGTCAAACTTTTAGAAGGAAATTTAGGAGAAAATTTATGTGACCTTGGGCTTGGCAATGAGTTCTCAGATACAGCACCAAAAGCATAACCAGTTTTAAAAACTGGAATTTGGACTTTCTCCAAATTAAAAACTTGCTCTGTGAAAGACAATGCCAAGAGAATGAAAAGATAGTGACAGACTAGAACTTGCCTACCAATCACATATCTGACAAAAAACTTTACCCAGAATATATAAAGAACTTTCAAAACTCAACAATCAGAAAACAAACAACCCAACTTAAAAATGATCAAAAGACATGAAGAGACACTTCTCCGAAGAGGAGATATGGATGACAAAGAAGCACACAGAAAGATGCTTAGCATCACTAATCATTAGAGAAATGGAAATTAAAGCCATGATGAGATACCTATTAAGATGGCAAAAACAAAAAGGCTGATGAAGGATGTGGAGCAACCGGAACTCTCATCCACTGCTGGTGAAAACGCAAAAATGTTACAGCCACTCTGGAAAACAGTTTAGCGGTTTCTTATAAAGTTAAACATATACTTACCATATGACCCAGCAATCCCACTCCCGGGTATTTGCCCTAGAGAAATGAAAACTTCTGTCCACACATAAACCTATACATGAAATGTTGATAGCAACTTTGTTCACAATTGCCAAACACTGGAAACAACCCAATTATCCTTTGATGGGTGAATGGATAAACTGTGGTTCAGAATATAAAATAAACAAATATAAGAAGAAATAAACTTTCGATAAACAGAGCAACTTGGATGAATCTCAAATGAATCATGTTGAAAAAAGCCAGACGCAAACAGTCACACTGCATGATTCCACTCATACGACAATCTCAAAAATACAAAACTATAGGGATGGAGACCAGATCAGCAGCTGGTGGGGCTGGGAACAGGCAGAAGCGTGTGACTACAAAGGGGTAGCACGAGGGGGGTTTCTTAGGTGATGGAGCTGTTGTTTCCTGGTTATGACAATGAGTACACAACTCTGTATATGTTCTAAAATTCATAGAAAAGTTGAAAATAAACTTCAACTCTACCTAATAAATAAAAAAAATGACACCAAAAGCAAACATACACAAAAATGGTAAAAACCCCAAAAACAAACTGCAGGAGAACCGTATCTTACGGTCTCAGTTTTACAGGAAAGCAACATATGTTTGTATATCTACAGCATGAGGTCCCAAAGGATGACACTGAATTCTTCATGAGCTGGCCTTTCTGATTACAGAACCTTTCACTTTCTAACTCTATACACTGCTTTTTTTTTTTCTTCCTCCTTTAAATGATGTGCATGCATTCGTTCTAAATAATAAAAAGTAATGGAGATAAAACGAGCTTGCGTTGCAACAAGGGGCCCAAAGCGAATCCCACTGATGTACCATCACATGGAAACTGTTTCTCAGGGCTTTGCTAACTTTCAAAGTCAAGCTACTTTTATTTCCCATCATGGAGAAGACAGCGTTTCTTGAAAAGAAAAGAAAGGAAGCCTACCAGGAGGTTGACAGACTCAATGACGTCCAAAAACACCTCATTCTTCCGGTATTTGATGCCCTCAGAGCGCCAGGACACTGCGTTGGTGACGGTGGCCGGGGGCCGCGGGGCCCCCGTTTCCAGCTTGTGGCCTTCCTGAGTGATGTACCTGTGGGCCGGGCTCAGAGTTAAGGCGCTCAGGCACTGACATTCTTAAAAACAGCCCCTCCCTGCAGCCGGCTCCAGAAAAGGCAGGCTCTGGTTTCACCTGGGGCTGTTTAACACAGAAATATCTTACGATTTCCAAAAACCCCAACAAAAATCTCCAGTTACAATGACTGCAGAGTGGTTGCTTTTAGGGGACCAAGGAGACAGTGCTGGTGAAGAAAACAAGAAGTGGGCAGGAACTGCTCCCTCACTGGGCGTGCAGAAGGGACTGAGGCCCTGGGAGAGTAACCTCCCGACTTGGGGAACAGCAGGGGTGAGAAGTGCACAAGTTATGTGGCTTCTCTGAGTGTCAAGTGGGGGAGACAAACCCTCCGATTGTGACTGGAGTGGGAAAAAAAGTGCTTGCACAGGGCCTGGTTCACAGGAAGTGATAACCTATAGTGGCCTTTATTTGAATGGCAGGATTCTAAAGAAGGGAGAGTTGGAGTTCCCCTTGTGGCTCAGCAGTAATAAACCCAACTAGTAACCATGAAGACATGAGTTCAATCCCTGACCTGGCTCAGTGGGTTAAGGATCTGGCGTTGTGATGAGCTGTGACGTAGGTCACAGACGTGGCTCGGATCCTGTATTGCTGTGGCTGTGGTGTAGGCCGGCAGCTGTAGCTCCTATTCGACCCCTAGCCTGGGAACCTCCATATGCCGTGGGTGCGGCCCTAAAAAGACAAAAAAAAAAAAGAAGGGAGATTTTTTCATCACAGCCTCATTTATGACAGTAAAAATGAAGGCAGACGTCTCCCTAATGCGGCATTTACTGCACCCTGCGGATGGAGAATGAAGACCTAGCAGCAGAAAAAAAACGCTCATGCTGCACAGGGCAACTGCTGAGTAGAAAAAGGACCCACAACTACCAAGTAACTTAGCAAACCCCTGGAGAGCTGGAGACAGGGCAGGGGGCCAACAACATGAATATAAGTTTGCTTCTTCCATCTTCAAACCTGCGGCCATCACGCCCGGGCCTGACCTCGCCCTGTGCTCGCCCCCCTGCCCACTCACTCCTGCAGGATCTTGCTGTCCGTGGTCTGGGGGTAGCCGAAGTCCATGAGCTCATCCAGCAGCTCGTAGATGATGACGAAGTTGTCGCGGATGCTCTCCTCCTCCAGCTCTTTGAAATACTCCGAAAATACCTGCAGTGTCAGCGTGGGAGGCAGAGGGTGGAGAGGGAGGCTGAGGACGGGACAAACGCTTGCACAAGCTCATCTGCACTTTGTGCTGCGAGGCCCTTTGTCCGCAGCTGCACTTGCCTGTCCCTAGGGGTGCTTTGGACAAGGTCTTGGGCTCAGGGCATGTGGGCAGGAGGACAGCGGTGGCGCCTGTGAGGCGGGACCCAGGCTGGAGCGGTGCAGGCATCCTCGGAGGCCTGGTGACCACTCTCTTCCTCTCCCTGACAGGCTCCCTGGGGCCTGGGACCCCTTCCAAGCTTCTCTTTAATCCTGACCGTAACTTTCGCTTTCGGGCTCTGAGTCAGGAGTGACTCAGGTGAGGGACAAGAGCCAGTGGGGACAGGACAAGTGGCTCTTCTGGCCTCTTCCTGCCTCCCTGAGCTCCAGTCTGTAGAGCTGTGCCTGCAGATGAATCCGCCCCATTTCAACAGAAAAATTAAGAGGCTCAAGGCAGGAACGCCATAGGAGCCGAGCGGAGGAGGGCTCTACAGCAGCTCTTTTGTGAGCACACACCCCGAAGCAGAGGCAACACTGAGCACTCCAGGGAGCAGAGCCTGCCTCCTTCCCACCTCCCGCCTCCACGCTCCAGGACTGCAGCCGCCGGGCCTCTCCTCTGAGACAGCCTGGGAAGAAGGCCTACTCCTCGGCCTGTACCCGGGGCCTCCCCAGGGAACGCCCTGCTCTCCTGCCCGCACGCCCTCTGAGCCCACATTAGCCCCCCCGTGTCTGGCGTTGGTGGCTCCCGACAGCTGCGCATGGCCCCTTGGCCCCTGCTGAGGGATGAAAGCTTTCCTGCCCGCCCCAGGCTCCCGGGTCCGAATTTGTACGTTCTTCAGCCCCCGATGCTCCCACTTCGGCCCGGCCCCTCCACGTCTCTCCTGGAAGGCTGTCACCACCTGTGCGCTGGCCTCCCTGCTGCCTTCAAGCTCCTTTTCTACTCGGCAGCTAGAGGTGATCGGCGCAAAGCAGGTCTTGTCCATCTCCTGCTTAGCGCCCCCCTCCTCGTCACACAGGCAGCTGAAACCCACGCTCCTCACCCGGCCGTGTCCCCTCCCGCCGTGGTCCAGCCCCGCCATCCGCTGACCTCAGCCCCGCACCGTTCCGGGCACACTGGGCACCACGTGCACTCCCGACCCCAAGGCCTTCGCACGTGTCCCTCTCTCCGCCTGGCTGCCAGCTGGGCCTGGCCTGTGTCACCTCTCTCTGTGGTGGGGCCTCAGGTCTGTGCCTTTAGAGCCCCTGAGGAGATTCGGAGCAGAAATTGGCTCCGCCCTCCTGGCTGTGCCAGCTGCTCACCCTCCCTCCTCCTCAGCCACCTGGGGGGCATACCTGTCCCCCTCGGAACTGGGGTGCACCCCTAGCCCCGGCCCACCTCCGGGGCACTTTCCTTTCCTCATTCGGTGAAGGGACAACCAAGGCTGCGGGACCCCACTGGCGGGGCAGGTGGGGCTCCCCAAGTCCACTTCCCGGGGCTCTGGTCCGGAGGGGTGCTGTGGCCCTTGGGTGGCCAGGAAGAGGAAACACACTGCAGGGCCAGCTGACCGACACCCCTCGTGGTCCCGGGGCTTGACTCACCTGCACCACTTTATAGAGAAAGGAGAACACCAGCGACACGCACGCGTTCTTCTTGGAGGTGGCGACCACTGCATGGCAGCCACAGTTAAGGAGCGCTCAGAGGCCTGGGCCTCCGCCTTGTAGACCCCGGTTCACTGCACGTTTGGGAGAGATGCCGGCCTCCACCCTGGGCTCAGAGTCACCCCTAACCATTGACTCGCCCCCAGTGGGTCACTGAGTTCCTGGTCTGAGTAGGGCCCGAGACCAGGTGGTTACAGCCCAACATGATCCAGGTCCCCAGGGAGCGCCGAGCTGACGGGGGCAGCAGGGGGCAGAGGGAACCCACCCCAGCTGCCGGGTAGGGCGCTGCCCCGAGGAGGTGATGCCCGAGCTGAGGGCCGAAGCCCAGGGTGTGGTGGAGCCACTTCAAGTGGGAAGAGCTGCCGGGGCGGGAGGAGGTAGTGCGGGCACGTCCTGGGAGCAGAAAGCAGGAGCACAGTCGGCCCTGCCCCAAAGCCCGTGGCTTATGTGACCCTCCTGAGGACCAGGGCTCTCGAGCCAGGCTCCGAGGGAAGCAGCTGGGGCCAGTTCTGGCTCTTACCTTTCCACAAGTCTCCACCCTGAAACAAACCTTTTTAACAAGGCCCCCGTTCTCTCGCCTGTTTGATGGGGGCCTGAGAGTAGATTCACCAAGGTGACGTATGCAAAGTGCCTGGCACGCACACTCTCCCTCTGACACGGGGCGTGGCCCCACCTCCGGGGTCAGTGCGTCCTGGGCACTTCCCGTTTCTCTTTCCCTAAGGGGCTTCAAGCCACCCGGGGAGGCTGGTTCCTCCACCGGAGGCCCGTTTTGGAGGCCCACTCACAACAGGCCTGTGCCACCCTAGTGCCAGGCTCTGAGTTCTGGGAGAGAGAAGGGGCCACCTCTGCCTCACTTCCTGCCTCATCAAGGTCCAGCTCGGGGCCCCAGGAAACGGACCCTGGGCCAGTCAAAGGATTCCTGGCTTCCTGCCTCCAGTCCGGGCCACATGCCCTCCAGGTGCCTTCTAAGGAGGGGCACCCGGTACCTCCAACCCTCACGGCTGGGCCTTGCTGGAAACTAGCTCCTGATAATGGAACTCAGGGTGTGCTGGCACCTGAGGGGCGAGCCCTCGCTGTCTCTTCCCTGGCTGCCCACGCGTGAAACACTGAGGCCCAACTGGAAACTAGTCTGACGGCTGCTGCTGAGCTGGCACAGCCCCCCTCCGCCCAACACCTGGACAACATGGCCCAGACCCAGCGCAGCTTCCAAGACAGTCAGCTCCTGGGTTACAGGCCAACTGCAAGACTCTGTGCAGTGGGGATCCAGACCTCAGGGCGCTGGGTGGGGGTCCCGGCCAGCACCTCCCACACTGGACTGTGCACACAAATCACTAGCGGCGGCCCCATTAAGAAGCAGACTCTGACCCGGCAAGGCTGCCTGGGGTCTGGGATTCTACAATTCCAAAAGGTTCCCAGGGGATGCTCTAGCCCAAGGACCACACCTGCACCTGCAGGGTCTTGTGTGTCTCCACGAACACAGGAAAGGGGACAGAACCCATGTCTGCTGGGTGCGATGGAGATGCACCAGCTCATCTGACCCTAGCAGAGCCGCAGGGAGCTCCCTAGACCATGGGAAGGCGAGGACTTGCGTCCGGTCACATAGCGATGGAGCCTGGGTCTGAACGGGGCTGTGGGCTGCAAAGCCAGGCCTTTCTTGCACCAGAGCGGATAACAGAATGTGCCTAGAGGACTGACCAAAGCCATAGGGGGGCCAGGCAGACCTCACAGATGGAACCTGGCTCAGCCAGGCCTCCACATGGGCCCAAGTGTGGGGGCCTCTGAGATCTGGGCAGGGTTGGGAAGAATCATCCCTTCTCTGTCTCCCACCAGCCCTCGTGGTCCAAGCCACCACCCTCCCCTCCTACCTGGATGCTGACCCCCGCCTCCCCATGTCCATTCCTGATCCCTGAGGTCTGGCCTCCAGAAACTTTCAAAAAACACAAATCTGACAGTGCCACCCCTCCGTCTGAAACCCTCCAAAGATGTCCCATCACACTTAATGTGACGTCCTACAAGGCCCCACATTGCACACCCTGCTGACCGCTTGGGCCTTGCTCCCACCATGCAACCCTCTCCAGTGTTCCAGCCGTCACCCCCGCAGCTTCCAAATGAGACTTGGCCCAGGCCTGGTGCTCCTTGTGCCGGCCCGCCCTTGTGACTGGAGGACACCCGGCCTTCCTGTAGGTCTCTTCCAGGATGTCACTTCCTCAGGGAAGTCTCCCTGGCTCCCCGGAACAGATAAAGACCCTGTGACCCTTGGGCAACAGGCAGCTCCAGGAAACAGGGCTGTGCCGGACGGCCCCTGCTGGCCCGAGCCAGTCCTGGCAGCCCTCAGCTGCTCACGCGCGCACACACACCCAACAGGAGGCCCCCAGGAACGCCCCGCAAAGGGATACGATACAGGTTGTTATGCTTGATCCACATGAAGCGGACGCCCCCGTGGGCCAGGATGGGCGACAGCATCCCCTCCTCCTCCTTCTCCATCAGGATAGGCATGAAGTGCTCCACCTCCGACATGTCCACGTCGCCGCGGTAGTTCCGGCAGATGAGCACCTGGGTGGAGGCAGAAGAGGGAAGACACTTGCACCTTGAGTTCCCCGAGCTGGGGGCAGGGGGCAGGGGTGGGAGGAAGACGAAAACCAGCCTCCTTCCCTCCAGGGACCCCAATCACACCTGTCCATTAAAAGGGCCATCTGGTCCCCATCCCCCAGGGAGCTCCTCGAGGAAAGCATTTCCCCAAGTCAACTTCCCCAAGTCTTTGCAGGGGGAGCATGGTTGGGGGGGGGGGCACGGCGACAGGGCAAGAGTCCCGGACTGAATCACTCAGGAGGTGCTATGTTAAACAACAGTCCTGCAGGCTCCTGCTGTGGCGCAGCGGGTTTAGGATCCCGTGTTGTCTCTGCAGTGGGGCAGGTTCAATCCCCGGCCCAGTGCAGTGGGTTAAGGATCCAGCATTGCCATAGCTGTGGCAATGATCGCAGCTGCGACCCCTGGCCAGGGAACTTCCATATGCCACAAGTGCGGGCGAACAAACTAATAGAAAAATACAACCGCAACATCCCACAGATTCTTACTGCAGACCTTGTCAGAGCCTTTCCTGTGCTAATGCGCCTGCTCTTCTGTTGGCATCCGGGGAGGGACACTGCTGAGTGCTCACATCTACGAGAACCTGCCTGCGGCCTGAAAAGAAGCCCTTCTCTTCAGGGTGTTCCCGTGGCCCGTGGGGGTGGATGAGCAGTACCACTGCCGACGGGAACGCAGAAAGGGACAACCGCTCTGCTGAGGTCTGGCAGGTTCTCAAAAAGTTAAGCCCAGCTGGTGATCCAGCCGTTCTTCTCCTGGGTATTTACCCAAGAGAAAGGAAACCGGACGTCCATGGGAAGACACATGCATGGGTGTTCACAGCAGCGTTATTTTCAACAGAGTCAGGCTGGCAAGAACGCCAATGTCCTTCAGCAGGTGAATGGAGACACCAACTGTCCACCCACACCACGGGACACTCCTCGGCAGTAGAAAGGGATGTCCACTGACAGCAGGGACGGCATGAGGGAATCGCAGGATCGCCAAGCTGAGTGAAAGAAACCAGACAATGGGGAGCAGCATATCTACGTGATTCCACTTAAATAAATCTGGGGAAATGGTAACAGAAAACACATCGGTGGCTGCCTGGGGACAGGCTGGACACAGATGGGGGTGAGGAAGCTTCAGGGGGTGACAGAATGTGTGCTTATGGCTTCCTGGGCATACATAATGACTGAACTCATCAAACCATATGCTTTAAAGAAGCGGTCTGTTACAGGTAAGTTACACCTCTCTGAGGGAATAAAGAAGGAGGTGTGAGACTTTTACAGACTTTGAAAAACTTATGGTTACCAAATGAGACAAGTTGTGGGGTAGGGTGACGTGCTGGGGGCTTGGGATGGAAATGCTAAAAAACTGGGTTGTGATGATCGTTGTACAACCATAAACGTAAAAAAATCCACTGAGTAATAACAAAAATTTAAAAAATAGAGTGGTGGATTGAAAGGACGTAAATTTTAAAAGTTAAAATGAAGAAAAAAAAAGGTCCACACCAGAATAGAAAAAAAAAAAAAAGGGAGGTGTGAAGCTATGCCGTTCCAAGCCAGGCTCTATTTGGAGACGCCGCCTAGCGCTGCTGCTGCCCCTGTGTGTCTGAGAGGACAGCTGGGCGCACGACGCAGTCATGTGCTGAAAACGACACTGACCAGCCTGGGAACCGCCTGCCTCGGAACCTGTAGTTTCATAAAATACATGGTTTTACTGTTTCAAGCCAGACAGAGAGCAAGACCAACACAACGAGAGACTTCCTCTCCTAGCTTCTTGTCTGTGGCCTGTGGGCAAGGGACCCTGTGCTCTCACTGCTGTTCAGAAGGCCTCTGAGAGATTCAGCACCCAGTGGGTGAGCTGGTGGGTACCTGCACCAGGCGCTGGTCCAGGGACTACCATGTACCCCCTTGTATATTCTTGGCCAGGTGTATACATTGCCTCAAATACAGCCCTACCATGAAGCAGGGCAGGTTTTTTGGGCTGCATCTGCGGCATGTGGAAGTTCCTAGGCCAGGGATCAAACCTGAGCCACAGCAGAGACCCAAGCCGCTGCAGTGACAACACCAGATCCTTAAGCTGCTGCACCACAAGAGAACTCTAGGGCTGATGTTTTTAAAGATATGGACAGTAACATCCAGAGAGGGAGCTCCACCTGCCTGAGGTCACACAGTGAACAAAGGTGAGCCAGGATTCTAACCCCACTTCTCACCTGCAGAGCCACTTCTGTTCAATAAACTCTCCCGGGCTTCCTAAGCCCCCTTCTGCCCCAGGTGTCCAATCTGGGAGGATACCACGGGTATGGAGCCCCCGAGCCCCAGTGTGTTCGAAAGAAAGAACAGGGAGCAATTTATTTTGCTGACTTCATCATCAGAGCTGCACAGGAGTCCACTCACTCAACAAGCACACAGCATGTGTCCTGCTACTGCACATCACGCTGGGTCTGGGGACACGCAAGACAAACTGGGTTCCTGCACTGAGACACTTGCTCGAGGGGAAATGAGAGACTCTATGGGTGTGACCTTCAAACTGAGGCCTGAGGGGACAGATGCGATAGAGGCAGAGGGACCAGTGTGGCTGAAGCCACGGGGTGGGGAGTGCGGCCCATGGGGGATCTAGAAGCATGGTTAGATGGAGTGAGGGCGGCCTCGGAGCTGGGGCTGCAGGCCCCAGAGAAGAGGACAAAGGGCAGGAGACAGGACAGATTGGAAGGTGGCAGGCAACACTGAGGTGACAACCCTCTACCCCTGCTGCTGACCTTGAGCGCACAATTCCTTCCTCACAGTGAGTGAGGGGGGCCTTCTTAAACAGAAGTCAAACGTCAGATCAGGTCTCTCCCCTGCTGAAACTGCCGTCTACTCCAGCCTCCCCTCACACAGAACAAGCCGCAAGCCCACTGCCATGGCTGTCTGGCTCTTCACGGCCGCCCCAGTGCCTCCTCATCCCTATTCCCCGGGCTCACCCCTTTCCAGCATCCCTGGCCAGCACCCTCGTTCTGGGCAATGTGCATCTGCTCCTGCCTCATGGCTTCTGCACTTGCAGTTCCCTGTCCAGAGTGCTCTGCCCTAGACCTTCTCAGTTCTTAAGCCTCAGCTCAGAGGGCACCTCCTCCCGGAAGTCTGCCCTGCTCGCCCTGGCTGAGCTCATATCCCATTACCCGCTTGACCATCACTGCCCACACCACCACTGCACTGTATATTCCTATCCTCATTCATCATCTGTTGCTTCCACTAAAGGCTAACGCTCTCTGAGAACAGTAACCATTACGGCTGTGTCCCAGCACCCACAACAGAGCCTGGCCCGTAGGAGGTGCTCAGCAAATGTCTGTGCAAGTGAAAGCGGCGGTGAGGAAAAGGAGGTGTGGTGTCACCCACTGAGACGGACAGAGAGCAGGGCAGGGTGTGAGGGGGAGCTCGTTCTGGGAAAGGCTGAGTTTGCGGTGGCAGTGAGACCTCCAAGGTGTCCTGGAGGCTGGTGGGTCTCCAGATCAGTGCTCTGGACTGGGGTACAAATTTGAGAATCATTGACACAGTGACATAAATCAAAGCCTGCCCTGAGGAGAGTGACAGCATGGGAGGCATGCTAGGCCTGAACACGGAGCCGGCCTCCGGGGCGGGGTGGGGCAGCAGACAGCAACCCTGAGGCCAGTGGAAGCCTGCTGAGGAGGAGCGTGGTGGCGGTGATGGAAGCTGCAGAGAAGTGAGAAAGATAAGGGGCAGAGAAGTGTCCGTGGAGGGTTTTCTATCAGCTGAAAGTGGCCACGCCGGCTTCCTCGGGGATCAGAGTCACTGGCTGGCAGGTAGACGAGCGGTCATGAATGTCTCGATGTGCCATTACCTTATTTGTGATTTAAAGCAGTGCGCGCAGAAGGCCAACATTCAAAACATGAGGCCCGTGGGGCGGGGGGAGGATAGTGAATGTCACAACGGTTACTCAGGACAAGAGGCTGCCTCTGGAGCTTCCCGAAAGGCATGTCTGAGTACGCTTCTCCCAGGCTACAGTCTCCTCATGGTGGCTCTTCCATCTTGGGATCAAAATGGTCCCTTCGGTCCCGCCCTCCCGTCTGGACATCCTCAACACCCATGGCCCTCTTGGTGCCGTGCCCGAGGCTCCAGCATCAACCAGGACTTCTGGCTTGCCAGGCCCAGTGGGTTGCCACTCACCCCTTGGGCCCACTGTGACAACTCCTCGTCCACCAGACTGCCACCTGGTCACCTTCCCAGCTCTGGCCTCTCCTTCCTCCAGGAAGCCTTTTGTAAGCACTTCTGCTGCCAGCCAAAACTGAGGTTGGGCAGCTGCATTACCTGGGGCTTTGTCCTTGCCCTTATCACTAAGTACATCTGCCTGTTTAGATCCATGCGTCTGTTTGGATCTGTCAGCTTCCACACACCTCCCCTGCCAGAGCTCGAGGTCCATGGGGATTAACATGGACTGTGGACCATGGGTGCTGCTGAGCTTGTCTTGAGCCCAGGGTTCACACACTTGCCCGAGGTCACATAGCTGAGCAGCAGAGACAGGTTTTGAGCTCAGCTCTAACTTCTCAGTCACAGTGTGATGGTCAGCCCGGGACTTGGGGCATGCGAGGTGCTCATGAAATGTTTGCTGAAGAAATGAGTGATACGAGTAGGTAGTCTGAGGGACCAGGGCAGAAACAAGAACACCTGCTACAAAGACACCGGGAACACTGCACCCTCCCAGCCCCTGGTGTGCCTTACATCTTTCCTTGCTTCTGAGAAGGTTGGGAAAGGGAGCCTAGCCCAGGGCCTCACTAGCTTTTGACTTTGGGTGGACTCCAAGGCAGGTCACCCACTCAAGGGACTCTGGGAAAGTGCTGGGGGTGGGGAGCGGGATGGCAAAGGACGGTCACTTGACCTCTTCACTCCCTACTGCTTCTGAGCTAACTCCTGTTCCCTCTGCCTAGGCCTGGCACCACACATCCACGTGGGGCCTGTTTAACGTTGTTGGTCCAGTCTTTTCCTGTTTATTTCCTAATTCAAGAGGCCAGATACTCAGTTGCCTTCTAGCTGGAATGGATTTGGGGGAAGGCACTAGGCCTCTTCTGAAAGCCTTGTGATCCCTCCTTTAAGAACCTTTCCCTGATAGCCCTGGGAAAAGCATAATGAGGTCCTAGTTATGTCCAATTGCTCCATCACGTCTCGACTGGATTTGTCACTCCCCCTGGGAAGCCCACCCTGACCCTCAGCGGAGCTGACTTCCCAATTATACTCTCACTGCTCCACAACTTACATTTATTTGTGCCCATCAGACTGTGAACTCCAGAGGGACAGGGTCAGACTCTGATTTTGCTCACCAAAGGCCAACCAAAGGTTAGCACCCTGCCCAGCACTTAGTAGATGTTCTTCAAATATCAGCTGAACGAACAAATGATTCTGGGTTCGACTCCTGGACCTGCCACTTCTCTGTGACTGTGACAAGGGTGACCTTGGGCAGGTTGCATTACCTCTCTGTGCCTCAGTTTCTTCCTCTGTAAAATCGCATTCCCACCACCCACCTCACCTAACCCTTGTAACTCAATGTCACAGTGAATGTTAAGAAACCCCTACGGGGCTGGCACAGAAAAATCGCTGGATAAACATAAGCTTCCGTGCTCTCAGAGAGCGGAACTGGCCTGAGGGCACACTGTCCCCATCACGCTTCACCACCTCCGGTCAAGGGTCGCGCAAGCCCCTTGGCCTCAGGCCTGGCTTTCAATCCGGCAGCGGCCCGCGCTCCCAGCGGCCTCGGGTTCCCGAGAACCCCCACAGAGGTGGGGATGGGGGTCGCGCACCCGGTTACTTGGCAACGGCGGCAGCCCACAGCGTTACCTAGCAACAAGGCAGGACTCACAGACGGGAGACCCCATCTTGGTTACCTACCAACAGGGTGGAGCCCTCAGGTGAGGCCCAAACTTCTTGCCTAAGCCCAGGGTGGCTCCCATTGGACGGCTACCTAGCAACAGGGTGGGTCCCCGAGGGGCTAAGCCCCCGCCAGTTGCCTGGCAACACGGAGGGTGCGGAGCCATCAGTACCTTGCCCTTCAGGTCCAGCACGTAGACGGCACTGGCGGACATGGCGGCTGCAAAAAGCCTCGGCAGTGGCCGAGGGCGGCGGCGACAGCGGGAACTGCCAGGCGGTAAGCCAGGCCGGGCGCTCCCCGCGACAGTTCGTCTCCACTTCCGGCCTGGGGAGCAGCGCGCGGACCGTTATGTCCGGCCGTGGACACGCTCTACCAAGAATGCGCAGGCGCAAGGCGCAGTGTGCGCAGGCGCACTATTCCCGATGCGCCCTTATTTTCCGCTCCACCTTCAGGCATCCCGGAAGTAAGCTCTTACGGGTGGTGCGGGGAGGGGCGGGGCCGTGCCGGGCGTACTGAGGGAGAGCAACTCTCTAGCTGCCAGGTTGGACGGCGGCGAATGGCAGCTGGGAAACCCCATGTCGCTGGGAAACCCCACTTGGTGGGCCAAATTAGGTGAGAGATCCTGGTGGTGGGACCTACCTAGGGCCCAGCCGTATGGAACTCACAGTTTGGTGGGGAAGGCTGGGAAACAAATATATAGTCACCAATTGTGATACCCTTTATAGGGAGAGAGAAAGTCGTTACTTGGAAAGAAATCAAACAAACTCTCTGAATGGCAATCGAGACTTATCAACAGTAAGTTCCTGTCACCTGTCAGTGTCAACATTTGGTGAACAAGCGTGCCGGTTTATTGCCTGAAACGATCTGAAAACCACGCCCCACTGAAACTAGGCAAAAAGCAGGTGATTTATGGTGATTTATTTCTGTGGGTAATGGTCACCGTAAGGCAAATTGTGACTCCTGATTAATCTAATTGAACTATACTTTGTTGGCCTTTATGAATACTTGGCCTTTAGAGAAATGCTGCATTCTGTCCCAGTGAACCATCAGAGTGCCAAGGGCCCCAGCCCTGCCATTTGCCCAGACTGCCTGCCTCGCACTTAACTTTTATCTTCCTTACTGCCTCCATTTTGGGTGTTGAAAGATAGTTTTTGCAACTCTGTGGTTATATATCTTCTGCTTAAGGTAGAGATGTAAGTGTGAGAAAATCCAGAGAAGAAATCTAGACTCTTGAAAGATTACCACGTGAATTCTGGGCATAAAGCAGCTGAGAAGCTTTTTGACACCATCTCTTAAGCAATCCGATTATACCTAGCCTCACTTTGCCCACATTATGTTTTAGGAAAATCATGTCTTTTTTCCCTCAAATTTCAAAACTGTACATTGCACTGAAGAAGAAATCAGGAAATGCCAAAAAGTATAAAGAAAAACCACACAGAAGGGGTAACCCCTCTCATTATGGAGCATTTCCTTTCAGACTTGCTCTAGGTGTTTTATTTTTTTCTCCCCCTTCTCCCCCCCCCCCCCCCCCCCCCTTGTTGAGATGTAAATGTTCTCCCCTGGCTCTCTGGAATACTTACCTTATCTAGATGATCTTTAGCTCCTGAGACTAAAGGAAAAAAAGGAGTGGGGTGGGGGGAGAAGGGCTTTTCCACTCCAGTGAAAAAGCTGAGACCTCTGGATCCGCCTTTATGTAAAAATTAACTCGTAAATGAGTTCTTTTTAATTGACTTAGAAATAAGTGATGCTGCACTCAGGCCTCTGTGCACCAAGGCAGAAGTGAATCTCAGAGACAGTTTTGGGTCAAATAGAAAAGAATAGCTTTTGGGAGTTCTCTTGTGGCACAGCAGGTTAAGGATCTGGCATTGTCACTGCTGTGGCTTGGGTTTGATCCCTGTCCTGGGAACCTCCACATGCCAAGGGCATGGCCGAAAAATAAATAAAAATTCTCCTTTCAAAAAAAAAAAAAGAATACCTTTATTGCTTTGCCAGGCAAAGGGGGCCAGAGTGGACTAATGCCCTCAAAAAAACTGTCCCCGCTCTGGGCATTTTAGATACAGTATAATTTGGTATTAAGGCAAGGATGGAGCAGTCTTTTGAGGAAATAAAAACTCCCACTTGCCAAGAGTACTGTTAAACACTTTTAACACATAAATTACTTGTAACTTCCTTTTCTGTGCATGTGGGGGGATTTGAATCACATCTCAATTTCATCCTTGGTATTTAATATATAAGCCAGATTTGTCCCGTGCAGCCTCTCAGAAAAGACCATACTTACTGTGCTAGACTTTTTCAAACATTGCTGCACACTGGGGTCACCTGGGGAGCTCTGAAAAATCTCCATGATGGAACCCCAAACCCAGGCAGCCTCAGTAATTAAAGCCCCCCCGAGAGTCCAGATTTTGAAACTGTTGTGTCAGACTGAAACAGACCCTGTCTCCCTGTGTTTGTGCCCTTGTGCAGCTCCCTCCCAGAGTGGGTTTGGCGAGGTGACTTGTGTTGGCCAATGGAACAGGTTACTTCAGTGAAAAGAGATTCTGGAGGCCCTTCCGGCCCCAGGCAAGTCAGCACAGCTCACATGTGAACTGAACTATGCCACGTGGGGGTAGAACCATCCAGCTGAGCACAGTCCACCCACAGAATCCTGAGAGACAAACCCTGCTGTTTTAAGTCACCCCGTTTTGGGGTGGCTGGATAGGCAGTTGGAAACATGTCACCTCTTCTTCAAACTGAGGGTCAACAGTCACTTTGCGATAATCCAAAAGGCAGCGTTTCTAGTGATAATCAAACAGCCCATAATTAAGATACTCAGATTTCTATTTAATAACTGCTTTTTGCTTTATTCTGCATTTCACATATGACAGTCCCAAGCCCAGCACTTGATTTTTCTCTTGGACTTCATGAGTTCTTTCAGCATCTATGTCAACATACTTTTCCCCAAGAACATTTGCAGATTAATCCTCTTTCGATGGGTACATGTAGGCCCTCAAAGAGCCTGGCTCTCCGGCACGGGAAACTAGGTCCTCTTGACTACCCTGTGTCTGTCTGTGCTGGGGCTCTGCCTTGCTCCCATCACCCCTGAGGTGTCCTCAGGCCAGGAATGCCAAACACGTTATGTACCAACTCTGAGTAACTACGGGGGGCTGCCTGGAGCCCAGCGTTGAGGTGAGAAGGCAGGCTGTGTCTGGATCCCATTACAAAGAATGCTGTGCTGGCCTGGCGGTGTCTGCCACTGCAACACCCACTAAATACGTCTGGAACGGGATATTGGGAGAAGAGACTACATGCTGGCCACAAGGCGGGGAGTTTCCTGGTGGCCTAGTGGTTAGGATTCAGCGCTTTCACTGAAGCAGGCAGGGTGCAATCCCTGGTCTGAGAATTGAGATCCCATGTCAAGTTGCCGTACACTGCGGCCAAACACCCCCCCCAACCCAAAAACAACAACAAAAGAAGACAGGGACAAGGCACGCGTTCCATCCTTGCCTTGGGTGGTTGTTCTGTTTCCCAGGCTGCACTGTCTCACTGGCCAGGTGGTGGAGGAAGCGGTCTGAAGGCCACAAGACTGCAAGCGGCTTCAACAGGCCTTGGGTGGGAGAGCACGAGCCCCAAGCCAGAATGAGCCTGGAAGGACAGCCCAGGTAGGGCCCTGCAGGGGTCTATGTGCTGTAGGCCATGCTCACATTAGCTCCTTGTCCTCTGGGGTTGGTTTCATCCAGGCAAAGCCAGTTGGCTGGCAGTCAAAGAGTTAGATGCCACACGGGGTAAAAACGCTTTTCCATGGCACTTACACAGAAATAACTTTAATCTCTGGATAAATTTTAAAAAATCTCCAGTCCAAACTAAAAAGGTTTCTCTTCTACATGCTTCTGAGAAATCAAAATAGAGTTAAAGAACAGTCTGACTTTAATCAGGTTCCAGAATGAGGGCATGCTGCTTTGAAAACCACTGTCTCAGCAGAGAACTCAAGGGTGTGTGCAATATAATGTTTCCAGAAAATACCAAAGGCACAAACATAACCCCCCCTCCGCCTTCTGCTTCCCCTTGATGCCATTCCATATGCCGGGCTGGGAGGCTACTTCGTCCAGCTGACTTTGGGAATGTCATAGTGCTCCGTGAGAGTATCCAGGTGTCTGTTGAAGTCCTGGGAAAGCCGAGGAGAAAGCCCACATCAGCAGAGACCCAAGCAGGGCACAAGGGACGCGCAGCATGGCCTACTCCCACTTCTCCATGTCTGGTCTCTCCTCAAGGAAGCCCGCCTCTCAAAGCCACCCTACTAAAGCCTTACAGATGCTTTTAAATGACCCCGGAGAGGTTGGGTTAACCCCCCGCCCCTGCCGCCAACACTCCAGTGACTCCGCTGCCAGGCTCCCAGCCTCTGGGCCCAGCCTGGTCCTTCCACGGCTCAGTCTCCCCCACGGCGTGTGACTTACCTCTACTCTCTGCTTGTGGGTTTTGGATGCTTTCTTCAGGATCCTTTCCATTTGCTGAAAAGAGGAGAGAAATGGAGGTAAATGACATGTTTTATGCAGCCCAAGCCAGCACGAGATGCAAGATGGGAGCCCTGGCCAGCCTGGGTCTCATACTTAGAATAGCTGGAGGTCTCCGGGTGTACACTTCGCCCCTCCATCAACTCCACTCCAGATGCCTGGCTACAACAGATCTCACTGGGAACTCATGTCAGCTGCCCTTTGGTTTAAATGGCAGGAAATGTACTGGCACTGACTCAAGGAGACTCCACCGAGAGCTGCAGATGTGCTTGGCTCCCGCATCCCTGGGCAACCGGTTACATTCTCAGTTTGCAGAAAAATAAAGTCTCAGATGGGGTTTGAGGAAGATGAGAAATGAGGAAGGTAAAGGGCAGGTGCTAGACACGGAGCAGGTGCTAGAATGACAGTACACAGTGCCAAGAGGGCTACGAGATCCAGGTCACCTTAATGAGTATGATTCTAGAATCTACATACTGTACCACACGCCCACCCTGCTTCTTATGCTCAATACCAGTGGTACTAGAATGAATGAAGAGCAATGGATGCCGAGCTGCACAGACCTGGGCCCGCAGCTGGCTCTACACTTACTAGCTGGCTGACACTGACCCATGTTGGTGGCCACCCCAAGAACCGAGGGCCCTGGTGCGGTCCTCTCCTACACTGACTCTGGACTGGTCCTGTGACAGTTTACTTAACAGAAGGCAGTGCCAGTGCTGGGCGGAAGCTGTAAGAAGACCTAGCAGCTTTTGCTTTATGTTCTTAGAAGCCAGCCACCATGCAAGAAGTCTGATGACCTTCCTGCAAAGAAAGACCTGGAGAATGCGATGACACGTGGGGAGGGAGGCCCTGGGAGGAGCACTGAGGCACCACACATGTGACAGTGAATTCACCTCGGATGTTCCAGCCCCAGCTGCCATCTGACTGCACCAGATTCCAAGGAAGGCCCAGCACAAGAACCACCCAGCTAAGCCTAGTCAACTGAGAAGCATGAGATACAACGTGGACTGCCCCCCGGCTGGTCCTCCCTTTCCCTCCTCTTCTCCTTTGTTGCCTCATCTCCCTCTACACCCAGGTAGCTTCCACCTGGCTGATACTCCCTTCTCCCTCTGAGGCGTCCATCTTGTCCACCCTACCTCTTCCTGCTGCTGTGAGTCCACGTGAGGCCTGTGTCTCCTCACAAGACTGGACCAGCTGTCGCCAATGCCAGGCACGGCTCCGCCCTCTCTCTTCCCACTCCCTGGACCAAGTTCACAGGATGTCCTGGGTGCTGTTGACAACCCCACGTCACAGACAAGAGAAAGTGAGGACCAGAGGGCAGTGATGAGGCTGGGGATTCAAGCCCTGACCCTCTCCCCCAGGTTGGGGCCTTCCTCCCAGGAGCTGTCCAGCTTATAAAGCCCACTGTGCTCCATACAACAAGGAGATCTTCCTTCCAACAAGGAAATGTGCATTTCCCAACTGGACTTGACTTTGCCCACACCTGCTCCTTTCTCTCTCATCTACCTCATCTTTTTCTTTCTCCTGATTCAAATGAAACCCCCAGCAGTCTTCTGGCAACAAAAATTTCACCCTGAAATTCTACCCTCCAGCTACAGGCCTGTTTCTCTGCTGCCTTTGACAGCAAATCTTTCAGGACTTTTTTTTCCACTTTAAAAAGTTTTATTGAAGTCTAGTTGTTTTACAATGTTATGTAAATTTCTGCTGTAAAGTGATTCATTTGCCTATATATACATATCCATTTTTTATCAGATTCTTTTTCCATATAGGTTATCAAAGAATAGAGTTGAGTTCCATGTGCTATATAGCAGGTCCCTCTTGACCATCCGTTCCGTATACAATAGTGTGCATATGACAATCCCAGTCCACCCCTCTCCCCTCTGGTAACCAAGACTTACTTCTAATCCTTGTCTCCACTTCTGCCTTTTCCCACCCTCCACCTGGATCCCCTCTAATCAGCCTTTCCTCCTGCTCATTCCAAATGCCAACTGTAGGGGCTCTGAGTGCTCACCTGACTAGACCTCCTGTCAGCATATGATACAGTTGACCACTTCCTTTTTTTTTTTTCCATATTGACAGCTTTTAAAAAAAAAAGTTATCTCTGTCACCCTCTACTCAGAGGTCAGATCCTAGACCTCCTGTAGTCTGTCGCTACCCTTCCTCAAAGGATCTCATCCAGTCCCAGAGAAATTCCCAAATATTTATCTGGGCTCAGACCTTTCCTCCGAACTGCAGATTCGGGTTCAAAACTGTTGACCAGAATTCTCTACTTGATTTCTAAAGGAGGCACCTCAAATTTAACATCTAATACCAAGATCTTGATTCCCTGCTTTAGAAACCTATTTTTTAATAAAACTGGGTGGTGAGAGATAGGAGAGGTCAACACTGAATAGATAAGTTCAGCCCATAATGCTGAGGAGGAAATACTCAGTCTAGGTCAGTGGTTCTCAACTGGGGGCCTTGTGTTCAATATTAAGAGAAAATCACTCATCAGAGCCTTAAAACACAACATATCTGAAGCTCCCAAAGTCGTCGTGGAAACACCTGGTGGTGACTTACAGCAGCCCATTTAATATCAACAGCCAGCATCATTTAAGCATTGACTTCATACCAGACTTAATGCCATTTACCTGCATTACCTCATCCAAAATTTCCATTCTTCTTTGGAGCAAGCATTATCCTTATCCCTTCACGAGAGGAAACTGAGGCACGGAGAGAGGAATAACTGACCCACAGTGTCTGGGCAAATGAGCGACCGTGCTAGAATCCAAACCCGGGTCCCTAGCTCGCCCCTCTGAGATCCACTCCGCCAGAGAAGCGTCCTGTCCTCGGAGCTTCCCCGCCGCGAACTCTTGTCTTCTACTCAGCCAGGATCTTCTCCCCGGAATTAAGGTCTTTTCTGACCACTCGCCCTCCCCAGAGTGTCCCGGGGCAGACCCTCGTTACGAGTCGCCGGGTCCTGCCTCTGAATCCACCCCGGGAGACGCGGGGCGTCCCTCGGCTTCTCACCCAACTTACCCGCTTCTCCTGCATCTTTTCGAAGGCCGCCTGGGCCGGGGTCCGCTTGTCCAGGCCGCGCCGCTTCTCCTCTTCGTTCTTTTTGCTCGTTCCCATGGCTTCCAGGAGTTTCGCCTTGTCTTTGTCCTTCTTTTTCTTTTTCCTGGGAGGGGAGACGGATGGGAGAGGGGTAACGGCGGGTCAGAGGGCACCAACCCCGAGCCTCAGGAAGAAGCTTAAAAAGGCAGAATATGGGGTCTCGTGGGCTCTCGGGACTTACCGCTTGGTTACTCCGAGCTCTGCCACACCTTTCAGCTTCAGGGGCCCCCTTTGGACCTGCTCGTAGGCTTCCATGGCGCCCGTTTGATGTTCGGGCTGTAAAAATGCCACACTTCCTGTTTAAGAAGCAACTTCCACCCAAACGCCCGCCTCCCTTCGTTTTGATTGGCTTAGCTAAGCATTGCGCGTGCGCCCTTGGAAGCCGCGTTCGCCACACCTCTGGGTTCCGGGTTGGGCCTGGAGGTCAGGTGAGTTCACATCCTCTGCATCCTGCCACCTGCCCTACTTCCGGCCTTGGCGCCCACTTCCGAGCCCATCCAACACCTCCCAAACCCACCCCGCACCCTTCCACCCTCCACACGCTCCTGGGCTTGCAGTTTGAGAGAGAGAAGCTGTTTCCTAAACCCCACGTTTTCTTGAGTTTATTGCCATATTTTGAGGGTTAAGTAGATTACCTAATTTTGTAAACCTAATTAGTACTGGTTAGTTTTTCAGCTTTGGTAAATGATAGTGGTATGTGAAATATGTTGTTGGAGGCATTTAAAAATTGCTTTTTTTTTTTCTTTTTACCGCCGCACGTGCGGCGGGCGTATGAAATTTCCTAGGCAAGTTGGAGCTGCAGCTGCAGGCCTATATATACCACATATACCACATCTGTGACATACTCTGCAGCTTGCTGCAATGCTGGATCCTTAATCCACTGAGCAAGGGCAGGGTTTGAATCTGCATCCTCACGGAGACCACATCGGATTCTTAACCCACTGAGCCACAATGGGAACTCCTAAGTATTTTTTAAAATCAATTTTATTAGGTACAATTTATACACAGTAAAATGCACCCATTTACATTATACCCTTCCATGAGTACTGTCACATTTATACACCTATGTAATGGCTAGTACAATCAAAATATAGAACATTTTATCACCCCAGAGTTCCTTTGTTCCTTTTTCCAGTTAACCCTTCTATCCCTCTTTCCAAGCAGCTCCAAATCTGTTTTCTCTCCCTATAAGTTATGAATGTCTTTTTAAAAATGTTTCATATATGTGGAATCATAACACATGTATTCTCCTGAGTTAGAGTTCTTTCACTGGGCATAATGTGTTTGAACTCCTTCCTGTTGTTGGGTACAACAGTGTTTCCATTCACCTTCTTTGGTGAGTGTTATTCCATGTAACTGAAACAGACACCCACCCCCCACACCCACCATGTCCTCCACCTGCCTCTTGTCTGCAAAAAAACTTGAACTTCCTAGGCTTCCCTTGAATTCCAAAGAGGAAATTTAATCAGAGAAGTGAGAAATTTGCAGAAACAAAGGAAAACAGTCAAGCAAGACAAAATAATAATAGTTTAGCTATTAAACAAACTCAAGGACCTTTGGTTCCTCCTCAAGGGCTATAGATAATATTCTGAGCCAGATCCTTTAAGCCGTTTTGCAGATACTGAAATCTTCGTGAGGTGAAAGAACTTTACTATATGCTGCCACAAGGACATAGACCCCCAGACTGTTTGGAACCAGAAAGTTGATGATGTTGACTCCCAGTTATGTCACCATCAGCCAATCAGAACTATGTCCATGAGCTGATCATGAAACCCTGGCCTCACTTAGTGGGTTAAGGATCCGCCTTTGCCGTGAGCTGTGGTGTAGGTCACAGACATGGCTCGAATCTGGCAATTGCTGTGGCTATGGTGTAGGCCGGCAGCTGTATCTCTGATTTGACCCCTAGCCTGGGAACCTTCATAGGCTGAGTGTGTGGCCCTAAAAAGCAATATATATATATATAAAAGCTTTCCCTGAAAACATCAGAGAGTTTGGGCCTTTGGAACACTAGCTACCTGGACTCCTTGTTTGGTGCCCTGCAATAAACTTGGCACTTTCCTTCATCACAACCTGGTGTCTGTAGATTGGCAACTGGATCAAGTTTGATTTGGTAACACCATTATATAGAAATATATTCAGTTTGTTTATCCACTCACCTGTGGATAGATACCTGGGTTGTTTCTAGTTTGTGGCTATAATGAATAGAGCTGCTGCTGCAGACATCAGCATCTGTCTTTGTATGGACACAGGTCTCATTTCTCTTGGGCTCACTCCAGATGCCTTCACTACTTGAGGTAGAATTGTAGCAGGCTTTGGTTTTCCTTAGAATGAAATGTTGATTCTCAGCAACTCTGGCTTTAAGGCTGTGATAAGAGAAAACAATTGCAGAAGGTGTACCAAAAAACCTGATCTTCCAGGAGTTCCCATTGTGGTGCAATGGGATTGGTGTCGTCTCTGCAGTACCAGGATGCAGGTTCGATCCTCGCCTGGCACAGTGGGTTAAAGCATCCAGCATTGCCACAGCTGTAGCATACGTCACAACTGCAGCTCAGATCTGATCCCTGGCCTGGGAACTCCATATGCCTAGTGGTGGCCAAAAAAGAAAAACAAAAAAATTCTAATCTTCCAGTGTCATAACACGTGGGATTCATGAGTTGGGTGAGTTGGGTATTTTATTCCCTGATATCATGAAGAATTTGTTGAATAAGAAGAACTATTATCATAACAAAAACTGATCCTTTTAAACATTGTATTTTTCAATGTGGGCCGTCTTCCTCTGCCCTGGATGATAACGCTGTCAGTCCCTGGTTCTCCTCTCATTTTTTTTTATGTGAAAAAAATACAGGAAATTCAATTTATGTAGTAACTAAGCCTCAATTCGATAAGTAGAGTGTCCAGAACTTGATTCAGACAATAGTCTCTTCTTTCCTTTAGCTGGAACGTACTACTGCTAAAAAACAAACAAGACAACAGGCCTCAAATGGAGCCACTTACACTAAGTTCCACATCACCAAACAGAGAATTTAATTACAGTTTTAGCTCTTCCCGAAATGGAATCTTAAACCAGTCAATCAGGAATCGCCTGGTCAGCACTAGTTTGGTAATCGGACTGAGAGACTCCTACCATCTCCTAAAGGAAAGTAACCTTGCAATAACCAACCTGGTAATATAACACAAAACATAAAATTTACTAATCTAACCACTTTATTTAATATTTTTGCCATCCCTGCAGCATGTGGAAGTTCCCAGGCCATGGATCGAACCCATGCCTCAGCAACCTGAGCTGCTGCAGTGACAATGCCAGATTCTTAACCTGCTGTGCCACAAGGGAACTCCTAATGTAACCACTTTAAAATTGTACAATTCGTAAAAAAAGAAAGAAATTTAGGAATACCCATAGTGGCTTAGCATAACAAACCTGACTAGTATCCACAAGGACACAGGCTCAATTCCTGGCTTCGCTTAGAGGGTTAAGGATCGGGCATTGCTGTGAGCTCTGGTGTGGATGGGCAGCTACAGCTCTGATTGGACCCCTAGCCTGGGAACTTCTATATGCCACAGGTGCAGCCCTAAAAAGTAAATAAATAAATAAATAAATAAATAATCCATCAACATGAAATGCATTCATGATCTTTTGCATCTATTTATTTTTATCAGATTACGAAACATCTATAAACATTAATTGTGGAATATGTAATTGAAAAAATACGGAGAAACCCAAAGAAGACAGTAGAAATCACTCCCATCCAAAAAGAAAAAAAGAAATCTGTTACTGTTTTGATTTCTTTGTTTCAGTCTCTTACTATCTATACTTTAAAACAATACACGTGGGATCTTACTTTATACTTGCTGTCTCACTATTTCCCCTAACAGAACGCTGTGACTGCTTTCATGCACTGAGTAAAAAAATTATCACTTGGTTTTTAATACTGAGGGAAACAGGGAAGAAACCTAATACCTCCCATAATCCTTTGCTGACATTAGCGCACGCGCGGACACACACACACTCCATGTAAGAAAACCACATAGTACCAAAGAAAAGGTTAAAAGAAAAAGGAAAACAAAAAGTAGAAACTCCCCTTCCTACCTCCTTCCAAAGCGATTAACACATTCATTTTGATTCTTTACAGCACAGAAATGTGCATATGCCAACATATGCGTGTGTGCATGTGTGTGTGATGTTCTTTTATTTAAGCCATCAGCTTTTCATTTATCAAAGTGTCTTTGAGCTCTTTACAAGACAACAGGTATACCTCCACCCCACCTTCCTCAAAGGTAGATGTCCTTAGCCATCCCCAACCAATGACCAATCGGACTTTTGCAAGTGGCCTGAATCTGTAGTAGTGGAATTACTGAGTCCAAGAGTGTGTGCGTTTGTGCATTTAACTTCGCACTGTTCTTGAACAAATTGTGCCGGGGGCTTTCACGGGGAAGATGACGGGTTGGAGGAAGGAGAAGAAGCGACAGTGAGCGCCCCCAAATCTGCAGGGGGGCGGACAAAGGAAGGCGTGGTGCCTGCCTTTCTCCGTCCTACCTGCAAGGGGCAGCAAACGACTGCCCAATTCTCTAGCCATAGGCTTCGGAGTAGTCGATGAGATCACCAAGAAAGAATGAGCTTGCTGGTGCCAGCAGCTGGGATCCACCGGGTGGCATCGGCTCACTCGTGGGGCCGTCCACGAGAGAATCAACTCCTCAGGGAGGGACAGAGAAAACCATTCTCTCCCAGCCAACCCAGCGGCTTTGGAACTCTTTTTTGGCACTTCCAAGGCTGTGTGCCCTGGAGCGAGTTGTCTGACCTCTCTGAGCTTCTCTTTCCTCCTATAAAATGATGATGAGGATGATAACAACAGCACCAGCTAATACTTCATATGGACTTGTATGGATCATCTCACTTACTCTCATCCAGATTTTATAGGTGGGGAAACTGAGGCACAAACTATAATCCATCCTTCCTTTTGTCACCCACTATAAGCCATCCACTGTAAGATGCATCACTATTTTATGGACCTTAAGAAAGTGTTTTCTCAACCCTTTCCCCCCATTATTACCCTCTAAAGAAACAATTTTTGGAGTTTCCACTGCAGCACAGTGGGTGAAAAATCCGACTGCAGGGGCTCAGGTTGCTGGGGAGGTGCAGGCAGCAACCTGTCCCAGCGCAGTGGATTAAAGGATCCAGCGTGGTCGCTGAGGCTGCAGTATAGGTTGCAGCTGTGGCTTGGATTCCGTCCCTAACCTGAGGACTTCCGTAGGCCCTGGATGCAGCCGTAAAAGAAAAAGAAAGAAACCATTTTAATTAATTTAATAAAAGATGGTCAATACTAATAAATGAGAATTTGTCAGGGGGAGGTTAAGCTTTGGAGAGCCACAAACCACTGAAGAACGTAAGATTCTCTGGTCCTCTTCACCCCCTCCCACAAAATTTCACCCCCTTGGGGGCAGTATTACTCCGCTGGTATTTTGTGTTCTAAGGGGGAAAAGGCGCCAAATGAATTATGACACACAGTTAAAATATTAATTTTAATTTTTTGCTTTTTAGGGCCACACCTGCGGCATATGGAAGCTCCCAGGCTAGAGGTCGAATGGGAGCTGCAGCTACAGGCTTATATCACAGCCGCCCAGATCCGAGCCTCCTCTGCGACCCACACCACAGCTCACGGCAAACGCTGGATCCTTAACCCACTGAGCGAGGCCAGGAATTGTACGTGCATCTTCATGGTTCCTAGTAGGTCATGTTTCTGCTGAGCCACAATGGGAACTCCCTAAAATTTTTATTTTACATCCTTTTAAAGAGTCTTCAGATTTTCATTACATACTACTGCTGTGTATACATACAAAGAAAACACAATAAATCGCTTAAACTTTCCTAAAAGTCTTCATATTCAAAGCACACTCTTCAAAATTACTTTCCAACTCTAGGCAGTCTATGTCTGAGCTTTATTGCATGTCATCACCCTCTATGCCATCAAGGACCCTCATAAGGAGCATTTTTTTCTTTTTTTTTTTTTTTTTTGGTCTTTTTAGGGCTGTACTCAGGGCATACGGAAGTTCCCAGGCTAGGGGTTGAATCAGAGCTGCAGCTGCCAGCCTACGCCACAGCCACAGCAACTTGGATTCTGAGCTGTGTCTGTGACCTACACCACAGCTCACGGCAACACTGGCTCCTTAACCCACAGAACAAGGCCAGGGATCAAACTCATGTCCTCCTGGATACTGGTCAGATTTATTACCACTGAGCCTCAATGAGAATTCCTGTTTTATTTTCTTTTTTTAAAAAAAGTCTTACTGAAGTATAGTTGATTTACAGTGTTGTGGTAATCTCTGCTCTACAGCAAAGCGCTTCAGTTATATGTGTACACATGCCCTTTCTCTTTGAGATGCTATCTATACCATCAAGGGAATTCAAAAAGATCTTCTTGTTCATTGCCCCCTGGCTGAAATCCAGGATATAAAATAAGATATTGTTGCATATTGTTTATCACCATAAAGCCGGAACTGATCTGTGCTGAGATAAAATGTATTTATTTATACCATAAAATAGTGATTTCTAGGAAAAGCAAAAAAGAAAATAATTTCATCACTGGAGCTGGTGTATCAGAGAAGCAGCCCCAAATGGCTGGGCAGACATGAGTAGTAGCTTAATTACCGAAGATTAATTAACTTTAATCCGTCATAGTTAGTGCTTGCACAGCACCAGCTGGCTGGCACCCTCTCAATTCTGTGACACTCACTCCAGGCTCAGTGCCTTTGACCTTGCTGTTCCCACTGTCAAGGGCTCTCTTCCCACTCAGCTTATTCCCTCATTTCCTTCCGTCACTTCTCATATGTCACCCCGTCGGAGTTGTCTTCCTTTCCCAATATCCACAGCCCGCTCTCATCTCTATCTTTCCATTTTATTTTTCTTCCTGGAATTTAGCTCTCCCCGCTAACTATGTGTTTTAATAATTTTATTGGAATATAGCTGATTTACAACCTTGTGTTCGTTTCAGGTGTACAGCAATGTGATTCAGTTTATATACATATATAAAATATATATATATCTCCATTTCTTTTCCCTTATAGGTCACTACAGAGTGTTGACAGATTTCCCTGTGCCGTACGGTAGGTCCTGGATGCGTAATTACGTGTTTATTTGGTTGCTTCACTGGAATGGGAGATCCGTGAGAACAGGAACTTGGATTTGTTTATGGACGCGTTACCCAGACGGTGCCTGGCACACAGTAGGTATTCAGTCATTCATTGTTGGTGGCGGGGATGTTGCATAACCACAATCACCAAGTGTCGGACGGGGTCAGGCATAGGAATAAGGACTGAATGAGGCAATGGGGGGAGATCTTTAAAAATTAGTTTTGTTATTATTTTTATTTATTAATTTTAATTTTTCTTTTTTGGCTGCTCCTGAAGCCTGCATAAGTTCCCAGGCCAAGGACTGAACCAGAGCCACAGCCATGACAACACCAGATCCTTAACTTGCTGAGCCACCAGTGAACTGCCATTACTTTTTTATTTTTTATTTATTTTTTTGTCCTTTTGCCTTATCTGGGGCCGCACCCGCGGCATACGGAGGTTCCCAGGCTAGGGGTCTAACAGGAGCTGTAGCCGCTGGCCTTCGCCACAGCCACAGCAACGCGGGATCTGAGCCACGTCTGAGACCTATGCCGCAACTTGTGGCGATGCCAGATCTTTAACCTCCTTAGTGAGGCCGGGGAATCAAACCTGTGTCCTCACGGATGCCATGTCGGATTCTTTTTTTTTTTTGCCTTTTGTCATTTTATGGCCGCGGGTTTATGGCCGCACCCGCGGCATGTGGAGGTTCCCAGGCCAGGGGTCTAACAGGAGCTGTAGCCGCCGGCCTACGTCACAGTCACAGCAACGCGGGATCCGAGCCGCGTCTGCGACCTTCCCCACAGCTCACGGCAACGCCGGATCCCCGACCCACGGAACGAGGCCAGGGATCAAACCTGCGTCTTCATGGGTGCTAGTAAGATTCCTTTCAGCTGCGTCTTGACGGGAACTCCCGTCACTGTGGTTTTGACTTGCATTTATCATCATTTGACTAATGATGTCGAGCATCTTCTCAGGTGCTCATTGGCCATTTGCATATCTTCTCTGGAGAAATGTCTATTCAAATCCTTTACCCGTTTTGTTTTGTTTTGCTTTAATAGACATTATTTTTAGAGCAGTTTTAGGTTCACAGCAAAATTAAGAGGAAGGTAGAACGGAGTTCCCTTCGTGGCTCAGTGGTTAACGAATCTGACTAGGAACCATGAGGTGGTGGGTTCGATCCCTGGCTTTGCTCAGTGGGTTAAGGATCTAGCGTTGCCGTGAGCTGTGGTGTAGGTTGCAGATGCGGTTCGGATCCCGCGTTGCTGTGGCTGTGGCGTTGGCCGGTGGCTACAGCTCCTGTTAGACCCCTAGCCTGGGAGCCTCCATATGCCGCAGGTGCGGCCCTAGATAAGGCAAAAAGATAAAAAAAAAGAGGAAGGTAGAGGATTTCCTTCTTCTCTCCTGCCCCGCAGCTTCCTCAGTTAGCAGCACCCCCCCCCACCAGAGTGGTTCCATCAGTGTTAGAGCTGATGGACCCGCATGACCCGTCCTCAGCCAGAGTACGTAGTATACATCAGAATTCACTCTTGGTGGGTTTGGACAATACTATCGTGATACATATCCATCATTATAGTATCACACAGGATAATTCCACTGCCCTAAAAACCCCCTGTGTTTCACCCGTTCACCCCTCCATCACCCTAACCTTGGCCTGTTTTTTACTTGGGTTATGTGTCTTTTGGCTGCAGACGTGTAACTGTTCTTTAGAGAGCCTAGAGACTAGTCCCTTGTCAACTACGTGATTTGTAAATATGATTTCTATTTTGTGGCCGCATACAAGTTTTTGTGTGCACGTAGGTTTTCATTTCCTCTGGGCAAATATCAGTGGGATTGCTGAATCGTGCATAAAAGTGTACGCTTAACTTTACAAAAAACTGCCGACCCATTTTCCAGGGTGGCTGTACAATTTTGCATCACCACAAGCAACATGTAAGCATTCTAGTTGTTCAACATCCTTGTTAACACTTGGTATTGTCAGGTTTTTTTTTTAATTATATTCAAGGGGTCTTTAAATCCTGATCATAGTCACATTTTTTTTTTTTAGGGCCACACCTGTGGCACACAGAAGTTCCTAGGCTAGGGGTCCAACCAGAGCTGCAGCTGCCAGCCTGCGTCACAGCCACAGCAATGCCAGATCCAAACCGCCCATGTGACCTACACCAACAGGTGTGGCAGCGCTGAGTGAGACCGGGGATCTAACTGGCATCCTCATGGATACCAGCTGGGTTCTTAACCCGCTGAACAAAATGGGAACTCCCCATAGTCCCGTTTTACAAGATGACTTCACATGCTTGGGCAGAAGGTGGAAGCTGAGTCAGGGGCCAGTGGCCCAGGCCAGGGGTAGTGGGGATGAGGGAAGAGGAAGATTCGCAGGTGGTTCAGAGGGTCAGGGTGTGGAGCTGGAAGTAGCTCAGTAGGAGAAGAAAGTGGAAGGAGGCCAGACCTAGAGTGAGAAGGGCATGGTGGTGCCAGGCTGGGAACTTCTGGCTCCCTGATTTTCTGTGCAAGGGCACTCTGAGCCTTAATAAGGTTGGTAGCTGCTTCATTGTATTTACCCCCTGAGGAGGCCTGGGGCACCTTTGCACATTAAAGGCTCTGACAAGTCCCGCAGCAAAGAACTCTGTTGTTATTTAACCCAAACCTAGACATTTGATTGCTTTTCTCAAGCCATAACGTTATTCTCATTATCATTTCCAGTGCACACATCATCTTGTTTATTCCCCTCAAATATTGGGGCGGTTGCATTAATGATTTTATTAGGTCTTCAGAACAACTCTATGAAGCAGGTACTAATAGAATTTCTGCCTTACAAACGAGGCCCAGAGCGGCAAGGTGATTTGCCTGAGGCCACACAGCGACCAGGTAGAGAACTGGAATTTGATCTGGAGCGTGCTCACAACCTTTCCACCACCCTGCCCATCTCCTGAAGGTCCCCTATACAGGGAGTTCCCTTGCGGCCCAGCAGGTTAAAGATCCAGCATTGTCTCTGCTGTGGCACAGGTTTGAACCCTGGCCTGGGAACTTCCACATGCCATGAATTTGGCAAAAACGAACAAACAAACAAAATAAATAAAAGGAAAAGAAAAGAAAGCAAAGGAGAAAAAGAACATTTCCCCATGCCCCATGCTCTCCCGATAGCGGCAGTTGTGGTTTTCCCGAGGTGACCTCCCTGGGGCGAACCCCGTGACCTCGCACAGCCCCACTCCTCGCCCTGATGGCCGTGGACATACTCAGGCCGTTGCCCAGAGAGCCTGGCTGTAACTTGAGTCTCACCCAGGCTGGGGGTGACGGGGCGGGTGGGCAGGTGACAGCCAGGGCGGGGAGATTTGCCCAGACACCGATGTGCGGCAGCCTGGCAACTGGCGTGGCCCTGAGGAGACGGGGTCCTCAGGAATCTCTTCCGGAGCCCTGGCAGTGGCCTTCACCATGGGCAACAAGCAGACAGTGTTCACTCCCGAGCAGCTAGAAGCGTATCAGGTAGGGGCGACGGGCCGGACCCTTGGTGGGTGGGGCAGCCTTGATTTTCTGGCCTGTGAAATGGGGGCGGCCTCCCGTCTCAGGCTGGCAGTTCTGTGTGTGGCATCGGGCAGCCCTGGGTATGGGGTTGTGGGAGAGGAAAGAGCCCCCCCGCAGCTCCTAGACCGCCTCTGGACCGAGCCAACATTTCTCTCCGCAGGACTGCACCTTCTTCACGAGGAAGGAAATCATGAGGTCAGTCTAGGGAGAAGGGGAGGAGCAGCTGGACACTTTCCGTACCTTGCTGGGTCTGCGGTTTGTCCTGGATTTGCAGTTTGACCTTGCTCAGTGCCTCCTGGGGGTTAAATATGGGGATCGCGTGCATGGTCAGTAAAAGGACGCCAAGAGGGGAAGGTTGAGAAGTCACCGCTGGTCCTGTTGTCAGGCTTCTAAGGCTGATGACTTGGGCGTTCTGCTAAGGGTGGTGGGGAGCCACAGAGAGTGTGTGAGCGGGGGCGAGGCGATCGGCAGGGTAGAAAGATCGCCCTGAGGCTGGTGTGAAGAGGCTGGGAACCCCGGGAGCAGACTCCAGAGCCAGCTCTGGGCTGTGGGGTTGGCAGCAAGGTGAGAGAGAGAGGAGGTGGCCGCGGGCTGCAGCAGGTCCCCGGGGTGAGCAAGATGGGCGTAGAGGGACAGTCTACGGCATCGCTCGGCTCACGGAGCCGTTGTCCGGAGGCCCCGACCCATGAACTGGGAGCTGTGAAACCCAAGCTGGCCGGGGTTTGACGGCAGAGCGATCGGGGCCAAGGCCCCAGTCGTGGGGCCATTGCACATCCATTATTGATGGGCACGCCTTTCTCCAATGAGCCCCATTGTGTGGGCGAGGACAGCTCGCAGGGTCAGCGTGCCAGCACGACTGGATTACTGACCGGGAAACTGAGGCTCGGACCCAGGAGGCTTACCTCGGGGCCCTGGGTAGACAGCTAGATCCCAAGGAATTTGAGGGCTAACGTTTTGTCTGTTTCAAGCTTCTTGCTTGTCAGACAGACCTACTCAGGAGACGAGGGGAAGAGAGACTTGCTCAAAGCTACGCAGAAACCCAAACCCAAACCCAGACTGTTCTCTGAAAGGACCCAGAACTGAGGTTTGAAATACCCCTTTCCTAGCCATCATATGATCCAGAGGCTCCTGTCCCCCTCAGAGACGGTCCTTAGATAGTCCTGTCTCCTTAGCAACTGGGGGACCTCTGGCTCATCAAGGACGGTCTCTATAAGCCTGCTGCTCACTATGCCCCACTGCCGGTATGACGTCACCAGGTGAGGGCATTGGAGTGGAGAGCTGGCCTTACAATCTAGGTAGGCAGTGTGGATGGCATTTGGTGTTTTACAAAACACCTATCATTTACCCTTTTGAAAAATCAGAATAGTAGACTTTTTCTCTGCTCTTCCTCATTAAGGAAAGAGAGAAAGAAAGTGTAAGGATGAAGGTCTTTAGAGACAAGATCTTGCCAAAAACACGATGGTGTCCAAAGATTCACAGATTGGCTCAGAATTTGTGAATGCTTGATATGAAATGGCCTTGCCCTAAGCACCCTCCCTCTGTCGACCCCATCTGCCTGATAAGCTACTCATGCTTCAAAGCCCAGCAACTATGCCCCCTCCTACAGGAAGTCCTTCCTCCTTCTTCGCTTGTTTCCCCAACTCTAGTTTCCCCTAGCTCTGGATCCTTCTCTTTATCTCGGCCCTGTCCCAGGAGAACAGACATGCCTGTGTCTGGCTCTGTGTGTGTGAGGGCTGGACTCATGGCTGCTGGCTCTCGGGGACTGAGCATCCTGCAGTACAGAGTGAGCAGCTCCGAGAGTGAAAGAGCAGGGACGAGCCCCCCCCCCCCCGCCCCATCTCGCGCATCTTCTCATTGCTTTCCTCCCCACATCAGGCTCTTCTATCGCTACCAGGACCTGGCCCCCCAGCTTGTCCCTCTTGACTATACCAGCTGCCCTGACGTGAAGGTGCCCTGTGAGCTCATCAGCAGCATGCCTGAGCTGAAGGTACGTCTGGGCCGCGGGACAGGCAGGGAAAAAACAGTAGGATGTCCCTTGCTGTATCCCTATGGGGTGAGTCCAGTGATTATTCCCATTTTACAGATGAAGAAACGGAGTTTCAGAGAGGCGAAGACGCTTGTTCACAGTAACACAACTAGGACGTGATAGAGACAGGAATCACACCCTGGGCTGCAGGGAAGATGAGACAGGCTAATGCAGGAAAAGAGCTCAGCACAAGGCCTGCTTCATGGCGAGTACTCAGGGAATGTTCTTTTTATAGTAGGAGCTATTAAACGCAGGTTCTCCTCAGTTGGGTGTTTGACACATAGTTTGTGACTCTGAAGGGGACTTGAGGGGCGAGTGACTGTGAGCAGAGATTATTTTATCATGATGGACGGAAACCTGGCTCGAGGAGGACAGAAGGGGTTGGATCATGTGAACAAAAAATGCGGGGAGAAAGCTAGCCTCAGGTACAGCTGGAACCAGGGTCTCTGAAGATGTGCTTGGGAATCTCTCTCCATCTTTCGGCTTTTCTTAGGAAGAGGCTGCAGTCTCGGGCAGCCTGTCCTCTTGAGGTAGTGAAAGGAAAACTCCCTTGACCCAGATTTCCTCCCATCAGCTCTGCAACAAGCAGAAAGCAGGTGTCTCCATCCCAGCTTTTCAGAAACCGTCCCAGGGCAGCCTCCGCTGGGCCGGTTGGAGACGCATACCCAACCCAGAGGCAATCGCAGTTGCCAGGTGAATGGAAAGCTCTGATCGGCTTCTCCTGGGTCATGGGACCTGCTTCTGGAGCCGCAAGTGGGGTCCACAGCCACCCCTGGTGACCAGGGGTGGAGAATGGAGTTGCCAGAAGTCCTGTCCAGGAACCACGGGAGGGAGGGAAATGCGAAGGGCACTTGGAGGTTCCTGGGAGGGAGGGAGAACCCACGGAATCTCCCCCACCGCAAGATCCTGGTCGTGAATGGGCTCCCTGCTTCCCGTTTCTAGGACAACCCTTTCCGTCAGAGGATCGCCCAGGTCTTCTCTGAGGACGGGGATGGCCACCTGACCCTGGACAACTTCCTGGACATGTTTTCCGTGATGAGTGAAATGGCTCCCCGGGACCTCAAAGCCTACTATGCTTTTAAAATTTATGGTGTGTGCGGGACCCCCAGGGTGGGGAAGTGGGAACAAGAGTGGGTGCCGAGCCGGGCAATGCCCTGCGTCACAGATGTCTCCTCAGGGCTCGGAGGCCCTGCCTGGCCCAGTCCTTCGCCCGCTCTGGTCTCTCCCAGCTCATCCCCTTGCTCACTCCATTCCAGCCACACTGGCCTGGCTCGCCCCCAGACACCAAACTCCTTCTGCTTTCAGGCTTCTGCCTCTGCTGTGCCCTTTGTCTAGACTACCTTTCCCCTGGCTCCTTCTTGCCTTGAAATCTAGGTCCATCGTAGCCCTTGGCCCGAGTCACTCTCCACGCCACATAGTATTTCTCTCCTAGCATGGAGCAATGCTGCTTAATGTGTTGTTCCTTCATCTACTTATCTTTTTTTTTTGTCCTTTTAGGGCCACACCCATGGCATATGGAGGTTCCCAGGCTAGGGGTCTAAATGGAGCTCTAGTCACTGGCCTACGCCACAACCAGAGCAACGTGGGATCCTTAACCCACTGAGCGAGGCCAGGGATCGAACCTGTAACCTCATGGTTCCTAGTCGGATCGTTTCCACTGAGCCATGCCGGGAACTCCCATCTACTCACTTCTTATACTTTCTCTCTGAGGAGACCCAAGGTCAGGGACAGTGTGTTTTGTACACCATCTCTCTCTGGGTCTTGCACATAGTAGGTACTCAATAAATACTTGTCAAGGAGTTTCCACTGTGGCTCAGTGGGCTAAGAACCCAACTAGTATCCGTGAGGATGTGCGTTTGATCCCTCAGTGGTTTAAGGATCCAGTATTGATGCAAGCTCCAGTGTAGGTCCCAGATGCAGCTTGGATCTGGCGTCGCTGTGGCTGTGGTGTAGGCCGGCAGCCATGGCTCCAATTGGACCCTTAGCCTGGGAACTCCCATATGCCGCAGATGTGGCCCTGAAAAGAAGATAAATAAATGCTTGTCAAATGAGTGAATGAATGAATGAAAATTCGTCACAGTGCCTGGCACACAGTAGGCACCCGATAAATACTTATTGAAAGAGGGGATGAATAAAAAACAGTTCTCACATGCCTGACACATAGTAGGTGCGCAATAATAAATACTTGAGTGAATGACTTCCCAGCAGGTCCCTGCCCAATTCCAAAGCAAGATCCAAAGCTACTACCTCCCACAGTCTTGTGTTCTTTCCAGTGCCTCAATTTCCTCCTCTGTAACACGGGGACTAGATACACCCACGACTGGCCTGCCCTGCCTGTGCCCTGCTGTCCCCTCGCCTTCACGTCCGTCCCCTTCTGTTCTGCTGCGCAGACTTTAACAATGATGGCTACATCTGTGCCTGGGACCTGGAGCAGACAGTGACCAAACTGACACGGGGGGAGCTGAGTGCCGAGGAGGTGAGCCTGGTGTGTGAGAAGGTGCTGGATGAGGCTGATGGGGACCATGACGGGCGGCTGTCCCTGGAAGACTTCCAGAACATGATCCTGCGGGCACCGGACTTCCTGAGGTGACACTCCTCGCCGCCCCCCACAGTCAGTGCCCACCTATGAGAGGGGCCCTTGTGAGACAGGTTCACGGACTCCATTGGTGAAAGTGCCTTTGTTCATTCGTTTGTGGCCTGAGGAAACTTTGCCAGCCTCCTTGTCCTCGGTCCCTGCGTGTTTAAAATGTGGATAATTTGGAGTTCCCACTGTGGCACCGTGGGTTAAGAATCTGACCGCAGTGGCTCGGCTCGCTGTGGAGATGTTGGGTCCATCCCAGCCCACAGGAGTGGGTTAAAGGATCCGGTGCTGCTGCAGCTGTGGCGTAGGCTGCAGCTGGGGCTTGGGTTCGATCCCCGGACTGAGAACGTCCATACGCCACCCGTGAGGCCGTAAAAATAAGTAAATTAAAATGGCAATAAGCAGACACCCTGTTGACACCTCCTGGGTCACAGGGTCACAGCTCTTTGGGTGCGTGGAACAGGCTTGGACTTCAGCCCTCACTTTCCTGGACATTTTGCAGTGAACAGACTGCGCAACTGTGCTTGGCACCTCTGGGGAGAATCAGAGCCCCTGCTGCAGGGCAGAAAGTGGAGGTTCAATGAGTTAACGCAGGGGGTGGCCAGCCACTTGTTTTCAGGCCTCCTGTGAGCTAAGAAGAAGGGTATTTATATTTTTAAATGGTTTGCTAGAAAAAAAATTCAAAGAATAATCATACTCCATGACACATGAAAGCGATATGAAATTCAAACTTCTGTGTCCACTGCTAGTTTGATTGGTACACAAGCGTGTCCATCTGTGTACTTATTGTCTGCAGCTGCTATTTTTTTTTTCTTTTTATGGCCACATTTGTGGCATATGGAAGTTCCTGGCCTAGGGATCAAATGGGAGCTATGGCTGAGGCCTACACCACAGCCACAGCAACACCAGATCCAAGCCCCATCTGTGACCTACACCAAAGCTTGTGGCAACACTGGATGCTTAACCCACCGAGTGAGGCCAGGGCTCGAACCCACATCCTCATGGGTACTAGTTGGGTTCTTAACCCACTGTGTCACGGTGGGAGCTCCCTATGGCTGCTTTTGAGCTGCAAGGTGTCCTTGAGTCATTGTGTAGAGTTGGAAAATATCAACGATTTGGCCCTTCGCAGAGAAAAACTGACTCCTGAGCTAGTACATGGAAAGAATTTTGAGCAGTGTCTGGCACGTAGTAGGTGTTCAAGAACTGTGTGCTGTGGCTATTGTGGTGGCTATTACAACTGGTGGTGGCCTTGCATGCCCAGAGGGCCTCTCTCCTCTACCCTGGATGTGCAAGGCTGGTCTCTTGTGTCGGGAGACAAAAATAAGGACACCAGGATAAATCCTTGCCACTAGTTGAGCACCCACTGTGTGCCCTGCCCCTCACATCCGCCCCCTTCGCCCTCATCACAGCCCTACGAAAGGGGGGACAGCTATTATCCCCATTTTACAGGGAAATAAACTGAGGCCCAGAGAGGATTAGCTAGAATCTTCAAGTCTGGGGCAGAGCCAGGATGCCAACTCCGATCCAAAATGCTGTGCTCTCAGGAGTTCCCACTGTGGTGGAGCGGAAACAAATCCGCCTAGAATCCATGAGGACATAGGTTCAGTCCCTGGCCTTGCTCGGTGGGTCGGGGATCCGGCGTTGCTGTGAGCTGCGGTGTAGGTCGCAGACGCAGCTCAGATCCTGCATTGCTGTGGCTGTGGTTGTGGCTGTGGTCAGCAGCTGTAGCTCTGATTCAACCCCTAGCCTGAGAACTTCCATACACCGCAGATGCTGCCCTAAAAGCAAAAAAAAAAGCGTGCTCTTAAGCTCTGTGGGGTCGGTGGGGGGGGGGGTGTCCACCTCCCCCACCCCGTGGCTCCTTGCTTGCCTGGGGGACTCCTGGCGGGGGTGTTGTGGGGGAGGACGAGGGTGCCCTCTGCCTGCTGACAGACTCCTTCCTCTTTGCACCCAGCACCTTCCACATCCGCATCTGAGGGTGCCACCGCCGGGAGATGGGCCCGAGGAAGGCACGGGGACCCCTCAGCCCACCGTGGGATCTGGTCTCCCTGGGCTCTGGGAATAAATGTGCGTCGCCGAATCACAGTCGCTCAGAGAAGATTTTCTCCACCTTAAAGCTGGCAGACGAGAGGGAGGCGGCCTGGGAGCTCGCCTCTGTCCTCACTGTGTGACCCTGGGTGTGGCCGCACCCTCTCTGGGCCATCCTCGTTTGTACAAGGAAGTATCGTGGTCTTTGCACAGGGGGTGGAAAAAGAAATTTTCCAGGAGTTCCCGTCTTGGGTCAGCGGAAACGAAACCGACTAGGAACGATGAGGGCGCGGGTTCGATCCCTGGCCTCGCTCAGTGGGTTAAGGATCCGGCGTTGCCATGAGCTGTGGCGTAGGTTGCAGACGCGGCTCGGATCCTGCGTGGCTGTGGCTGTGGCTGTGGCGTAGGCCGGCGGCTGTAGCTCCGATTTGACCCCTAGCCTGGGAACCTCCATATGCCGCGGGTGTGGCCATAAAAGACCAAAAAAAGAAAGAATTTTCCAGCACAGCAAGGTGAAGAGGAAGAAGAGTTTATTGCGATGAGGGGCGGGGCTAGCGCGGCTGGACGGCTTCCTGAAGAAACAGGAGAGCCAACCCCGAGCCCGTGGTCCCGTTTTCACAGCCCAGGGAGAGGAGCCGTCTGCGGACTGGCTGGGGAAAGAGGGGTCTTACGATACACTTGCTGGTTGGTTGAGGGGTATGAGGCCCCTTTAGGGGCGGGGCGAGGAGCGGGCCCCAGCAGGGCTGGGGAGGGGTGGGCCGGGCTGCTCGGGCTGGGGCAGGGGAGTTTACAAGGATGCGGGAGGGGTGACGATACGGGTCTGGTGATTCTGGTCTCGGCTCGAGGCTCTGCGTCCTCTCTCCTTGGAGGGTCCTTGAAGTCCCGCAGGAAGGCGCTGACCGCGGCATACCTCTCCGCTGCGATGGCTGGTGGCGCCCGCCCGTGGGTCTCCGTGGGCGGAGACGAGGTGTGGCGGTCAGGCCCCTGCTGTCCCGCCCCAGGGCCTCCCACAGTTCAACCCCACTCCCCGACTGCTTGTTGCTGAAACTCGGCCTCCGTCCCCCAGTGTTGAATAGAAGTATGGCCACAGAGTTTGGGGTGAAGAAAAAGAAAAAAAAAAAATAGCTTTATTGCTTTGCCAGGCAAAGGAGGCCACGGCATGCCCCCCTTGGGAGAGATTAGGAAGTGGTTTTATAGTTTTGGGAGTAGAAAATAGGGCCCCAGAAAAGGATCAGGGTAAATGCTAGATTTCATTCTTCTTCGAAGTTGGTGTTTAGTGGCCCCAGGTCTGGTTCTGGTGGTCCCCCTCTGCTGCTTTCATTTGTTGGGGTTTTAGTTCTGCAGAAGATCTCAGAGACATTGTTATGTGTATTCCTTGAATCAAGCCAGGACTCTGTCCCCAGGCTGCGCCATTGTCTCTTGACTGCTCCTCCCTGGTCTCCGCATCCCCTCCCTTTTCTGATTAGCAACTGTTTGAACCTGCCCTTTGGAAACCAAGGAAGGTCATGGAGGCTGAATCTTAGTCCTTAAAAACAAGAAATGGGGAAAAAAGGGCTCGCACTTAGGAGCCCCCCAGGGTCCTGCTCAGTTTCATGTTCAAGTCCCTTTTCTTCCCTCCTCAATCCCTAAATTCTTCAAGGGCACTAAAGCTTCAGCAACTTGATGATTCATTAAAACTGCCAGAGGAGGCCTCTGGGAAAGGGGTGGTGGCCAGAAGGTCATTCACTGAGGCTGGTTCAGTGCTTTACAGTTTATGGAGCGCCTGCCATTCTGCCATCGCCTTGACTGCCTATGACATCCCAGCAGGGTTGGCTGAGGTGCAATCACACTTCGTTAAGAGGCAACAGTGGGGAGTTCCCTTCGTGGCTCAGTGGTTAACGAATCTGACTAAGAACCATGAGGTTGCGGGTTCGATCCCTGGCCTTGCTCAGTGGGTTAAGGATCCGGTGTTGACGTGAGCTGTGGTGTAGGTTGCAGATGTGGCTCGGATCCTGCGTTGCTGTTGCTGTGGTGAAGGCCGGCGGCTACAGCTCCTGTTAGACCCCTAGCCTGGGAACCCCGATATGCCGCGGGTGCAGCTCTACATAAAAAAAAAAGGGCAAGAAGACAAAAAAAAGAAAAAAAGAGGCAACAGTGACTTGCCCAAGGCTACCCCCAAGTGCAAGTTCTTGTCTAACACTTGGAAATGAATTGTCTGAGGATATACCTGTGCTGACAATGCAAAACTCTTTATTGGGAAGGGGCTCCAGGGCGGAGAGCTGCAGGGCAAGGGAGCCCAGGAGCACTGCTCTGCCACGTGGCTTGCAGCCTCAGGTTTTATGGGAATGGGGTTAGTTTCTGTGTTGTCTCTGGCCAGTCATCTTGCTTGGCCCATATTTGGTCTGACTTAGGGTCCTTTCTGATGGCGCCCACATCTCTCAGCCAAGGTGGATTCCAGCGCCAAGGATTCTGGGAGCTTGGTCATCTCCTCCCTCTTTTTGGCTCCTCCCAAATCTTCCAGTTAGTGTTGGGGGCAGCCCCATGTTTCCCATCAGGGACTCCCATTGTGAGACAACTCCCGGCCAAGGAGGGCGCTTTCAGTCAATGGTTCCCTAACGGGGATTGACTTGAACCCAGGTCCACCTCACTCTGGATCCCAGATTTGGGAAGTCCCACGCCCACTCCACCTATGATCGTCCCGGGGGCCCTGTCTATGGCCCCAATCCGTCCAAGGAGTGGTCACTTCTGCAATTGAGACCAGCCCCCAGGGACTTTCCCACACACCTCCACTGTGTTTTATTTCTAGGGCACCCACTCCCATCCTAACCCCCATTTACTAAGCACCTACCATGTGCCAAAGCCCCAGGTTTTATTCAGATTCTGCCGGTTCATCCTGAGAAAGAGGGACCGATTTTTCTCCCCATTTTCCAGATGAGGAAAGAGGCCCAGAGAGGTCTAGTGACTCACCAAATGTCACACAGCCCCGCAACCCCAGATTTCCTCCAGAGCCCGCCTCCAACCACAGCCCTGGGTTGCCTTTCTCTCTCTTTTTTTAGGGCTGCACCTGCAGCATATGGAGGAGGTTCCCCGGCTAGGGGTTGAATCATAACTGCAGCTGCCAGCCTACACCACAACCACAGCAGTGCCAGTTCTGAGCCACCTCAACGCCAGTTCTGAGCCACATCCGTGACCTACGCCGCAGCTCTCGGCAACACCTTACCCATAACCCACTCAGTGAGGCCAGGGATGGAACCCGCATCCTCACGGATACTAGTCGGGTTCTTAACCCGCTGAGCCACCACGAGAACTCCATGCTTCCCCCTTTTTAAAGGAAAGGGCTGCCTAGACTTTTTCTGAAGCTGCCCTTGATGTCAGGAGTGCTGCCTGTGTGCCAGGCCCTCTCTCCGTAAGTCTCATCTCCTCTGTTTGCACAAGAACCCCGGGAGGAAGACACGAGCAGCCCTAATTACAGATGAGGATTCCTCAGGGTTGAGCCTGGGGGCAGGGGATGGGTGGAAATGTCTCAGACTGACCTGGCTTCAAATCCTGGTGCTGACGCTCTGGTCATGTGACCTTGGCCACACCTCTGAACCTCAGTCTCTTCTTTAAAACGTGTAGGAGCCTACCCGACGGGCCTACTCAGAGGTGAGAAAGAAAGAAGGAATGTGGAGGTTCTGGTGTTGGGCCTGGCACATAGTAGGTGTCCCAGATGTCATTGCTGTAACGTTATTGTTAGCGTCATCATAATTATTGTTATTAAAATAATCAGGTCGTGAGTTCCCGTTGTGGCTCAGTGGGTTAAGAACCTGACTCAGTGTCCATGAGGACGTGGGTTGATCCCTGGCTTTGCACGATGGGTTAAGGATCTGGCGTTGCTACAAGGTGCACCGTAAGTCGCAAATGCGGCTCAGATCTGGCATTGCTGTGGCTGTGGCATAGGCTGGCAGCTACAACTATGGCTCAGCCTGGGAACCGTAGCCTCGGAACCTCCATAGGCCGCAGGTGCAGCTCGAAAAAGAAAAAAAGAAAATGATGAGGTCACCCCACGGGCAATCGCAGGGCCAGACCCAAGCGATGTCTTTATTACATTCCTTAGGCCCCTGAGGGCTAGTGGGTGGTGGGTCCCGGCCTGAGCAGCCCCCGGAAGTGAGGCTCCCAGAGCCAAGGTGACCCACTTCTCTAGCAGTACCCAGGGGCGAAGGGTGGCGGTGGGCGGTATTCCTCAGGGAGCCGGTCATTCTGTGGTTCTTTCAAGCCTGCTGGCTCTGGTTTGGATGCCTGTGAGGACAGGGCCCTCATCAGCTCCTGGTGCCAGCCCCGGACCCTCGTGGTGGCCTCGCTCCAGCTGGTGGACCTCAAGGCCTTCCTGGGGGCGTCGCCTCGGTCTCTTGGAGGCCGGGGCTGTGAGGGGCCAGCGAGGGATGTGGCTTCAGAGTGGTCCGTGGACGTGTTATCTCCCCAGGCCGGGTCACCCGCCCCAGCTCCGGGGCCGTGGGTCGCCACCGACGGCCTGGTGTCCGAGCGAGATTCGGAGCTCACCGCCCCTAGGCGGGACTTCAGCTGCTGCTGGACCTTCTTGCCCGTCTGGGGGAGCATCTTGAGGTTCCTCCAGAGTTTCTGGCGGGTCTCCCCATGAGGAGCTTTTGGGGAGCAGGAAGGAGTGGCTTCCTCTGTGGACGCCCCGACCAGCTCCGCTGATGGCTTCTTCTCCTTGGGCCGATAGAGCGGGACTGGCTTTGCGGAGGCCTGAAACCGAGAGCCAGGTGAGACCTGGGGCCACCCTGCCCCCCCAGCGCTCTGAGTCTGCCCCCAGAAATTGGGACCTGGGTCCCACCGAGATACCCTTTGGCCGAGAAAGTCCCCGGGAGAACCCCCCAAACCTCGCCCCACGCTCCAGCCTTGCATGCTTCCTGTCTCAGTAAATGGCTCCACTATGTGCCCCTGCAGCCAGCGCACTTCTCCCCTAAAGGGTCAGCAAGCCAATATTTTCAGCTTTGCGGGTCCCACCGTCTCTGTGGCATCACCCAGCTCTGCTGTCACATGGCAAAGCAGCAGAGCAGCACGAGTCCACGGGAGCGCGAGCCTGCGTTCCAGTAATTCTTTATGGACACGGAAATGTGAGCTTCATCTGATTTTCAAGGATTGTGAAATACTCTTTTCCTTTTGACTTCTTTGTCTTTTTTTTTGGTCTTTTTTTTGCCTTATCTAAGGCCGCACCCGCGGCATGTGGAGGTTCCCAGGCTAGGGGTCTAACAGGAGCTGTAGCCGCCGGCCTTCGCCACAGCCACAGCAACGCGGGATCCGAGCCGCGTCTGTGACCTACACCACAGCTCATGGCAACGCCGGATCCTTAACCCACTGAGCAAGGCCAGGGTTCAAACCCGCAACCTCATGGTTCTTAGTCGGATTCGTTAACCACTAAGTCACGACGGTAACTCCTTGACTTCTAATAAAAAAAAAAAAAGTTTTCTTTTCCTTTTTTTTAAGGCTGCTCCTGCGGCCTATGGAAGTTCCCGGGCTAGGGGCAGAATTGGAGCTGCGGCCGCCGGCCTGCGCCACAGTCACAGCAACGCTGGATCTGAGCCACAGAGCGCATCTTGGCTACACCGCGGCTTGTGGCAATGACAATCCACTGAGCGTGGTCAGGGATCCAACCTGCATCCTCATAGATATTAGCCGGGTTGGGGGTCTTAACCCGCTGAGCCACAACAGGAACTCCTTCTTCTGATTTTTTTTTTTCCCAACCATTCCAAAGTGTAAAATCCACGCTTAGCTCTCAGGCCATGCGGAAACAGGCCGTGGGCTGGACGTGGCCCTTGGGCGCTAGTTTGCCAAACCCTGATCTCCCTGGTGGTTCAGGCCTCCAACGGGTGTCATTTGGAGCAGACGCTGCCAAGGCCCCAACCATATCCCTTGGCCCCTAGCGTTTCTGTGACCCCAACTCCACTCTCAAACGCCAGCAGTGGAGACTCTGCCTGGGGGACTTCTTCAGCCACACGGCAGACCAGAGAATTAAAAATCTCTCCCGGGACAGCGCTTGGCCAATGACCGATGGAAGGCAGAGGATCGATACCCCAGCTCCTTGCCCCGAAGGTGGGGTGACTGAAGTGGGTGTTTCGTGCAGAGTCCGCGGGCGACCTGCTCACTGACACGCCCTCGCCTGGTTGCCCGCTCTCCTGACCCACCTTCCCGCTCCCCTGGTGGCACCTTCTGGAGGCACTTCCCAGACAGTGGAGGACCCGGGGACTCAAACCCCCACCATGGCCCTCTTCTCTCCTCCCTCTGCCCCCAAGCCGTCCGCAAGCTCCACCCTCAGGGCTCCTTTTCTGGTCTCTCCCACCTGCCTCCTTCACTGATGCCCCAGACAACTCCTTCTGTGGTTGGAAGCCACGGGGCTCCTTGAACACCATCAATCTGATCATATTCAAGCTCTCTCCTGGCTCCCAGCATACCTGGGATAGATCCCAGGTCCCCGGCCCGGCCCCCAGGCCCTGCATGGTCGTCGCCTACTGACCCTGGCCCCTCACCTCCCAATAATCTTCCTTCTGCTCACTCCGCTGTGTGCACTCATTGGCTTTTGTTGTTCTGTTTTTCATACGGAGCCTCAGGATTTTTACACGTGCTTTCCCCTCTGTCTGGACGGCCCTCCTGGCATTTCTGTGTGGCTGGTTCCTTCTCATCCTGCATGTCCCAATTCCAAGCCCCCTACTCCAGGGAGTCTTCCCTGACTGCTGCCCCCACCCTCATTCAAAAACCCACTGCTGGAGTTCCCGTCGTGGCTTAGTGGTTAATGAATCAGACTAAGAACCATGAGGTTGCGGGTTCGATCCCTGGCCTTGCTCAGTGGGTTAAGGATCTGGCGTTGCCGTGAGCTGTGGTGTAGGTTGCAGATGTGGCTCGGATCCCGCGTTGCTGTGGCTGTGGTGAAGTCCGGCGGCTACAGCTCCTGTTAGACCCCTAGCCTGGGAACCTCCATATGCCGCGGGTACGGCTCTACATAAAAAAGGCAAAAAGACAACAAAACAAAACAAAACCAAAAACCCACTGCTGTCCATCAGACCAGCCCACTGTTTCATGTCCACTACGGTCAGAACTCTGCTGTGCAGGGTTGGGGGGGCGCTGGAAGGCACTTAGGCCTTAACCTAGGGACACCTGGAGGTCCAACTGGGTCTGATAAGCTGGGATTTATTCATTTATTCCTTCATCTACTCCAAAGATTTGTTAGTTGAACACCTTTTATGTGCCATGTCCTTTCTGAGGGACGGGAGAAGCAGAGGTGAACGAGCCAGATTCCCAGGCCACCTCAAGCTCACGGTGCGATGGGAGAGGCAGGCAGGAAACAGGAAAATTCATAAATAAACAAGGCTTTCGAAATTTGAGGAGTGCTCTGCCGCAGAGGGACGGCTTTAGGTCTGGAGACGGGAGAGAGACACTTAAAGAAGAACTGGTGGAAGAAGCCAGGCATGGGAAATCTGCAGCCAGAGCACACAGCACATGCAAAGGCCCTGCGATTGGCCTGATGTGTCTGAACAGCAGAAGGGTTGGTAGAGAGGCTGAAGCTGGGCTGTCGATGGGTGGGAGGGTCTGATGTGATGGCTGGGATTTTAATCTCAGTGCCGTGGGGAATCACTAGAAGGTTTTGAGCTTGGAGCTACTGTATCTCATCTTCATTCTAGAAAGTCTCCTCTGGTAGCTGTTGGCTACCTCTGTTCCTGTATCCCCCCCCTTCCAGATCGGAGGTGCCAGATTTCTGTCACATACCTCCTCAGGTGTGGCCGTGGGACAGGAGGGATTCTGATGTTTGCTGGGGCTATGAGTGGAGCTGGTGGCTTCCTCAGCTAATGCGTTGGAGTAAAGGAAGAGCTCTTCATAATCTGTGTTTTCAGGATCCTTCTGCAAGACGGAGGGGACCCGCAGCTCAGTCCAAAGGACAAGGACAGAGATGGGGCCGGGGTTGCAGATCCTGGAAGTCCCCAGGGTCAGAGGCTGCCCCACCCATAAAACTTGTAAGAAAGCATGCCCCTCCCACAACAGCCATTGGGGGCTAGGCCCTGCCCGCTGAGCCTTATAAGGAAATACGCCACACCCACAATCCCTTCTGAAGCTCTAGGCCACACCCACCCATCCTTATTAGGAGATATGCCCCTCCCACAGCAGCTACTGCAGGCTAGGTCCCACCCACTGGGCCCCATAAAGGAATATGATATTCCTGGAGTTCCCCGTGGTGGCTCAGTGGTTAACAAATCTGACCAAGAACCATGAGGTTGTGGGTTTGATCCCTGGCCTTGCTCAGTGGATTAAGGATCTGATGTTGCTGTGAGCTGTGGTGTAGGTCGCAGACGTAGCTGGGATCTGGCTTGACTGTGGCTGTGGCGTAGACTGGCGGCTACAGCTCCGATTGGACCCCTAGCCTGGGAACCTCAATATGCCGCAAGTGTTGCCCTAGAAAAGGCAAAAAGACAAAAAAAGAAAAAGAAAAAAGAAATATGCTGTTCCTATAGATCAAACGAGGTTATACCTGGCTCATGAACCCCTGTTTAAAAAAAAAAAAAATCAATCTAGGGCTGCAAAGGGAGGCTGACAGGGAGCAAAAGAGAATGGGAGACTTGGCCCTTGAGAAGGTGGCTATGGACCTTGGCGCGAGGGGCGGGGTCCCAACCCTCACCTGCTGGCACGGCTGCGTCAGCAGATCCTCATGTGGCCGCACTGGCTGCTGCTGATGGAAGGTGACCAAGGCATCTAGAGAGGCGTAAACCCTGTCTTCCCCGGGGATCACGAAGCTCCCGTCATCCAAAAGCTTCACCATGAAGTGGCGGCAGCAGTTTGGGGCTCTGTGGAAACACCGCTGGGGCTGGGTCATCCCGTTTCCCCCTCATTCTCTGTCCATCCCCCAGCCTTTGAGCTGGCAGCATCACGGCTGTCGCCCGACTGCCCAGGTTCCCAGGTTCACTTATTAGCCAGGTGACACTTGGCAGGTGACTGCACCGTGCCTCAGTTTTCCCCTTTCTAACATGGCGCTACTAAGGCTGACCTGGGGAGTTCTTGCGAAGTTGGGACAAGCTACTGCAGGTAAAAGCTTAGCTCCAGGCCTGGCAAGAGGGTAAATGATCAATAGAAAATGGTAACAATGAAATCTGGAGTCGGGCCCCATCCTAAGGTTATATGCCTGGCACACAGCAGGTACTCAATAAATGCTCCATTGTTAATAAACGGATGTATTTATTAATGGCCTTCGGAATGCTTACTATATCTCATTTAATCCTCACATCAAGACTCTGAACTAATTTTAGCTTTTCTGTGTTAGAGATAAGGACTTTAAGGGAGGCACAGAAAGGCTGAGTAACTTGTCCAAGATCACACAGCACAAAAGTGGCAGAGCTGAGTTTGAACTGTGCGACCAAGGACCTAAGTTTTTGCCTTTGTAATAAAACCACAGGATTTTTTTTTTTTATTCCTTTGGCCTGGAATCCTTTTGAAAAGTAGTTTGTGTGGCTGAATCCCCTGAGATACTCAATCAGGCATTGAGACCTTAAGGAGCTGGGCTACTCTGATTTCCCTAACATGTCCCGCGGGGTGGAGCCAGAGAGTTGCCACTTAAATAGTGGGGGAGAAGCGTAGTTAGAGGAAAGGCAATAGCCACTCTTGGGCCCCCAACAGCCCCTGTTTTCAGACACACAGTCTTAGTTACTACCAGGCCAAAGTCTGCTAGATACAGCCAGACCTGCAGCTGCCCACTGCTCAGTCAGATCTGGCCAGACTCTCACACTGGTTGCTCACTGAGAAGTTTTGGTACGAAGCACCCCTGGCCTCCTCTAAGGCTCCTTCCCGGGCCCCAGCCCAGGCCTTACTTGTAGGACAGTGTGTAGCCCACGTGGCTGTGACTGACCCTGATGAGGAAGGATCCCAGTGGCTGTGACTCCAGCAAGTTCTCGGCGTCCCTGGAAGAGCAGATACAGGAGAGAGACGGCTGAGGTCCAGGTGCACAGCGTACCGGCCAGATTCCTGGTACCCCGTCATCCTGGTACCAGCGCCCCTGAGCCGTAGATGCCTGTGCTTTTTGATTTTCTTTTCTTTTTCTTTTTTTTTTTTGTCTTTTTGCCTTATCTAGGGTCGCACCCATGGCATATTGAGGTTCCCAGGCTAGGGGTCTAACAGGAGCTGTAGCCGCCGACCTACGCCAGAGCCACAGCAACGCGGGATCCAAGCCACGTCTGTGACCTACACCACAGCTCACGGCAACGCCGGATCCTTAATCCACTGAGCGAGGCCAGGGATTGAACCCGCAACCTCATGGTTCTTAGTCTGATTCATTTCCGCTGAGCCAGGCCGGGAACTCCTTTTTTTTTTTTTTTTTCAAGACATGCTAGATTTTGAGGACTTAGTGCTGATTAGCATATTAAAATGATAATATCGTGGATATACTGGGTTAAATAAAAGATATGATTAAAACTAATTCCACTTGTTTCTTTTCACATCTTTTAACGTAGCTAAAAAGACGTACAAGATTTAAAACTGCAATGTGTGGCTCACATTATATTTCCACCGGTGCACCCCAGAACTCAGAAACCACGCCCGATTCTCCTCTCTGCGGCTTTCACACTGTTTCCCACATTTCTTGCTGGCAGAATGTGGAACTCGATGGCCTTTTTGCCATCAGTTTAGAGCCATTTCCCCAGGATGCGGTGGGGGGCAACTAGGTGGACTTATGTCCTCAGAGCTCGGTCTGCTGTAGCAAGCGCACACTGGTGACATCCCGGAGGCACTGAGAGCAGCAGTTTGGGGCACTGTGTTAAGAAAGATTCTGAGGCTGCTTCCCCACCTTGGCTCTGGGGCACTGGCAGGTCCCTGGCAGTACTGGGCTGGTGGCCACGTGTACAGAGAAAGCCAGGGTCCTAACTTGCTCAAGATCACATAGCAAGTCCGTGGAGGAGGCAGGATTCAAGCCTCGGACTCCAGAGCTCTTTTCACACACCCTCTTAACAAACTTAGTTGAACTAAGTCCTGAATTCTGCAGTGAAAACCAGCCCAGGGTGGGGGCAGACAGGCAAAGAGGGTGAAAGGCAGGGTGGAAGGGGTAGGGGGTGGGTGGGTCCTTACTCTCTTGAGATGGCACCATGGAACCAGGCTGGGACCCCTCCCTGGGCCAGCTGGTCGACCTGTGTCTGTATGAACCAGTCCAGTCGTGGAGGCAGTGGTGGGGGCAGCCTTCTGGCCTCTGTCATGGCTTCTGGGGGTGGAGGGTGACCTGGAGGTTGGGGGGAGGCAAGAGAGTCAAGCCTGGTCCACCTCCTGTCCGCTCTTTTCACGCAGTTCCTGGTGCCTCCTCCTCGGAGAAGTCCTCCAGGCTAGAAGGATTGAAATTGGCTTGTGTTTCTCGAGCACCTACTATGTGTGGGCACTTTATGCTGATTCATTCATTGACACATCCCAGAAACCCCCTAAGGATTTTTCCTTTTCCTTTTACTCTTTTTTTTTTTTTTTGGTCTTTTGCTATTTTTAGGGCCGCACCCGTGGCATACGGAGGTTCCCAGGCTAGGGGTCTAACAGGAGCTGTAACCGCCGGCCTTCGCCACAGCCACAGCAACGCAGGATCCGAGCCGCGTCTGCAACCTACATCACAGCTCACGGCAATGCCGGACTCTTAACCCACTGAGTAAAGCCAGGGATTGAACCTGCAACTTCATGGTTCCTAGTCGGATTCGTTTCCCCTGAGCCATGACGGGAACTCCTCCTTTTGTTCTTATTATGCCATTACTACAAGGGTTAGAAAGCTTTTTAAAAAATAAATATATGTGTTTAAGAACTGAGTTTGTTGGGAGTTCCTGTCATCGCTCAGAGGTAAACGAACCTGACTAGGATCCATGAGGATGCAGGTTCGATCCCTGGCCTTGCTCAGTGGGTTAAGGATCCGGCGTTGCTGTGAGCTGTGGTGTAGGCTGCAGACGCAGCTCAGATCTGGCGTTGCTGTGGCTGTGGTGTAGGCCGGAGGCTGTAGCTCCAATTCGACCCCTAGCCTGGGAACCTCCATATGCTGTGGGTGTGGCCCTAAAAAGAAAAAAAAAAGAACTGAGTTTATTTAAATATTAAGTAACTATCACTATCTGAGAGGGATGTAGAGATAGCAGATGGTAAGCGAAAGAATGAAATAACGGATGCACAGTGCGTGTCGTAAGGGTTGCCACGGTTTCATTAAACACTACAGAGATATGGCCCCAAATAGTTGCTTCTGCCACCATTGTCATCCTGAGTCATGGCCACTGATGGCACACCTACAACGTGTCAGGTGCATGGTTAACTCACACCTATTCTCAACAGTTTTAAGCTCAGGTACTACTGGACTTTTTGAGCCAGCGACAGAGGGCTGGAAAACACAGAAAGAATAACAGCAGAAATTTGCAAAACAGTATTAAGTCAGTGAAGAACTGCTCAGAGGGTTGTGCCCAGATCATTTGTCTACACATGAACTGCTTACTCGCACCCTCAATTCCGTCCCCAAACTGGGGCTCGGGCTCTGCACCTGCACTGGTCTAATTTTTCAGTATCTCAGAAAGTCTTTAGTTACCAAGCTGTTTCTGCAGGGAGGGGGCATGACCAACCCAGTCGCCATTGAATTTCTGCTGCCAAAAGACAGATGCCAAGCATGCCCTCTGGGGAAGGACACAAAGGAATTCTGCAGGGAGTGAAATGAAATTAAGAAATGTTTAATAAAGCAGGATGACAGATCAATGGAGCCCAGTCAGAGCCAGACAATCTGGGTTCAAACCCTAGCTCCCCCACTTAGCTGCTGTGTGACCCTGGGCAAGTCACTTAACCTCTCTGTGCCTGAATGTTCATCTGCCATTTGGGGCTAATGATGGTGATTACCCAAGAAGCTGCAGTTGGCACAGAGCTAAGCACTGTATATATATAATAAATATTAATGAATCCAGTAGTGACCTAGCATGCGGTCAGGTTTACAGGCTCATTCTTTTTTCTACCTGGGAGAACTCCTACTTATCCTTCAAAACCCTGCAAAAATATCCCTCCTCCAAGCAGCTTTCCTGCCTCTTCCCCAAAGCAAAGCCCTGGCACCCTTCTCTGTCCCCTACCTTCCCCAATGTTTCTGCTTCTGGCCTCGCCTTGCCTCATGGAGCTGGGGTGTCTGTGGAGGGCTCTGTTTCCCCCGTATTAGGGGCTAAGTTCTTTCGGATTTGTCTAGATCCCCGGCATCACCTGGCACTGGGTAGGCATAGAGGAAGGTGCAGGGTTGCTGGCTGATGAATGAAGTCATAGTAAGTTTTAAACTCTTGACCCTGGCATTGGGGCCTCCCCCATCTCCTCGTCCCCCACATTCCAGCCCTAAAGCCCAAAACGCGCATCCTTGCTCTGCCCCAGACTGATCTCCTTCTCTCTCTTCTCCATGTCTCTGCTCAGGCTGTGCACCTGCCAGGAGCTGCCCTTTCCCTAATTCCAGCTCTCTCGTCCGGTGGCCACCTACCGGTGCCCCCCGAAACTTCCTCATGTCTCTCTGGACCCCGCCAGCCCTGTCCCTTCATCTGGCCCAGCCTGGCCCCCATACTCTGTCTTCTCCAGGGTCGAGATGAAGTTGAGGCTTTTGGGGGCCCCAGTCTCAGCCAGCCTGGGGTGGGCGCAAAAGTAGGCACGTACCTGGAAGACCCCCGGAGGGCCCGAGGCCCTCACTCTGGCTTGTGCCCGGCGCCTGCAGGAGCCCGGTTTCGGTTCAGGGTCTGCACGTCAGCGGGGCGGGGCGCTGGCCCGGCGGTTCCTGTTTCCTTAAGCAGGTGAGCCCTGGGCGGGGACTCCCCCCCCCTCCCCGGGCTGCAGTCCCGGGCTCCTCGCAGGTGGAGGAGCATCCTTGCTCCATCCAGACCTGGACGAGCCTGAGGCTCTGGTGCCAGAGCCTCAGGGGACAGTGAGGTGACCCCAAGATGGGCGCAGGCCCCGCCCTCCCATCACATATAACTGAGCCAGAAACGAAGAGGAAGGAGAAATTATGAATGTTGTTGTTTCAAAGCAGACAGCCTGGGGAGTTCCCTTTTTGGTTAGGACCCGACTAGTGCTCCTGAGGATGCGGGTTCAATCCCTGACCTCTCTCAGTGGGGTTAAGGATCCGGCATTGCCACCAGCTGCGTTGTAGGTCACAGACGCTTAGATCCCATGAAAAAAAAATTCCAAGTGGACAGCCTGTCAGAAAGCAGGGGACTGAACTTGGCAGAACCTCCAGAGGGGGCCTAACTTATCTGGAGGTAGGGGCCCCTGGGGGCAGGCAGGAATCAACTTGATGGGGCAGCAGAAGGGGGCTTACTGTGCAGAAAGGGGGTGGGAGAACATGAGCAAAGACCCCGAGGGGAGACTGAGCCTGGACAGGCCGAGGCCTCACTGTTTGCACAGGGCTATAGTATGACTTCCTCTCTTTGAAAACACACACACACACACACACACACACACACACCCACACACCCATTTAAAATTATATTTTATGCTGCACCGACACCAAGATCAATGTAATCCAGGCTGGATACATTTTATATATTCATTTTTTAATCCATTTTTTTCTTCTGACTTAAAAAAAACAACAGTATTTCTCGGGTCCCCACACGTAGGGTGGGCCCTGTGTGTGGGAAGCTCTGCTTCAAGGATCAGCTGGGCCCAGATGCGTGCGGGCAGCCTCACCCCTCCCCAGCACCCCAGCAAAACCACTTCCTCCTCGCTTTTCAGAAACGGCCCAGATCCTTGTGGCTGAGCTGGGGGCTTCCTCTGGGGCCTATCACCATGGCCCAGCTAGTCTAGATAGCCCCCCTTATAGGCTCAAGCTGGAGGTCCCCCCCCCCGCCCCCTGCACTGGGAGCTGGGGAGGGCAGCCTTGTCCTGGAGCTGTGCGTGAATAAAGCTCAAGCAGGAGGCACATGTGAACTGGCTCACTGTGTAGCCTCGGGTGAATCATCAGAACTCTCTGGGCCTCAGTTTCCTCATCTGTGAAGTGGGTACGAAGCTAGCCTTCCTTAGACACATGAGGATGAATAGTCCAGACAGCCTACAGGCAAGCAGCATGGGGCTCAATTAAGAGCAATTTTATCAGGTCCCTTTGCTGTGACTTAAGCTGATACCTTTGGGCCTGGCTGCGGGGGAGGCAAGCTTGGCCTCCAGACCTCATGAGCTGGGCCGCCTTGGGTAACTCACTTCACTTCTCTGATCCGTGCCTTCCACGGCCCAGTGGACCCGCTCCCAGTCTCGATGACAGGACCACTGCCACTGGGGAAGGGATCAGAAGTGCCAAGAGAGCCTTGCCGTGTGTGTCAAGCGTGGCCATGGGGCATCTCATTCTGTCATTTACATGGAGGTCAGTCTCCAGAAACCTGAAATAGCGTGTTTCTGTTCCCCTCTGAGGCCCCACCGCAAAAGGCGATGCCCAGATTACCCCGACCTGCCTCGGGGATGTGGTCTTTAATAAACTACTGTCCTCCCCTGAGATTGTCACAACAGGATCACACCCCAGCGTTTGGTGGCCACAGTCTTTGAACCTGTAAACAGACCCATGGCCCTCAGAAGAACTTTCCAGTAGGGGACCAGCAGGGAGATAGTCGGGTTGGGACCCCAAGGCCCCTGCCCCTCTGAGGTCAGCCCTTTATCCCTCCAGGCGGGTCGGGGAGCCTCAGCTGGGGAGTGGGACATTCACTGGCCCCATGTGGGGTGGCCCTCGGGGTAGCGGCCGCAGTGGCAGCTCAGTGCTGGGTTACGGTGGGGTCGTAGATGTCGGGGTGGGGGTGGAATTCTTAGGCTCTGGTGACTCTGGGCTTTGCGCAGTTTCATGGTTCTCTCGTTCTCCAGTGCCTCCATTCTGTTCATTCACTCGTTCGCTCCACAAACATTGGCTCAGCGCCAACTGTGGGCACCGTGCTAGTTGCTGGGAATGAAGCAGAAGACAAAATAGGAACTGTCCCTGCCCTGCCTGGAAGGATGCTGCCCAAGTCCATGCACCGGAGAGGCTGGAGGAAGAGAAAACAACAGCAGGGGCGGAGGTCCTGGGGCAGGCAGGCTCGGGAAGCCGACCGCACGCAGGACGTCCAGAAGGTGGCGACAACCCGAACATCCATCAGCGGACGAGCACAGGAAGGATGGGGCCAGCCCCACAACGGAAGACTCGTCAGCCATGGAAAGAGAAGAAGCTCCAATATGCTACCCACAGGACGGGTCTCAAAATCTTCCCGCCCAGTGAAAGAGACAGAATGCAAAAGGCCGCAGAGTGTGATCCTATTTATGTGAGATGTCCCGAAGGTAAGGAATCCACAGAGACGCAAAGCAGATTAGTGGCTGCTGGGGGGGGGGGGAAGGGGGTGATACGTTCTAAAGTTGACTGTGGTGAGGGCCGCACAGAGCTGAGAATATATTAAAATCTACCGAACTGCACACTTTGGTCTGTGCCGTATGGTGTGTGAGCTACATCCCATTAAAGCTGTTATTAAAGCGCGTCACGGTGTCATCTGTCTCAAGTCAAGGGGATGGTAGCCGAGGGGCTTGCTGCCACCCCATCAAAGTCCTTAGAAACGAGGAAAAGTTAATGACTGAGCAAGAGGTTGGGCACAAGGTGGGACCAAGGAGTTTAAGGACCCCCCCCCCGACCTGGATGGGGGTGACTGGCGGAAGTTCGGGGCATTATGGGGCAAATACAGCTCAAGGCTGTAGGCTATTTGGATGAGCTGTTCCCTATTAGAGTCGAGGAGTATAAGGGAAAGGTGGGTTTTTCTCTTTCGACACAAGAAGAGTGATGCTGACGGAGGCTACGAGGCCTCGGACGCGCAGCCTTGCCAGCTCTTCGCAGCCGCCCTGAGGTAGGAACTGCCATCGCGCCCATTTAACAGACGCTGAGAACTGAGGCTCAGCCCTAGGCTGTGCCGGGGGTCTGAAGCAGGATCTGGGGGAAGTCTTGGTAGCATGATGGGCACTCAGGTTGACCCAGTGGGTTCGGCCGAGGGTGTGGCGTGCAGGTGACGCTGAGGACAGACACCCTGTTTTCCTCTGCTGTACGCGTGCGTGTTTTGGGGGCAGGGACGCTTATTTCCCAAGTCGGCCTTTTTGATAATGGTGTCACCGCCTCAGACCTTGGGGTGACTGTGGCCTCTTCTTTGGCCAGACCTGAGGCCCCTGCTGGCCTGGGCTGTGTTTTAAACGGTGGGCATCCCGTGCGAATTCACCGCCCAACATCTGGCCGCAACTGTGTACCTACGCGGAAAATGTGCACGTAAAGCTCCGTTAACTTTAAGATGAGCTTTAATTTGTCTGTTTTCCTTAAGTGCATTTACCGATATAAACAGAGCGTGTAAAAAGATTCCAGGGGGAGAGCAGACTATTGCTGGTACGTTGGTTTTAATTCAAAAACAGAAAAAAACCCCAAAAAACTACAATACCAATGGCTTGGATTGACAGCAGCTCGTGGGGGGGGGGGGGGGAAAAAAAAGAAAGAAAAAGAGGAAGAAAGGCTCCTTGGTGACATCCCTCTGCCTGGTTGCCTGGTTCCGACTGCGGTCTCTATGGGAAAGCAGAGTGGTCAAAACAGAACTGGGCGGTGGGCAATCAAAAACCCACCCAGATTGCTCTGAGTCAGGCCCCGGGCGCCACCGGGGTTCTCGGCCACAGCCAGCCGGGGTGTGTGTGTGTGTACGTGTGTGTGTGTGTGTACGTGTGTGTGTGTGTGTGTGTGTGTGTACGTGCGTTCCCGATCACCTGGGTCTGCTACTGGAAATCAAAACACTACGGATCATCTCCTTACACTATGGATCTGGAAAAATACAAATCTCTAGAAAGAACGTCCGATTTGGAGAGGGTGGGAGGATGAAGAGGAGTGGGCGTCCCCATCGGGGCCGGGCCGGGTGTGATTTTGCGTTTTGGAGGTCCCCCGTGGCACACACGGCGACCCCTCAGTGTTCAGGTGGGGACTTCGGAGAGACCTGCTGGCCGTGCCCAGAGCCCAGCTGGACCGTGGGCCCAAACCTGGCTGCAAACAGGAAGGGCCACTCCATGCTTCTTTCCTCAGGATTTCCTTAATTTGTGCTTCCCTTTGGTTTGACAGTTAAAATGAGATGGGGGGGCGGGGAGGGCGCAGAACAGCGGGACGTGTAACGGTTTCTGTCACTTGTCCAAAAACCGAGAGAAGAGGTGAAAGCGGGCGTCAGACGTGTCGGGCAGATGCTTCCGGGCCTGATGTGAGTCGCCTTGCTCGGGTGCAGAGCCCGCGCTCCTGGAGCTGCCACTGGCTTTTGGGGGCCGCGCCTCTGCCGCGGGGACACGGACGGGCTTCGTGCCGCGGCTCTCGCTGCGTGGAGGCTCGGCGGCGGAGGCCCGCCACGCCGGTGGCTAGCGACCGCCACGCCTCATCCCCATCTCTCCCTCTCTAGTTGCACGGTGCGTGGACCCATTCGGTGGACATCCCAGGAAAAATAGCAGATTCTTAACTCACTCCATCTCCGGAGTCGAAAAAAGATCAGTTCCTAAAATAAACAATTTCTTCTCAGTTGTGTTCTGGTGGCCGTGGGCCCGGTGGCCGCGGCGCGGCGGGGGTGGCGGTGGAGGGAGGGCCCCGCCAAGCGAGGGGCTCTCTCAGGACAGGCACAGTCCGCTTGGCTGAGCGAGGCGCAGAGTAAGGCGGTGTTCCTCACAGAAGAACACATCGGAAAAAGCTGCTCCTCTTCTGCTGGTCCGGCGTGATTTTGACGCCCTGGTTGCTCCCCTGGGGGCTGTTGCCTTCCTGAAATCACAAGGCGTTTTCCGAGGTTATGGCTGAGCGACACGGGTGTGGCGTCTAACCCGTCCGCCGGTCCGCGTAGCCACTGTCACCTTGCAGCCACCCACCCACCCCTCTCCTTCCTTCCATCCGCCCGTCCCTTCCAACCAACCATCCGCCCATCGCCTTCCATTCAACCCGCCAACCCCTTCCCACCCAGCACCCAGCCGCCCGCTCCCATCACCCACCCATCCAGCCGTCCCCCACAACTGGCAATCCATCTTTCACGAACCCACAGATCTGCTTTTCAGCTACTGCCCACCCATCGCTCCTTCAATCCACTTACCCACCCCTTTCAACATCTTTCCGGCCACTGGCCGGCCCGGTCTCACCCTCGTCTTTCCCTGCGTCCCTCCCTCACCCCCACCCCGCCCTCCTTTCCGTCCGTCTGCCCGCTGGCGCCGAGCACTGGACGGCGAGGCAGCCAGGGGGGCAGCAGAAAGGCTCTATCTCTTGGGATTTGAAAGGGCCGAGTTCGAGGTCCCAGTGCTGCTCACACCAGCTGGTCCCCCTGTCCCCGGGTCGAGGCTCTGGCTCCCACCTCGCCCCTCAGGTCACCTTCCACCTTGCCACAGGGAAGACAAGCCCTCAGCTCAAGCCCTGTTGAAAACCCATCAGTGCTGTCGCCTGGCATCTGGAGCCGCTGATCTGGCCTCTGCCGACCCTGCGAACTGAAATTTCCCGTCACCATGTCCGGAAAGATCCGGCCCTGTTTCTTTGACTAATTCCTCCTCGTCTCTCAGCTCCTGGGTAAAACCCGAATTTACTCAACAGTAACTACTGAATGCCTACAAGGTGCCAGGTGCTGCCCGGGCACTGGGCACGCGGAGGCGGACGAGACAGGCTCCCTTGCCTTGGGGCGCGCATCCAGTACGGGCGAGACAGAGACAGAAAGTACGCGGGGAAGCAAACAAGCCGTGACTCCCCCTGGTGGTGAGTATGCCAGGGACGAGGAGGACAAGTGGAGGAGGGAGTTTTGATGGTGACCTCTGAATGGCGACCTGGCGAGTGAGGGAGTGAGGCTGGGGAGGTCAGGGCAGCTGCCCTCAGAGCTGTCCGCCTCCAGCCCCGGAACCCGGTGCGGCAGGCGGGACTTCGCAGACGGGTTAAGGCGAGAGGGGAGAGCACCCTGGATCACCCGGGGCGCTGAGGAAGAGAGGCGGGGATGGCAGCAGGGTCAGAGCGGCGCTGAGTGGCCGTCCTGGAAGACGGAGGTCATAAGCGGAGGGAGGCAGCGGCCTCTAGAAGCTGGACAAGGCCAGGAGACGGGTCCTCCCCTGGGGCCCCCGGCAATGAACGCGGCCCTGCCGACACCGTCAGCTCAGCCTGGTGAGACGCATTTCAGGCTTCTGACGTTAAGATAAGAAACGTGTGCTGCTGAAACGGCTAGGTTTGCTGTGGGAACCGGTTACGGCTGCTGCTAAGGCAGGCGGTGAGCAGCCCGGGCGGAGGGAAAGACAAGGCCACACGCACACGTGTGTTCAAGGAGCAAGAAGGGGCCGGCGTGGCTGGAGCACGGCGGGTGACAGGGAAGCGGCAGGGTGACAAGGTGGAGCGGGAGGTGGCGGCCAGAGGACAGGGCCCTGGTGGCCTGGCGTGGGGTGTGGAGTTTGCTCTCGGGGGTGTGCCCAAGGTCTTGGAGGGCCTGGGTTCTGTGATGCTCTTGGAGAGAAGACAGAAGACTGGGAGGGGCGGCCAGGCAGAGCCGGCCAGACGGATGGGGCGACAGACAGAGGCAAATGTGCAATTCGTGGAAACTTGGGTCCTAGAGATCTGATGCACTGCAGAGCGACTACAGCCAATAATACTGCACTAAAGGAACACCTCAGTTTATTGTGCCTCACAGATGTGTTTTTCTCCCCCCCCCCCTTTTTTTTTTTTTTACAAATTGAAAGTCTGAGGCAATCCTCTGTTGGGCAATCAACTTTCTGGTCGTTGCAGAGGGGCAGGTTTGAGCCCCGGCCACAAGCGTGGCCGTAAAAAATTCTTAAATTAAAAATAATGCTTTATTGCTAAAAAATGCTCACCATCATCTGAGCCTTCAGCAAGTTGTAATCTTTTTGCAGTAGCAACATCAAAGATCACAGATCACCATAATGTAATGAAAAAGTTTGAAACATGTGAATGACTAAAATGTGACACGCAGTGAACAGAAGCTGTTGGAAAAACTGACTTCCCCAGGAGTTCCCGTTGTGGCTCAGTGGTTAACGAATCCGACTAGGAACAATGAAGTTGCAGGTTCGATCCCTGGCCTCGCTCAGTGGGTTAAGGATCCAGCGTTGCTGTGAGCTGTGGTGAAGGTTGCAGACACGGCTCGGATCCCGCATTGCTGTGGCTGTGGTGTAGGCTGGCGGCTACAGCTCCTGTTAGACCCCTAGCCTGGGAACCTCCATCTGCTGAAGTGCAGCCCTAGAAAAGCCAAAAAAAAAAAAAAAAAGTCAGAGTGGCTAAGAGACTAGATCTTAGCTGTTATCAACGCAAAGAAATGATGATGATGTGATACGGGTGCGCGTTAACACCGTGGTGGTAATCGTATCACAGCACATAAACACCAAGCCAACATGCCGTACACCCCAAACTTACACAATACCCTATATCAATTACATTAAAAAAACAAAAAGGAAGAACAACAGGAAATGGTATGGGGCTGCGACTTGGAGCATCAACAAAGGTGGTAGGAAACGGACAGAATTTAACTGCTGGTGATTTGTAACTTAGTTAAGAAAAAAAGAGAAATCACAAGGATTATGGCTGCACATCAGGCTTTACAATTTTTGCCTTGGAAGGAGCCGGCACACTCTGGAGGCAGTCGACAGACGGGTGTCAAAAGCGCAGGCAGAGTGTTGCTGTGATGCTCAGTGTCATCCCCAGGGGGAAGGAGTGAGTCAGAAGGATCATTACGAATCAAAATATTACCATTATACTGACGAGAAAAGAATTCTCTAAGAAAACTCTCTAAGAAAATTACAATTGTAAGAAAATTTTTTCTAAAAGCACAGTTGGTTTACATGGACGAAGTGCTGCTATTAAATCGATCCTGTGCCTCGCAATTCAACTCACAGCATCTTAGAATGAAGAGAGTAACACTCATTTTAAATCAGATGTGAACTACCTGAAAGGCATTCTGTATTACACGTGCCATCTGAATGACCAGACGTACAACAGGCCACCAAGACAGCTCTTTTCTCTCTGCATCAGACAACAGTGGAAAGAGCCGTCACCGGAATGGCCTCTGGAACAGGACCCCGGCAGTGTCTAGTGCTACTCACGCCTAGAACACAGCCGCGTGTTCAGACTGCAAGAAAGCACCAGTCATGCTGAACGCTGGGGTCTATTGAACGGCTCACGTCATAAACAAAAACGCCAGGAATGAGGAAAGGGCGGACGGGGAGGGATTCAGGCAGGACCTCAGGGAGGCCTCAGAGGCCTGGGACCCACACTGAGGGCTGTCAATCTGCAGAGTCTGGGGCTGGAAGGGAAAAAAGCCTGTCGGCCCGCCAGACTCGTCAGGATGGGAGGGGGGGCCAGAGGCTGTCCGGCACCAGCCTGGCTGGGAGCCTCGTTCTGGGGGCGACTGTGGCTCTGCGCCTGCCCGGTGGGGTCTGTTCTCCCTTCATGTGTGCCTGGCTCCCGAGAGGGACGGAAAGGGTTGGTGTCCCCAGCTAGCTTGTGTGCTCAGCAGGCAGTCCCTGGCACCGAGCAGCGCCAGGGCCACGGAGGAGAGGTGAAGCAGACTAGTGTCCCCAGGGCAGACACCCCGGCACACCTGCCAGCTTCTGCTCCCTTCTCGGTGATGCCCTCCGGGGTACAGCTGAGCCCTAAAGAGCAGGCTCTGCCCAGGGACGCACACACCGCTGAGCGGCACGCCGGCTGGTGCCCATGGGGCCGTGTGTGGGGACTGGGAAGGACACATACTCACCAATTTTTTATCCATTTTTGCTTTGATGTCTCTGGCGAGAGTGAAAAATGCCTGTGGAATAAGAACAGAGTTAGCACACAGAGTGGGAAGCAGATGGGGGCTTCCTGGGTCCCGGCTGCCTCTGCACAGCGGGTGCGGCTCAGCAGAGGGGCCGCGCGGGGAGCGGCGTCAGGACAGAGGCGCAGGCCTGGGGCTCGCCTGTCCAGCCCCAGCCCTTGTCCCTACCCCGGATACCACTCGCCTGCCTGGACCACCTGAGCCAATGACCTTGGGAGGCAGGGTCACACTTGACTGGGCAGAGAGGAAACTGAGGCTTAGAGGGGCCGACTGACTTGTCCCAAGGTACCCAGGGGCGCGCGGACTGACGGAGCTCTGTCCCCGATCTGCTGCTGTGCGCTTTGCCCACTGCTGACAGTCGGGGGTGGGACAGAAAGACAAGTGGCACTGTGGCCAAGCAGGCTTTATTTCGGGTCACTGCCAGGTAGGAAGGCCCGGGAGGCCTGGGAGGCGGGGGGAAAGGTTTGTCTTCCCGGGGTGGGTGAAGGTTTGAGCCGGCCTGACCCCAGCCACGGCCTCTGTCACAGTCTCCTGACCGCTGTCCTCCCTCCCCTCCTCTGGACAGCGCTCATACACCCCAACTCTGCCCCGGGCCTCAGAGATGAGCTGACTTCGGTACCTGCTGAGTGAGGGGCTCCTGCTTTGCTATGAGGCAGTCTCAGCAAACACCTGTGTGACATGGAAAGTTCTGGGGTGGAAAGTGGCTTGGGGTCCCAGGGGTGCCCAAGGTGGTGGGTCTAAGGGCTGGGGGATGGCAGAAGTCTTCTTGGGGAAGGGCCACACAGGCTGGGCCGTGATGGGAAAGGGAGTTGGGGGTTTGGGACTGGGGCAGAGGCAGCCGAGAGTGCTGAGTGAGGACCTAGCGGTGGGTGGCACACACCGGCTGAGGCCGGCCAGGCAGGCCCCTTTGTGTCTCGCATCGGGGGCTGAGGCGAGCTGTGGCGTAAAAGACCATTTTGGAAAGATGATGGGAGCGGCAGAACGGAGAAGGCAGGTCAGCTGAGGGGCTGGTGTGGCTGGTGGACGGGAGGGCAGGCCTGGGCGTGGGCCTGGTCAGGGCCCCCTCCTCTGTATGGGCCTGTGACCAGGGCCTGTCACTGCAAGTGGTGGGAATGAAAGCACAAACCCGGAGCCAGGCCTGGGTGCCAGCCAGCTGGGACCCTCTGAGCCTCAGTGGTCCATCTGCAAAACTATGCCTGTTCCCCAGGGCTGCGCGAGAGCCGGCGGGATGAAGGCCAGAGCAATCGGCCAGGGCCGGAACACGGGGGCGGCCCTCCCAGGCCACCCGGGCCTTGCAAGGGGCTGGGCACACGGTGCGGCCCTCAGACAGCCGCTGCGGCAGAGCCTCCGGGAGGGCGCGGCCTAACCCTTAGCCCGCAGGGACCGGGGCCGTGGGTCCGGGACTCACGTTCTCCACGTTGATGTTGGCCTTCGCGCTGGTCTCCATGAACTTGATCCCATAGTCCAGGGCCAGCTGTGAGGGACGGAGACACGCACGCGCACATCAGCCACCGGGAGCCCTGACCCCCACCCAGCACCCTGCGCGGGGAATGAGGGGGACCGAGACGTGCAGACAGGCGGGCCCGCACCCTTGAACCAGCAGGGGAGAGCCCGCGGTGAATGTCCCTGGCAGGAGAGTGGAAGGGCCTGGCTTGAACCACGGCTCTGTTCTCTGCCCCCTGTGGCCTTGACAGGCCCCAGGAGACGCTGTGCGGGGGCGAGCACAGCACGCTCGGAAGCCCTCACTGCTTTCTGCCTTTCTCCGGAAGCCCGGCTGGGCGTGTGCTCCCGCCTTCTCTTCCCCTGGTGCGTGCCCCACCGGGGCAAGCGATTCCCACTGGTCCCCGTGCCCAGCCGAGTCCCGTGTCCCAGGACTCCCTTGGTCTTGGGAAGAAAAGAACAGTGGGTCGTCTTGTGCTCATAGAGGCTGGGAGGGCCTCTCCCCCAAAGCCCGGCCTCCTCGGCAAGGAGCAACCGGGGGCTCTGCGGGGCAGGCTGGGGCTGCCTCCATGCAGGGAACCCGACGCTGAAATCCCTCTGCCCCCAGGGGCCTGGCAGTGCACGCCCACCTTTTCTCCCCGTTCCTTGGAAACTTGTCTCTTGTCGTTCACGTCACACTTGTTCCCAAGTATCATCTTTTCGACATCGGCGGAGGCGTGCTGGCGGGAGGGGCGGACAGGGGAGGTGAGAGGTGAGGTCAGACAGGGCTACAGACCGACCGGGAGCCTGTCCCCCAAATCAGAGTGCCTGGTCGGGACTGCCAGGCACACCCTGTACAGACGACAAGCTGAAGTTCAGAGAGGCTGAGTGGCCTGTGCCATGTCACACAGCCAAAACCAGGGCCAAGCCCAGGGTTCGGGCTGCCGCTCTGACAAAGCACGGCTTTCTGGCTGCTGGGGAGGGCTTCTCTCAGCACTCAGGGCAGGGTCAGTCACGCTGTCCCTGGGTTCCCGGCAAGGCCTGGCAGGGGGGAGGGAAGCGACGCTGGGGTACTGACCCCTGCACACCTCCCCCCTCCCCGGAGCCTCTGCTGGAGGACCCGGCTGAGTCCCATGACCCTCTGCCCTGCTCCAGCTCACTCCCTCCGGGCTCCAGATCCGGGTGGTTCCTGGGGTGCTCACACCCTCGGCCACCACCAGCCCTGGGAGCTCTGCCCTCACCCCTGAAAACAGAGCTTTCCTCCAACCCCGCCCCCCGCCCCGATGCAGCGGGCCTCGCTTGCCGAAGGGCTGGGCCATCAGAAAGGCCCTTGTCGCCGCAGCCCGGATCTGGTCTCTGAAACACGCTCCGCTGCTCCGAGCTCCCTACTAACCAGAGGGCCCTCTTGCCAACTGGCTGCAGCAGTTTCCAGGGACAGCGTGAGGTCCCCTTCCTCAGGCCGGGTGCAGCCTCCCGCCAGCAGACACAGGCCGCGCGGAGGCAGCCCAGCGCAGCTGCTCACAGACACTGGCTGTGACGTCACCTTCTGCCTCGCCTTCGCAGGTGGGTAATGTTTTCAGGCCCAAAGCCCCACTGGGTGAGTCATCAAAGCCACAGACACAGTGTCCAGGGAGGCCTGGGGGCGAGGGCGAGCTCTCTGGAGAGCGGGAAGGTGACGCTGCTGGCTTTGGGACCGGGAGGCAGGGCTGCCGCTTTCTCCTCCCTCCGGGGTTAAGGTCTCCTTCCACAGGCGGCCGCGGCACGGGCTGGACATGGGGAGCTTGCGCCAGCTCACACCCTGCTCCGCTGTGGCTCAGAGTCCGGCCTTGACACGTGCTCTCACCACACCTACCCCATACAAAGGTCGTGCTAATTCTAGAAACTTCCTTCTCTAGAAAGCACCGAATGCTCACGGTGCCCAAGAGCTCGGATATGCTTCTTCCATGCCCTTGATGTCACTCAAACGCAACAGCCCAGCTGGGGAGACGGGCTCTCGGGGCCGCTCTGTGACGGGGCCGGGCCAGCGCGGTCTCCAGGGTAGACCATGTGGGCTCCTGTCCCCCTGACTCTGTTCCTGGCGAGTTACCTCCAGGCGCCGCCATGCTCAGCAGCTCCTGCGCAAACCAGGGAGCTTGGGGGTGAGGACCGAGGAGAGGACGCTGGCGGGTTCGCCGGCCTTACCTCCTCAATGTTCCGAATCCAGTTCCGGATGTTGTCGAAAGACTTCTCGTTGGTGATGTCGTAAACCAGCATGATGCCCTGAGCGACAGGAGACAGAGACGTGCTCTGGATGAGCTGCCAGGTCTCCGCAGGGGAGGCCCCAGCAAGCGGGGCGGCCTCCCCACCGACAGCACACCCTCCCAGGGCCCCTGCCTCCTGCTGGTCTGCAGCACCAGCCTCTCCCTGGCGTCCCAGGCTCCAGTCCTGCTCCTTGGCCGAAGTGACCCTTCCCTCCACAGACCAGACCCCCCCAACCCGTGCTTTACAAAGGAGCCTGCTGGCCCCCTGCTGCTGGCAGAAAAGTACGGCCACCTGCCTTGGCAGCCAGGGAGGTCCCAGCGGCCAACGCGCCAGCCGTGTCCCGCAGCCCCCGTCCTACAAGCCGTGTACCATGGCCCCGAGGCCCATCGGGCTCCCCCTCGAGCGGACCCTTCGCTCAGCCTCCTCCACACCCTCGCTCACCCCCCACCCTGCCCTGAGTCATCTCCTGGGCTCGGCGAACACTACCTCCTCTGGGTGTTCCAGCATCACCCCTTGACTGGTGCCTACTGTGTGCCAGGCATGGCCACGGGGTCTCCCGGAAGCCTCACAGGCTTGGGCTGGGTGGTCCCACTGCCCCCACTGTAAGAATGGGGAACCTGAGGCTGGGGGGCAGCGGGGGTTAGGTCCCTGTTTCCAGTCGCACGAGAGTAAAGGACACAACTGGGGTCTAAGCCCAGGGGGAACAGACCTCAATGCCCACGTGCCTTCCAGCAACCCCACCAGAGTCGGGGCTGCTTTCAAGGACGGGGGGCGGGCAATGCCGAGGCCTCTGTGCTTCCATAACGTGTGAGCACCTGGGTCCATGGGTCCTAAAATAGCGTGAACCCGCCTCTGCTTGAGCCCACGACCTTGCCATCACCAAGAAGAAATATCCCCAATTTTTTTTTTTCTTTTTACAGCCACACCTGCTGAAGTTCCTGGGCTAGGGGTTGAATTACGGCTGCAGCTGCCGGGCTACGCCACTGCCACAGCAACGCCGGATCCTTAATCCACTGAGCGAGGCCAGAGATTGAACTTGCAGCCTCACAGAGACAAAGTCAGGTCCTTCAACTGACTAAGCGACAAAAGGAACTCCCAAATAGTCCCATTTGATACAAGGGGAAACTGAGGTACAAATAGAAGTGACTTTTATAGTTCAAGCCCAGCTCTAAAGGCACCGATGACACCGGCTCCCAACAGGAACCTCCCTGGGTCCTTACCAGGATCAAGGAATGCCCAGAGCCGCCCTTCCACCATCCCCACGCTGCCCTGGACATTCAAGGAGGGTGCGCCTGGCGAGCTGGCCTGCAACACTCTCACAGGCTCCTGTGCGGCTCAGCCCCTGGATTCTGAGACATGTGGTCCTAGCTGTCCTGTCCGGGCCTGGCTCGTCCTGTTCCCTCACTCTCCCTGCTCCAGGGGCCTATCCCTCCATCTGCAAGCTCTGGTGCTGGCCAAGACGTCTCTGAGCCCGCCCGAATCTGCAGAGTGAGAATTCGGGCCATGTGTGCTGGGCAGATAACCGCAGGGGCGAGGGTGTGACAAAACCACACAGACAGGGCAAGTGAGCCACTGCAATTCCAAATCCCCACTGTGACTTTGAGGATAAGGACGGTGGCCTTATGGTCTGCCACAACCACGGCCACGACCCCTCAGAGGTGTCACCTGGGAACCCTTATTCAGCGGTCTCTTGGCGAGACCAAATAGAGACTGCTGATGGGAGGACTTGGGGGGTTTCGGTGGCTGTGATATGTGCCACGCCCCAGCCGAGGCCACCAGGAGTAGCAGATGCTGGTGGGTGGACATTATGAGTCACGCATCACTGGGGCCTCTGGCCAGCAGCTCCCCTGCTCCCGCTTTAGGGGCAAGAAATACCACCCGGTCTGTCCCTTTATTCAGGGACTGGGCCCTTTGATGGCCCAGGATTCCACCACCACCACTGGGTTGGCACCCCGTGGGCAAGATTCCAAGGCCTCAGATTTTTACCTATGAGGGCTTGGGGGCAGTGGATAGAGGTTTCTATTGGGAAAGAAGAGAAGCCCCTGGGAAACACAGTGTCACCCGCTTCGGCTCCTCCCTGAAGCTCCGCTCGAGGCTCCAAGTGACGATTCTCCTGGCTCTGGCTTGGGCACAGCTCCCCATACCTGTTTGGAAGCTCGCAAGAGGACAGCAGACAGCCAACACCCCTCAAATTTGGGACCCAAGGGTCTAGTGCCATAAGGACAAAGATGATGACGGGCTGCCGTGGCCGCGATGTCCCCCGTGCTGTCCTGTGTGGCCACCGGTGACCACGCACGGCTCTGGGACACCTGAAAAGCAGCCGGTGGGACCGAGGGGCTGGACTTCCGACATGAACGGATTTAAACTCAAATGGCCCGCAGAGGCTAGCAGCTTCTGCATGGGTTAGCGCAGCTCTAGAAGGATACACTCATCTTGGGGCTGGACAGGGATGGCTCAGGGCAGCCTTGTCAGGGGCTGGCTGAGGATGCAGGTGCTGGAGAGAGCAGGCCACTACTGGCCCAACCGTCTACCCTCTGCATGAATTTAAGCAAGGCCTGCGGTGGCGCCGAGCCTCAGGCTCCTCATCTGTAAAATGGGGATAACTATGGGACCCACACTCGGGGGTTCAGAGCCAAGGACTCAAGACCTGGGCCCAGTCCCTGCTGCAGGGAAGGGCTCAGTGAATGGGGCCGGGGATGCTATTTCTGCCCAAAGAGGTACAGGACCCACCTGAGGCCACACAGCAGAAGCTCCCCCAGGCCCCCGCCCCACCAGAGCACAGCAAGGTGAGGGGAAAATTAGTAAATTAATTTTAATGAGGAGCACTAAGGTTGCAACCCACATGATTGAGTTTCTATTATGCTCAGATACTGCGTGAGATGCTCTAAATACTTAATGCCTCTATTCATTTCTGCCGTCTACCAGTATTTCTTGAGCTTCTACCGCGTACTCAGCATGATCCCGGGCAGCAGGCATGCGGCAGGGACCAAGAAGTGGCCCTGCTCTCCGGGAGCTTATGGCCTAGTGAAGGAAACAGGTCTGTGCGGCTGACTGACGGGGTGCACCACGGAAAGGGTGGGGCGCCGTGGGACCTGGCCGTCTATCCTTACAGCTGCCTGGGACATAACTTCTGTTCTCGGTTCCACTTTCAGAGTAAGGGGACCGAGCTCTGATGGCGGCCTGGGGCGCTGAGCCAGGTCCTGGACACCTGCCTCCCACTGCCCGCAGCCCCGGAGCGCCCCGGTCTGTACACCCCTCACGGACGCGTGGCTTGCTTGGGGCCCAGAGGGCAGGACCCCGGCCCGGACTAGGTGGCCCTCTGCATCTTGCGCGGGCCTGATCAGGCGGAGGTGCTCGGTGAAAATGTCTGGGAGATGCCGAACGGGTGTGCCTAACGCATCACCCCACCTCAGGCCCCGGCAACAGATACGACGGCCAACAGCCCCGGAGCCAAGTCAGCTCCTGGACAATCTTCAAGTTTTTAGCAGCAAATTCCACAGAGGCTGCCGCGGGCCGCGTGAGCGTGCCTAAGTGTTGGGGCATGCCAGCTCCGACTTCCCTGACCTCACCTGGAAGAACCGGCTTCCTGTGTCTTCCTTCCTCCCCAGAGAATTAAGTTTCCTTAAACCCTGTCTCGTCTCTGGAGCCAGAAGGGGATGTGTGGACATGTGGGTGGGGTGCCCCCCACCCCCGCCCCCAACTAACCCGGGAACCAAGGACCCCCAAGGGCCCAGAGCACGGGCTCCCCAGAAACATCCGGATTTCACTATCCAAGGCAGAACTGTTCCATTTTGACTTAGAAAGAGCCAGCCCCTGCCCCCAGCCGGTCCCTACCATCGCGCCCCTGTAGTAGGCCGTTGTGATGGTCCGAAACCGTTCCTGACCAGCCGTGTCCCTGGGGATGAGAAGGAAAGATGGGCTATTAGTGGTGCAGGATGAGAATGACTGTCGCAGTGAGAATGAGGGGCTCTGACCCAGGACGGGCGCGTGGCTTTCTCCCGGGTCGCCTTCTGACTCACTGTGGGACAGCACGCCGCCCCCGACCCCCCTTTATTACAGAGAAGCAAACTCTGGCTTGGGCGGGTGTCTGATGCCTCCTGGCTGGGGATGTGGCAAAACCGGGACTCCTTTTCTACACCTTGGCTTCCTGGGGACCCTCCCCTGGAGTTTCTGGGCCAGGGTTGGATGTTACATTAGTGACAATCTGGGGCCTCGTGTGTGGATGGGGCTGGTCGCGTGGCACGGGAGCACAGCCCTTGCTGGTGCGCTGAGCCGGGCGAGCTCGGTAGGACTCAGGAGGCATCTCCATGTCGCCGCCCCGGTGGAGGCCAGGGGGCAAAAGTCCTTCCTTATCGATACAGTGGGGACGCCTGGGTCGGACACACCCATGCCCAGCCCAGCTCCTGGCATGGAGGTATTCAGACTTTGGTTTAAAGCTGACTTAACTGATGGGTGGCCGGGCCAGGCCAAGACCGTGTCTTTGGTTTCTGGGCCCAGGGCTCCTCGTGTGACTCTGCACCAACCCCTGTTCAGGGTTCTGCATGAGTGGACCGTACAGACGCGCCTCCTGTGGGGCTACGCTGACTTCCTGCCGCCAAGAGCAGATGTTAGCGCTCACAATCAGTGACTTTATGGCTATTCCAGAAGTGTTTTAAGACAGTCATTAACCCCACTGTGATTGCTCAGAGCAGAAGCAGGAGACCAGGAGAAAAGGAAAGCAGAGCTTCTGCTTGCTGGTAACGGTGTCACCTTGGACTTGGGCACTGAGGCTGCTGGGGTGCCAATGTACTGAATATAGGTGAACTTTGATGGCTTAACTTACGAGGTGGCCAGAGACCGGCTGCCTCCCCAGCGTGGCAGGATCGGTTAGGCCACACCCAGGTTTCAATTCTGAAAGTCAGGCTCAGAGGTTAATGCCACTGAAGTTGAGGGGACCCAGAGGGCAGGCCAGGCAGTGCCCAGGTTCTGAGACTTCAGCTGGGGGGACGAGCTGCAGGGAGGGAGGCTTCACAGCCCATCTGCCGGCACCCCTGCCTGGACCAGAAGGACCGAGCCATCCTCCCAAACAGGACTTCTCTTCCGTTTGCTCCGGGTTCGTGCTTCCCTGCAAGTGCAATGGCTGCAGGGCAGGCCCCTTCGCATCTGACTATCTGTGCTCAGCCCGCCTGGTGCGGTGAGCTGCAGTCCGGTGTCAGCGTCCGTGACAGGGACTCAAAAATTCTGATTTTAGCTAACGGGAAGTCAGCCCCAGGTGAGCGGAATGGAAACGAGTCTCATGGTCGGGCCTGGCCTCAGCTTATTTTCAGTTCTGGAGTTTCAGGTCTGGTAGGAAGTGAGGCCTGGGCTTCCTCAGGAGAGAAAAGAGGAAGTGACGTCAAGCCCTCTTTAGTGAGCCGATAGGTTCAGAAGGAAATGCTGGGCTGGGGTACCGTGCTGTCCGGGCGGCCTTTACCGCCGCCGGGAAGGCTCCCGCCTGGTCCAGCGGGAGCAGGCCACTCTAAGGCCCAGACCCGGGCTGAACCCACATCGGAACACAGAGTTAATTGGGACTGGCAGCTGTGTCCCCGGAAGGGGCTGACACAGACTCTAAGTCCCAGCGGCCAGCAGAGCACCAGTCTGAATAAAGCCCCACGTGTCCAGGCCGCGCACAGAGATGGAGGCTGCGGTCACAGAGAAGGGGGCTGGGTCGGGGGGCCAGGGGCTTCCGACTCAAGGCACTCGCTGGGTGAGGGGCTGAAGGAGGCAATAACTCTTACCATATCTGTAGTTTAATCCTCTTGCCATCGAGCTCTATGGTCCTAATTTTAAAGTCAATTCCTGAAAGAAAAGGGGGGAGAAAAAGGCACATCATTGCCAGCCCATTTCCCAAGCGGTGTCTGGGGCGGGTGCCGCCAAGCTGTGCGGGTTAGCAGCGGCCGCGGTTTCCGGAGCACCTCCTTGGCACCGCGCACGTGGGATCTCGGAATCCCTCAAACCAATCCGGAGGCACCTGGTGACCTTGCTCCTCTCACAGAGGGCGACGCTGAGGCCCAGAGGGCAGACGGGTGCTGCCCGGGGTGAATCTGGCGCGGGGCAGAGCTGGCGGGCACACTCGGGTAGCTCAGGGGCCAAAGCCCTGCTCTCTTCCCTGCCCTGGGAGGCAGCCTCACGGAGTGGGCTCCGGAGCCCTTTTCAGGCCAGAGGCCTGCACTTCCTGTCACCTGCACCAGGCTGTCCAAACACGGGGTACTGTACCCGATGCAGGAGGGCCTCTAGCATCTGCACGTGCTGTTCCGTTTCTGTGGGTGGCCCCACCGTGGCCTGCCTGTCTGTCAGTCTGGCAAACTTCTCCTTTAAGACCTGCTAGGAGTTCCCACTGTGGCACAGTGGGTTAAGAACCTGACTGCAGTGGCTCCAGCTGCTGTGAAGGTGGTTCGATCCCTGGCCCAGAAACTTCCATATGCTGTGGGTGTGGCCACAAAAAAATAAAAAAAATAAAAGACCTGCTGGAAGATCACTTCCCAAGAAGACTTCCCAACCCACTGGCCTTCTTGCCCACACTCCGGCGTTAGTCCCCTCTCCCCAGAACCAGTGCAATCTCTTAGCCTCCTTGGCTGCTCTTCAGGCTGCAACTGCCATCCCCTCACCCCTCCCCGGCTTCTGAAACACACACTCGGCCATGTCACCAAGCTAACCTCTGCTCCAAACCTTCCAGCCTGTCCACCAATGGGTGAATGGATAAACGGAAGGGGGCCCTTCCCTACAGTGGACTATTACTCGGCCACAAAAAAGGATGAAGTGCAGACACACGCCACAACCTGGCAGATGAACCTTGAAAATATAATGCTGAGCGAGAGGAGCCTGATGCCAACGGTCACCATAGTATGTAATTCTAGTCAAAGGAAACGTCCAGGACAGGCGAATCCAGACAGAAAGGAGATCAGCGGTTGCCAGGCAGTGTGGGGGAAGGAGGAGCTGGGGAGATGGACCTAAGGCTTTAGGGTATCTTTCTGTCATAATGAAAATGTTCTGGAATTAATGTGGGGATAGTTGCCCAACTCTGAACATACTTGACGCCACTGACCTGTATGCGTGAAATGGGTGAGTTAAGTCATATCTCAATAAAAGGGTCAGAAAGCTCCCCCAAACACCTTGCGGGGGCTTCCACCGCCTCCCTGGCCCCGGAGAAAAGTGAAACGGCTGCCCGAGTGCTCCGAGGTTCTGCCTCAACTGGTCACCTCTCAGCACCGGTGGCGCTTGCCCTCCTTTCTGGCCATGCTGCCTGAACACGTCCCCGCCTCGGGCCTTTGACCCTTGCTCTCTCCCCTCCTGGAATTTTCGTTCATTCCATTGCCAGCCGGCTCCCCCATCCTCTTCTCTCAGGTCTCTGCTCAAGTCACCTCCCCAAGGCAGCCTTCCTAACCACCCTCTCTCCTTACTCGCTTCTCCTTCTTCGTGCCCTATCCCCCACTTGGTCTCTGTGTTCCGCGAACCTAGAAGCAAAATTTGAATGGCCCGTGTGGAGGGGGAACAGCCACATCCAGCCTTTGCTCCCCCTGCCCCGGGCTGGGGGGGTTGTTCCAAATCTCCGCCTATGAAGCGTTGAGCCTAAGGCCTGGCTTGACCCCTTAGAACCCGGGATGGGATGCTAATTCCATCTCTGCCCGCCTCGGAGCCGTCCTAGGGATCGCAGGGAATTTAAGCCTGCCTTGAACTTCTGCCCACCAGAACGTAAGCTCCAAGAGGGCAGAGGCTCACATGTCTTAACTCACGGTCGCATCTCTAGTGACTAAGCAGGCAGGCGCTGTGTATGTATCTGCGAGAAGCCGATCACCCAGACTGGCACACGCATCCCGACTACAGGCCCTGTTAGAGTTCTGCCTCCCTCTGATTCATCCAAGCTGTCCCTGAAACCCCTGTCGCGTGGTGAAGGCCCGGCGCGCAGAGGGCACTGTGGGAAGATGGTGAGAATAAAGAGTGATGGGATCTACGTGGTGCTGCACCGTCTACCAAGCACTTTCAAGGTCATCATCTGTCTCCCCGAAGGAATGAATGAATGAGGCCCTGAGGAGGAGATGGGGGCTGAGCCAGGCTAGCGAGAGCCGACTCCAGGAGCCACGGAGCCAAGTTCACACCACAAATGATCGATGGAGCTCATGAGAACAGTCTTTGGCAAAACATAACCTGGGCGGAAAATGAAGAGCCACTTAATCCCTGATCCATAAAGAAAATTCAGAGGCACGCTCAGTGCCAATAGAGAATGGCCTCTATGCATTAGGTTGTATTTCAGGACCAAGCCGCCCAGTGTTAACTCTTCCTAAAACCTCCCCCACTTCTATGACACATGCATAGGGACATACAAAATCAAAAAGCTCTGTTCAATCAACAGAGCCCAAAGCATCGCTCTGTCCTACCCTCCTCCTGGGTTTTATTAAGACACCAAATTTAATTAGGAAGTGTAAACTTTATGAGGCTTAAGAGTTATGAGGCTATACCTTCAAGGTCAAGGGGAATTAAACTTTCCTAGAAGCCCTCAGGAAGGTTACAAATATAATGAGAATACCGGAGTAGGAGAGAGGGATTCTGGGTTCAAGGGCCACATCCATCTCCTTAGATGACCTTGCCCAAGTTAAAATCCCCATCTGGAAATGGAGGCCGGCCTCCCCAGAGCCCTAAAGGGCTAGCCTTGCTTTTGCGGTCAAGAATTTAAAACCAAACAAAAAAACTCAACCTCCGAATTGATCTCACCAGGAAGGTTCTGGGAAACTGAGGTCTGGGTTGAGGGTGAGCCACAGACTACCAGGGGTTGATATCACTTCCTGATTGGTGGGGATGGGAGGGTTACCCCAAAATTTGACCTTGGAGTTAGAGAAGAGGCGGAATCAGAAACATCTGTGCCCAGGGGAAGGATGCTGTCATTATCTGAGACATTCTGCTTCCTTTAGATGGCCTCTGGCAGTGCTGACAACCCCCTTATCGTTATATAGTTCTGCTCCTCAACCATCCAGGGCACTGGCCAAGGCAAAGAACACTAGTCCTAAGCTGAAGAAACAGGGTTCAGAGAGGCGAAGTGCTTGTTCAAGGGCAAACAGCAGCTGGGAAACAGGCACAAGGATTTCTAGTCCGATTCTCTTTACATCTGGCACCTACGTGTCTTGCAAGGTGCAGCTCTTGGAGGCTGGCAAGGATGGAATCAGCAGCTCACTGTGGGGTTTGGGGAGATAATGTACACTGGGGTACAGCAATGCCTGCTCCTTAGTTTTTTCCTAACCCCTGGGCTTGGTGACAGTTCTTCTGCTTCCCCATCCAGAGAAACGCTGTAGAACTTACAGGCCAATCTGCTTGATGGGTGTTACTTCTAGGTCAAACCTTTTCATGCAGGTAATGGCCGTCTTTCTGGTGCGGGGAGACGTCAGCTCCACTTTTTGTGGATATCAGAACAGAGAAGCAACAGGCCAGTTCTGTTCAACCACAGTGTGGGCTGGCCCTGTGGGCAAGGCTGTTTTGCAAAGTGACAACCGGTGTCCTGGGCCTAGTGATAGGGAAGTTGGGGCTGTCTGTGGCACTGGCTGATTTTGGTTTCTCACTGAAGCTTTTTTCTGGCATCTCTTCAGGAAGATGGGTCCCAGGGCAGACAGCTGTCACTTGCCCCTTCTGTTACCCTCTAGTGGGATGGAAGGCTGGGCAAGGAAAGTCTCTGGACTCACCCTCATCGTTCTTTCCAGAAGAAATTCATCCCTAGGGGAAACAGGATCAGGGAGGGGGCTCGAACCCTGAATATTCCAGGGGAAAGAGCAGGAGAGGTCTGAGTTGGAGTCCTGGCTTTGAGGTGGATCAGCTATGCTTGTCCTGGGGACTGAGCGCTCAGATCTCTCTGCGATGGGTGAGCCTTGAGTTTGGGCTCACTTGGGTTCAAATACCATCCCAGCCACCAGTAGACTGTGTGACCTTGGGCAAGTCCAGTCTCCCTGAGCCTCAAATTCCTCATCTGTGAAAAGAACTCACAACAGCACCTAACGCAGAGGACCAGAAAGTGTCATCATGCACGTAAAGCACCTGACACACAGTAAAAGCTCAATACTGATAGATGTCACTTGTCACTGTCCTTTCCCCATGGACAACTCCCCATGCCTCGATTTTCACTTCTGTTAAGTCGAAGACTCCCAAAGACTGCTTCGAGGACCGCTGCAAGGACAGACAAGATGACAGGGCGCCAAGACTCTGTCCGGGACATATACTCTCTGAAGAGCAAGCCGAGGGTTGGGACCTCAGTATTCCCATCTGCAAAATGGGTACCTGACCCTCACCCCGCCCCACGGCCCAGGAACCCCCAAACGGCGGTGCAGGTGACTGCTCTTTACCCCCTCCGACTTTCTCAACCCTCTCAGATCCCGGGTCCATCCCGCTCAGCAGCTCCCTCAACCCCAGCCCCTCAGGGTAAGCGCCCGGCCTGGGCCTCCCGCGCCCCCGGCCACTCCCCGGCCCCGCTACCTATGGTGGAGATGAAAGTGGAGTTGAAGGCGTCCTCGGAGAAGCGGAACAGGACACAGGTCTTCCCCACCCCCGAGTCCCCGATCAGCAGCAGCTTGAACAGGTAATCGTAGGTCTTCGCCATATTACACTCTCTCCCCGACGGGAAGTGCGGCCAGCGCCTCGCCACTGGCCGCTGGCCCCGTCCATCAGCGCCGATCCCGCCCCCCATTGGCTCCCGTCCCGCAGCGCGTCACCGCGGCCGACGCCCGCCCCCGCGCCCCGCCCGGCTCGGGAAGACGTGGGGAAGGGGCGAGCCAGGCGCAGAGCCGGAAGCGGCCTGAGGGCACCGCTCATTGGCCGGTGCTCTGGACAGGGAGGACTGCGATTGGCCAGCGGTGAGGAGTCGAGGGGCTTCAAACGGGGACAGGGCGGGGGCATGGCATCCCCGTGTCCCCGCCTCCTTCCCCTTACTCTAGGGCGGCCCCGCCCCCCGATGGGAGGGGGAGAGCGGGGAGCTGGGCCAACGGCTCCGCGCGCCCTCAACCCGGGGCGGGGTCTGGGGCGCGTGCGCAGGCGCGCCGAGAAGGCCGTTGGGCGCCAGCAGAGGGCGCACGCGGCGGGGGGGGGGGTCTGGCTCTCGCCCTCTAGGGCCGGGGCAACCTCAGTTGGCGTCGGGTCCAGCGCGGGGAAGGTGGCGTGGCTGTGGTGGTGCCATTTGCAGGCTTCCGTGTCAGGCCACGGGGAACCGAAGAGATAGGAGAGCAGAAGCACCGTCATAGTCGAAGCGAGGCTCCCTGGTGACCTGCTCCGGGGCCTTGGCGCTGGCCAGGGATCTACCTAGAGACACCCAGGCTTCAGCCACCAAGCTGCGCCCTGAGGTCCGCGGGATTCCTCAGGATGCGCCCTTGGACCTATTTAGAGGTTGCCCAGGCCTTGCCCCTGGAGCCTCTCCCACCGCGACCCAGTCGGCGCTCTTGAGTTGCGGCCCCCGAGGCTCGGAACCCGCCGAGACAGTTGGGATAGTGAGAATACTTAAGAGCTTTTGGTTCTGTGCCTGCCGGCGTTGTCAGCACTTAAAATATATAAAATATTCTATCCCCACCCCAACCCACTGATGTCAGTGTGTCCCCCCCGCCCCGCCCCGCCCCCCAGTTTTATGGTGAGAAAACAAGCCAGAGAGGTTAAGTGACTTTCCCAGGCTCTTAGCCAGATAAGTTGGTTTTTGAATTGAAACCGACCAGCTTCAGAGGCTAAGGGTCCTGATCACGATAGTTTTCTGTCGGGTAGGGATGAGCCACACCACCTGCGTGAACTCACCACCACGTGTCACTCGGGGGTATCAGGCCTCCAGACTTGCCCAAGGATCTTAACAAAAGACCACTCCTGCCTCTCAGTCTCTGTCCCACTTCCTGTGCTTCAGCTAATCTGGCTCTGGTGAGGAAACGCTTCAACCAGAGGCAATGACCACTTGGTTGCATTTCAGCCTGTGGCACTTGATACTACTGACTACCCAGACCTCTTTTTTCTTTGTACGCTTCCCATGTTGCTTGCCTGCTTCTTTGATTACCTCTATTTACCTTCTCAGGGTGCTGCTTCTAAGGTTCCAGGGCAGTCTACTTTGGGGTCTTTTGCTTGTCCCTTAGACATTGGTGTTTCTCTCCTTGCTTTCGTGGTGATCTCACTCCCATGGCTTCTGCTGTCTTAATGCTGGTGATTCTCAGAGAACCCATAGTCCAGCTGTGTCTGCTGCTTTCTGGGTGCCTGCCTTTGGATCCATCAGATACTTTAACTCATCGTGTCCTCGACTGAACTTGTCATTTTCTACTCACACTAGCTTGTCTTTAATTACCTTCTAAGTGAAACCCAAGGCATCTCCGACACTTTTCTTTCATCCCTCTCATCCTGTTTTTTTTTGTTTGTTTGTTTTTGCCTTTTTTAGGGCCACACCCGTGGCATATGGAGGTTCTCAGGCTAGGGGTTGAATCGGAGATATAGCTGCTGGCCTACGCCACAGCCACAGTAATGCCAGATCCATGAGCTGCGTCCGTGACCTACACCACAAAGCTCACGGCAACGCTGAATCCTTAACCCACTGAGCGAGGCCAGGGATCGAACCTGCGTCCTCATGGATACTAGTCAGATTCATTGCCACCGTGCCACGACGGGAACTCGCCCTGGTTTTTAAGGAGGTTCTAAATAGCTCTTGAATCTTGCTCTTCCGTTTCTACTGCCCGTCAGATCATCACATCTCTCCACTGGTCCCTGATCATTCTCTCTCTAATCCAGATTACACCCTGCAGTGTGCTCAGTCTCAAACAGGGGTACTGGCAGGACAGAGCCCTCACAATCTGGTCCTAACCTCACCCTCTGTCCCACCCACACCTCATGGGATTGGGAACACCCCAAGAGCAGAGACAGGTTAGTTTAACTAGCAGGAAATACTTATATTAAATGGTGAGGCAGGAGGACAACTACAACAGTATACTGAGATTAGGTTACAGCCCAAGGGGGTGGGGAGAGGAGGAACTTCAGTCTAGGAACTTCAGTCCTTGAAGGAGAGCATTATACTTTCCTCATAGACATTCCCTGCATCTACCGTCTAAGCAAACTCACGGTGTCAGCTCAATGTTGAATTAAAATAAAGGCAATGTTTTTAGTTGGACTTGGTAACAAAAACCATGGTTGAATGTTTTCAAGGCTTTCAGTTCTCCTTTTAGTTCCCTAATCCCCTTTCCCCAAATCATGTCTGAAGGCAAATACCAAAGCAATTCAGGTAGTGAAACTGCAGTCATCTCTGACACTTTCTTCTTGGAGTCCTTGCCATCTAAAAAGGCAAGTCTTAAGGTTACTTTCCTTCAGCTCACTTCTTCCTTCTTATTCCAAGATGGCAGCACTATCCTGGGTTAATGGAAATATCTTCCTAACTGATTTTCCTTGCCCCAACTCTAGTCCTTCCTCAGAATGAATGCTAAGTGGATTTTCCTGATGTATTTATTTAATTTATTGATTATCTGATCCGTGGCTCTTCATTCCTGACCAAATTAACTTCAGGCTCTCATCAGTGTGGACCCACCTCCTTTTTAGCTTTCCTACTTCCTCCCTTTATAAATGCAACCCAGAGAAAACCTTACCCAGGCAGGCCTTGTGCTTTCCTTACTCAAGCACAGGAACCATCTTTCCTGCTCCTATCTTGTCTGTTAAAATCTTACTCATTCTTTCACTCTGGCTTAGGTAGGACAGGAGCTTTGATTTACTCAGGCAGAGAGCTCTTACCTGAAATATAGAGATAATAATCCTTTTGAAGCACAGGATACAGCAAAATAAGAACCCTTGAGTTTTTGGCACAATTACCTTGCTACCCCATTCACATTCGTTGAACCAAAACGCTGTATATGTCCTCACACATTCTAAAATTCACGCAAATTGTAGTTTATGTAAAAATTTATTTGACCAAAACGTAGAAAAAGTGATACTGTTACATATGATACAGTTGCAAGAATCTAAATGAAAAGTGTGGGTTTTATTCCATTGCACAATTTGCTAGTGTATCTCCTGGGTAGTGTGATGCTTAATAAATAGGAGTGAGGGGCAGAGGATTGGGATAAGCTAGAAGCAGGGTGATTTTTAGTTGGAATTGTAAACTTGAGTTGGCCCCCACACTGCTGGGGAATGTGGAATGTTTCAGCTCTGAGATGTTAACTGAGAAAGCAGAAATATAATAAAGCCAAAATGTGCAGCCCTGTCTACGAAATACTCCATATCCAGTTTAATCAGGAGTTTCTTGGTCTTAATTATTAACTTGGCCCTGAAGAAGGAGTTAAATTCTAGATAAGAAAATCTCTAATTTGCCATTCCCGGAGTATAGAGGAGATGATGTTAGGCCAACTACATTTTTGTATCTGCTTTGCTGTCAGAGACCCGTTCTGCCCAGCATTTTTTTTTATAGAGAAACAGTCCTGCTCAATTATTGATGGCCAGCAGTCTTTATGCTACGGCTTCTCTGGGTGGGACGGAATTCTACAATATCCGTTCCTGCTAAGTGGATGGCCTCATATCAGAGCAGACAAGCATGGGTCATGATTGGAATAAGACAGCTCCTCAGAGAACAACTTTAGAATGAAAGAAACATAGAGGAGCATATCAAGGATCCAGAAAATATTTAGGTAACTATGACTTTTTACTGAGTGCTGACTACTCAGGGGATATTTGTTCCACACGGGTGGAGTGTGGAAAAGAGCCAGGACGATTAGGTTAATCTCTGTGGTTTACGACTTCCCACAGTAAACCCCACCACCCTCTTTTCTTTTTTTTTTTTTTGCTCTGGATGGAAAATCCCCACCCATTTTAATGTGATGGTCCCTGGCCCCCTCTAGTGTGACCAGCGGTGGATATCCTTCAACTTTTTAAATGGATCCATGACTAGACACTGGAGTCTGTGTTTTTAAAGTGTGGGGTTGTCTATTCTCCCAGGAACCAAATGCCCTCAGTCTTAAGAGAGTATGTTCAATACGAAATACCCTGCCTACTTTAGGAATAAATGCAGTTTAAGGATAACAATAGAGCTGAAAAAGCTGGTGCCATTTGAAAATAAAAAAAAAGTAAGGAACAGATTTAACTGGTGCTCAAAGCTTTTCCGATACAAAATATTTGGTCATGTATTCATAATTTGCTTGATACTTCCAGCAAAGCGAAGAGGCAATAACAAAAGAAACTTCTTACAAGAGAAGAGAAAAACACGGAGCTCTGGAGTTTCCGTTGGAACGAGACTCTTCTGTTCCGGTTATATACAGTTTAGTTCGTTTAGTGTCTGATCCAGTGTCTGATGTAACCCCACATTCTCTTCTTTGGCCTGGGCAAGTTTTTCTGGTGAGAATTAAGAATGAGGGAAAGAGAAATTAATAAGCATCTTTGCTAAAGAAAAAGAGAAGTTTCTAAACTCCAGGTTGCCAGAGTGAGAGCGCAGAGGAAATACTCTGCATTTTAATTATAACAAAACGCCATGGACTAGTGGATGCTAACTACCAAATATGAGAGTCAGAGAGGGTTGCAGAATAAAATATGGGGTGCTCAGTTAAATTCGAATTTCAGATACACAGCGAATAAATTTTTTTGCCTAAGTGTATCCCCAGATGTTCCTTGAAATATAACTTATGCCAAAGATTTATTCATTGCTTACTTGAAATTCAAATTTAACTGAGTGTCCTGTTTTTTTTTTTTTTTTTTTTGTCTTTTTGCCTTATCTAGGGCCGCACCCACAGCATATGGAGGTTCCCAGGCTAGGGGTCTAACAGGAGCTATAGCTGTCAGCCTTTGCCACAGCCACAGCAACACGGGATCCAAGCCGCGTCTGCAACGTACACCACAGCTCAGCACAATGCCGGATCCTTAACCCACTGAGCAAGGCCAGGGATCAAACCCGCAACCTCATGGTTCCTAGTCAGATTAGTTAACCACTGAGCCATGATGGGAACTCCATCTCCTGTGTTTTAATATGCCAAATCTGGCAATCCTAGAGTCAGAACACCTGGATTTATTCCCCGGGTGTGTACTCAAGTAAGCCATTTAAACTTTCTAGGTCTCAGTGTCCCCATCTGTCAACTGGGGATAATAATACCAATGTGTAGTATGGAGGTTATTATCAGGAACAAATGCGAAATGCTTCAGAACTTAGGAAATGCTATACAAATGTTAAGATTTCAGTCTGAGATATGGATGACTTAGTAAATTTTCTCCCTAGCGCAGGGTAATTGAACTTACAGGAGGGAAATATAAACCTGTAACCCTCTTTCCTCTGGAGCTTTTGGAAACGGCTGTTTAAATTCCAGGCATACTTGGATTACTGTGTCTGTATGTCCACAGCAATGTAGTCAAACCCCAGGTAAATGCATTATGACTGAAATCTAAGCCAGACTATAGGTATGTTATTAAGTGACTGGCCCGATTAAACAAATGAAAAAAGCAAACAATCCAACAAGACCCCCAAAACCTAAAATGCCATTTAGAGCTATGCATGACAGAGCACGAGAGAGAACTGGTTTGCATAGAGTGATGGCTGATAAGGGACGAGGCCAAGCCTCATTAAAATACCAGAGGAAAGCAAAATGCCTCGTATACCGTGATATGATCAGCTTGGAAATTTTCAGAAAGAAAAAAAAAAGGAATGACCGTAAGAGATGTCAGCCTTTCAACTACAACTCCTGAACCTTTCCTCTGATGTGGCCCTTAAAAATCTAATCTTTGATCTGAAAAGAGTTCTGCCAAAGAGCGACGTGGCCTCTCCAGTCCGCATGAACGGACAGTAACCAAGGGCCTGCCATGTGCGAAATCACGTTTCTCCATTATCTCATTTAATCCTCGGCAACCGAGCTATCACTTTTATTTTGCAGAAAAACCGAGTAGCTCATTCAGGGCTGCACAGAGAAAAATGGTAGCGCTGGGATTCAATGTAGGTCCCTCAACGACAAACCCTGGCCTCACTGCACCTGCCATCTTGATTCCCCGGCATCTTCTTTGTTATTAAGTCGGAGAGAAAACAACTTTCCCCTGAAGAGTTAATTGCCTTTGAGAAGTGTGACAGGGCCACACACTACCACAGGTAGTAGCAGATGGCCACGGCCCTAACCTCTGTAAATGAAGTTCCGCTCAGGCGCTTAGTCGGGCAGAATGACTGGAGAGGCAGGGCTGCAGTGACTTCAAAGGGTGGAGGCTACACATGTCTGGAAAGATCCCAGGAGCAAATACACAAAGAGAGCAAACAAAAGACACCCACCCCTACACAGTTTAATCTTTCCAGGGGCACACGTACGGCAACGTGCGAGGGGAGTGGGTAACGCCGAAGTTCAGGGTGGACGGCAGTTAGGGACAGAGAAAGGCTGGGTGTCGGTAGTTTGGGGAAGATGTATTTTGGAGGAATGAATATAAAGAATTGTGGAGTTCCCGTCGTGGCTCAGTGGTTAACGAATCTGACTAGGAACCATGAGGTTGCGGGTTCGATCCCTGGCCTTGCTCAGTGGGTTAACGATCCGGCGTTGCCGTGAGCTGTGGTGTAGGCTGCAGATGCGGCTCGGATCCCGCGTTGCTGTGGCTGTGGCGAAGGCCGGCGGCTACAGCTCCTGTTAGACCCCTAGCCTGGGAACCTCCACATGCCGCGGGTGCGGCCCTAGATAAAGCAAAGACAAAAAAATAAAAAAAGAATTGTGACAGAGGTTCCCATGTGAATAAAAAATTACTGGATGAGGAATACCAAGCTCTCTCGACCCCACGTTAACGCTCTAATTGGAGCTTTTCGTGCCACTTTCAGGTTCAAGGGGCAGTCTGGAAGACGGTTTAGACTCCGAAACGCCCGTATTTCTGGGGCAATTTGAGGTGGTGGTGGTGAGGTGCGGTGTGCGGGGAAAAGGGTAGACTCTGAAATTTGGATTCTCTTGGGAAAACCACAAAGCTCTTGGTCACTCACTGTAGGTGCGGGCCACATGCAGACTTTATGAGTTCCTACTAAACCAAAATTCCCGGGTCACAGTAAATAGGAGGGGAGAGATGTCAGCATCTCAGGCGACTTCGTTTGGAACTTGGGAAAGAAGCACCTCACTTCCTTCGTTTGGCATTCCAGCAGCTTCCATTCCCTTTCCCTGCTAACGGGATGCCCTTTAAGGCCTCGCAGAGTTGTTTTCTAAGGGTGGGATATGAGAGGTGAGCTTTGCTGGTGACCTTCCTCCTGGGACTGAGAGCTGAGAGATGTTCCGTGAACAGCAAAGGCGGGGAGCCCCAGGCTCCATTCTCCACGCATAACACAGAGAAAACAAGAAAAGAAGACCAGAAAGCCATTGCCGCTGTTTGAGTCCGTAGATTGAGCCCCATCCAAGGGTAGCCCTCTTTTTAGAGAAAAACCTGCTGGTTTTTGCAAGTTAAGCTGCTTAAGAAGTTCGATGAGTCTCCAAAACAATTTGTTTAAGGAAAAACTGCCATCGGCACACAGATAACAATTAGCTCAGGCCAAAATGGCTTTTCTTTTCACACTGTCAGAAGAGAACCACGTGGGCATAATTTTCTTTCTGAAACGAGCTCTTCTTGTGAACCACGCACTCTTGGCTGCGGCCACGGTCAAGGGCCCGACAGCTACGGCTCAAAAGCGGCAAGTGGAGAAAATGGAAAGGAGAGGGTGTGAGGACGAGCACTGCCTGTCTTTATTTGGGTTACACAGTCACAGCAGAAGAAGGCTTGAAAGATCAAACCAGGAGGCAGGACACTGGAGCTTCTAGAAGCCCACGGGAGTGTAGGCACCACAGTGAGAAGGCAAACTTCAGTATTGCTAGGACCGAGGGCGGCACCCCAGCTGCCTCTTAGAGAGAGGTCATGTCGTTGAGAGCATGGTCCAGCTCCTCGCTGATGGCCTTGTACTTGAGCTTCTGAGCATAGAGCTCGTCTAGAGGACGGAGGTCCCCAGGGAGAGAGTTCAGAAGAAAAGGAGACAGGGGACAGAATTCGAGGGTCGGAATGGAGTGCCACGCACGAGCAACGAGAGGAAGGAAAAAAAAAAGCGAGAAAACAAAGCATGAATTAGGAGAGAGTTGTGTTCCAGGTAAAACAGATGAGAAAACAAAAGATTATGGAGTGATTTCTATGTGGTGGGACATTCTGCAGGGAACAGAGTGGTGACAGAAACGGACAGAGCTTCTCCCCACCAACCTCCCACCCCCCCAGGTTCTTTGGGATTTTTAGTGATCTCATCCAGTCCAAAGGCTGTGCTTTGGACTGGGGCATTTTCCCTTTTATGGAGACCTCACTTCCCAAACCAAACATTGGGACACAGGGTCTGAGGAATGAGTTTTGTACCCTTTCAGGGAGGTGGGGGGAACGGGACGACATGCAGTTTGGGAGATTTCATTTGAACCCCAAGATTCTGGAATTTCCGGGTTACTTCATGAAGAACATGGGAGAGAATTTTTTTTTAAAGGTGGAAATCTTCAATTGTGGGATATGTGGGCACCATGGCTGTCAGACTGGAGTCTTTATTGGGTCCCTATGGTCTCTAAATTTCCATTTTCTCATATAGCGATTAGCTTCGCTCTCCCCCACCCCGGGTGAGCGTCTGTAAAAATGCGAGGCATTTAAAAAATGCAAGCCATCTCAGAAATGAGCAAATTGAAGGAAATTCTAAAGACTTGAAAAAAAATCAGCCATATTTGGGTCTCTGTACTCACACTTGGAGCTAAATAAGCAGAAATATTTTAGTTCTTAAAAAAAAAGAAATGGCAACCCTAGTCTGAATCCGATCCGCACCGTCCCGACCCAGGGCTCCAGGCCTCCAGATGTGACATCACCCTGCACTTTACTATCTAAGGCCAATGGAGCCCAGCTCAGTCCTTCCAGATCTCCACCCCACCCCGCCCGGACTGTCTCTGGATGCGTCGTGTAGGGGGAGGCAGAGTAAACATAATTCGACGGTAATTTCATACCTTCCAGGTCATCGATGGTCTTTTCCAGTTTTGCAACTGTTCTCTCTGCAAACTCGGCCCGGGTCTCAGCCTAGGGCAGAAGGAGGCGTCTGTCATGCCTGCTGCGTGACCCGCCCCAGGAGAAACCCGACCTAGCTGGCTGGTGTCACCACACTCACCTCTTTCAGTTTGTCAGACAGAAGCTTAATCTCCTCTTCGTATTTATCCTCCTTTTCAGAATACTGTGGGAGAGACAGAAACACTGCTGTTTAAAAAGGTGGCGGGGGGCGGGGGAGCATAAAAGGCTCACTCCCCGTTCCTTGGAGAAAAGCACGTTGCTTTCAGAAACTATGAACGTGCCCAAGAAGCAAAGTAGAGACAGGCACGTTTCCCGGCAGAAGCAATGGGTGAAACTCAGAGAATCTGGGGGAGAGCCCTCTGGGATGGGACGGATCTCAAGGCCTGAGATGAGGATGGGGCGGATGGAATAGAAATACGCCACCCAAGGCCCCCCCAGCAGCCGGCCTTAACCTGTGTTCCCAACTCCTCTTCCACTAGCTTCCCCAAGGGGCCGGCCACTTCCTAAGCACATTCTGTGTGCGCTCTGGTCTCCCAGCCCTTGACTACGACTGGCCCCCCAGCGTGGAATGTTCTATTCCTCACTGCTACCTGCCGGAAGTTGTATTTGCCTTTTAAGGCTCAACTCCGGTGAACATTAGCTAACCTTTAATGGCCTGCTGAGTTGTTAGATAGCATCATTCCCACTTTACAGACGAGCCAAGAGTCCCAGAGCGGTTCTGTACTTCGTCTGGGGTCACATGGCTACGAAGTGTCCAAGCCATGACCGGAACCTGACACTGTAATTTGAGCTCACTCCACATTCTTTTCTAACGTCACCTCCTTGCAACACCTTTCCCAACTTTCCATGGTCCCTCCGCGGAAGCCCTGTAGCACTTTGTCAATGGGGTCAACCCCTCTCCTCATCTAGACTGTGAGCTCTTGGAAAGCGGAAGCCGTACCATCCCTGCAGGATCTATCTCCAGTGACCAGGTAGCATCCGGCATACACACACTGACGGCATTTATTCACCCACTGTTCTAATATGAACTCCACGCCAGGCACCACGCTAGTAACTAAGGACATAGCTCTAAATAGGACAGGCATAGTCCCTGTCCTTAAAGCTTACCATCTAGCAAGGAAAGGATGAATAAAGATAAATGCGATCAACCATCATGAGAGGAAAGGAAATAGGTGGGGCTATGCAGCCAAGAAACACCTAACTGAAATGAGCAATCGGGGTGCACAGAAACCTGAAGGATGAATAAGGGATTACCGAGCAAAGGCAGGCCACCCCAGGCTGAATGGGCGGCAGGCTCAAAGCACTGGAAGTGACCAACCCGGAATGTTTCCTAAACAAGCTCCCTGGGGCGGGGGCAGGGTGGTGGTAGGTTGAGGCAGGCACAGAAAAGTGGGTACGCCCCGCTCCTCATGCTCCCTCCCGCAGTGACTGCTTTGGGTACCGTTTCAACCTAAAAAAAAAAGCACGATTCCACCTGACTGCCGCTCAACCTCCTAGAAAGTATTTGCAGAGGAACCTGCGGATTCAGTTGAGAGTGAGACTCTATTCATACGGTGATGCTCAGATCTCCCTAATAAGGAGCCCGACCAGGTTCTGAGCTTATATTCCATCCCCACCTTCACAGGAGGTGGAGATCAAAGATGGTGCTAAGACCCCACGAAAGAGAGAAATCTCGCCACCGAACACCCCTGCCTGTAGTGGGAAAAACCTGGCTGCTGGACACCAGAACTACTGTTAGCAAACAGAGGTCAGATCCCTGACTCCTTGGCGTGCTCCTGTGTACCCGGGGGCCAGAAAAGAAGAAAATCCGGCACATGACCCTCCAGCCGCAGCCAGCCACCAACCTTTTCCGACGCAGCCTCTAGCGACTTCAGGTTGTTGGTGACATTCTTGAGTTCTTCTTCCAGGTCACCACATTTTCTGCACAAAGACAAAAGGACTGTTGTGCCTTATCTCCCCTTACAACCAGGCACTTCCCCTAAAAGAAGTCTTCAAAAAGAAGGAATCCACGCTTCCAGGGGCCCCAGAAGGAATGCGGGGGAAAAATGTTAATGGCTTTCTCGGAGACATAGCACTGCGTGCTTATCAAAACCCTATCGTGCCAGGCAAGGGCGCGGCAGGCTGAGGGGCATCTCTGGAAGGTTTGCAAAGCACCCCTGGGCCCCCGCCAAGTCTGAGGCAACCGGGACTTGTGAAATCTATGACTGATGAGGCTGACTCCGGAAGGTGTTTTAAGAATGAGACGGAGCGCGGGAGGCTGGGAGACAGCAATCAGAGTTTACGCCGTACACTCCAGGAAGCAAACTTGGAATGGACCTTTTTTGTTTGTTTTTTTCTTGTCCTTTGAGGGCCACACCTGCAGCATATGGAGGTTCCCAGGCTAGGGGGCTAACAGGAGCTGTAGCCCCCGGCCTACACCACAGCCACAGCAACGCCAGATCCAAGCCGCGTCTGCGACCTACACCACAGCTCATGGTAACGCTGGATCCTTAACCCACTGAGGAAGGCCAGGGATCGAACCTACAACCTCATGGTTCCTAGTCGGATTCGTTTCGGCTGTGCCATGACAGGAACTCCAGGAATGGATTTTTGAATCTAGATCTCTGTCAAGCACTGTGGGCTGCTCTGGGGAGATGGAGTCCTCACCCATGTCTGAGGAGAGAGGCTTTTGGGGTTTTTTTTTTTTTGAGCTTGAGAGGATTCTGGTCAAGCTTCTCACCTTCCCCCAGGAATGTGTCACAGCCAAACAATGACATCAAGAACAAGGCATTTAAACATTGACAGGGCAGCCTGCCCTCTATAGGTGAGTGTTTCTTTTTTTTTGGGGGGGGGGCTGCACCCGCCCACAACATGCACAAGTTCTAGGAATTGAACCCACGCCACAGCAGTGACAATGCCAGATCCTTAACCTGCTGAGCTGCTAGGGAATTCCAGGGCAGTGTTCTCTTAAGAAGGCAGAGCCTGGAGTTCCCTTCATGGCTCAGTGGTTAATGAGTCCGACTAGGAACCGTGAGGTTGCGGGTTCGATCCCTGGCCTTGCTCAGTGGGCTAAGGATCCGGCGTTGCCGTGAGCTGTGGTGTAGGTTGTAGTCGCGGCTCCAATCCCGTGTGGCTGCGGCTGTGGTGTAGGCCGGCAGCTACAGCTCCTGTTAGACCCCTAGCCTGGGAACCTCCATATGCCGTGGGTGTGGCTCTACATAAAAAAGGCAAAAAGACAAAAAAAAAAAAAAAAAAAGGCAGGCAGAGCTTCCTGAGATGTCCTCTCTGGGAAAATGGGACTTCTGGGCTTCTCAGCTACTGCCTGCCTCACTCCTATTTCCCAATACCTTCGTGGGAAAAGTCAACCCGTGGGCAGCGCTTCCCGGGGCAGTAAGAACAAACAGTCGTATCACTCTTTGTCAGCCGCAGAGGCACAGAGGAGGGACTGGACAATGAGCCCCAGATGCCTGTCCGCTGGACCAGAGGCCCCGATAGGTGTCCATTCCCAACACAGCCAGCTCCCTTCCACTCCTCCCCTGAGCCGGGCTGGGCCCCGGTCCTGGCCTGCTACTCACAGTTCAGACACCTCGGCGCGCTCCTCTGCCCTCTCCAGCTCGCCCTCCAGGACGACCAGCTTACGAGCTACCTGCAGAGACAGGAAGGATCAACCAAGACTGACTCCCATCAGACGCTCTCGCCCCATGCAGACAGCAGGGCCACGCCCCGGCCACCTGCCGCGTGGGGCTTTCTGCTCCAGCTCCGACTCCCAACAGGGCTGGGGAAAACCTAACTTCTCTCCCTTGGGCCCCAGGAGCGAGGCTGAGATGGGACCACGGGGGCAGGCAGAAGAAACAACGGAGCTCTCCTGGTCTGAAGAGCCCTGGCCGGGGACCACAGTTCCCCGTTTTAGCCCAGCTGTGTCACAGTGCCCAGCTGCAGGACCTGATCTGACCACTCGGTTTTCCCACTAAGTCCCCACTTGTCCGAGTGTCACAGAATTTCCCAGGACTTGCGGCTCCGTGGCTGATACCGTTTCCCAGCCGAGCGGCCGTCTCAGGAAGAACAGATCGGATGCAGAAGGACAGCTGAGCCGACCAAGAGCTTCCTCTAGGCTGCCCCGGGGTTCTCCCTATCACAGATCCGCTTCCCCCCCCACTTCCTGTTGCTGCCATCTCCCGGCCCCACGCATCCCCACTCACCTCCTCGTACTTGCGGTCGGCCTCCTCGGCGATGTGCTTGGCCTCTTTGAGCTGCATCTCCTGAATCTCCATCTTCTCCTCGTCTTTCATGGCCCGGTTTTCTATCACCTTCATCCCTCTGCAAGGAACAAACCTCGTCATGACCTCCCAACACCCATCACCACCTAATCGCACACCTCCGTGCACCTGCTGTGACGTCTGCCAAAAACCATGCCCCCAAGAGGACACCGTCGAGCTGTTCACACGCACTTCATCTCTACTGAGCGCCAGGCACGAAGTGCCTTACACTTAACCCCTCTAGCAACAGGCACATTATCCCCATTTCACAGAGGGAGGAACCGAGGCAGAGGGGCCAGGTAACTTACTCAAGGTTATATAGACAGTTAAGGGGTGGAGCTGGGATTCAGGCCCTGGTGATGTGGCTCCAGAGTCCACACTCCCAGCCTGTAATCTCTACCGAGGAACAGGGGGACTCGTATGCCAGCAGTTACCATGATGTGATCAGAGGTGGGGACCAGCCTGGCTATGGGATTGATGAATTCTGCTGCAGCGGGGGAGGGTGGGTGCATGCGTGCGTGCGTGCGTGTGTGTGTTATGTGCGCACGTGTGATGAGAGGCTTTCCTGAAGACAGTCCACAAGTCAACAAGGCAGGGAAATGTATTCTTCAGTGAGAAAGAACTGTACAAAAAAGCCCCAAAGAAAGCCCATGGCAGGGAGGTCAAGGTGGCTGGACCGCAGGCTACTTGAATGACACACTACGGGTTTTAGGCTGAGGGGACAGGGAACCACAGGAGGGTTTCTAAAACAGGAGGAAGCGGAAACCAGAATGCAGGGGGAAGACCAGGTCAAAGGCAGGCAATGCCCACAAGGAGACGGGTGAGGAAGCCTGAACTTGAGTGGATGCAACCAACTGGCAAAGGGCAGTGTCCTGGGAATGGCTGGGAGTCCCTTACAACTTCTGACCATGCGATGGCGCTCCCTCTGGCCTGCACTGCCCGGAGTGGACAAGGTAGGACAGAAGAGCTCCGAAGAAGAGGCCAGCCCAGGATAATGTGTCGATGTCCACCGTGGCTGCCCACAGCAGGCATGCCCGCCATACCTCTTGCTGTCTAATCAACACTTCCCTTGGGGACCGTCACCACCATTCTCAGCTAACTAGCAAAAGGCCCTCCATGCCTGTTCAAGGCCTCAAGATCAGCAAGCTTGGAAAACCGTCTGCTGTAACAGAGGGATCCACGTGACGTGCCCAAGGCCACGCCGTGAGCGGCAGTGCAAAGACGTATGCAGGTCCTCCAGCTCGCGAGTAGAGAAGAATTCCTTCTATCTCAGCAGCAGTCTCTAACAGGGGTGCCATCGAGGGCCTCTGATAACACGATACCCACAAGTGGGGGGCCTTCCCCGGCTCTCTCGCTTTGCCCTGGGGAGGTCCTAGAAGTGTGATATCTGGCCGGGCTGGGCTGGCCATGAATGAGGGTAGCAGTTAATCGAGGCTCCAGGCACAGCCACGAACAGCTTGTGACTGGATCCTTCCCACTTCCTTGTGGCTGCCCCGAGCCTCCCCTCTCTTCCGCTATTAAGTGGCTGTAGGGGAGCCTGCCCGGGGATCTGTGCCCTTGGGAGGGGCTGCTCCACAGCACGTGAAGAAATGTCGCACTCGGGCAACTAACTGGAAAAGTCAATCTCCAGTTGGTTTTGCATCTCCGGTGGCTGGTCCCAACGAGTATAACCGGGACTGAATTCTTGGGAGGAGTTTATATCAGAAAACGACGGTGGACGGGTCCAGTGAGAATTCTGGGGTGACGGCGGGGCCAATATGTGGTGACCACCATCACCGCACAAGGAACCCATTTACTACCACACAGAGACAGATGCTTCTGTGAATTACACCAGCTGCCCTCAGTCCCCCAGCGCCTGTGCCAAGGGGTGCCAGACAACCGGCCTGCTCTGGAGGACACAGTACCCTGCTGGAGGCAGCAGGAAGATGCCCTGGAGGTGAGAGGTGCGATCAGCTGCAAGCACATTAACGGGACTGGTCTGCGCACGCCCGGACACCGAGCTGCCCAGGAGCCCAAAGCCTGCCTGAAGCACTGTTAACCATCGTCTCTGCAGATGACTCCTTCCATTTCATCTCCCTGCCGGAAACTGACGTCTCAAGGACGTGGACAAGATGCACTGTGACCTTTCAGAGACCATGTGAACCAGTGCTCTGCAAACCGATCGCCAATGACAGTCACAGCTGCGGTCTGACACCTACCCATTTTTTGGCCTTCCTCTACCTGTTGGGAGTTTTCCTTCATAACCACCACAAGGTCAGATGCCTCTACCTGCAGCGTGACGGTTTACAAGGCATTGCGATGCACGCGTACATACGTGCACAGTCCACGTGATCTCACTTATTCTCACTCCAGCTCTGGGAGGTCGGCCGAACAGCACGACCCCCATCTCCCAGAAGCAGACACGGACACGGACACCGAAGGCTCAAAGCGTTCTGACCTCTCGCTCTCGTCTGCCGCCTTTTCTGCCTCCTCGAGCTTCTGCAGGGCCGTGGCCAGTCGTTCCTGAGCCCTGTCCAACTCCTCCTCGACGAGCTGGATGCGCCGATTGAGAGCCGCCACATCCCCTTCGGCCTAGGGAGGCGAGAGAGGGAGCCACGTTAAGAAGGAAACGGGCTGCCGGCAGTGGGAGCCTCCTCCACTCACCCGCCGCTAACACGCTTCTCCCGCCAAAGCCCACCCAGCCATCTAGACGATAAGGAATTCACTCTTATTGAACACATTTCATCTGGAGAATGCGAATATTCTGTGCAATCTTTTCTCCAAAGGTTGTGGAGCATCAGCTACTCGACCAAGACATGTGTCCCACAGCAGGATGGGCTGTCAAGTCAATACCGGGGAGAGACGCAGCTGCGTTCCAGGAGGGCGGTGCTGGCCTCTCCATGGGATTTCTAGAGAGCAAGGCCACCGGCGACCCAGTTCGCCCCATCTGTTCCCAGTCACCCAAAGGGCAAGATAAACGGGCAAGAATCTGGAGGCTTCAGTTACGCGTCCATACAACTGGAAATGAAATGCGGGAGATAAGGGCAGCCCAGGGGGAACTGTTGGAACAAAGAGATATAAGAAAGGAAAGAACACTTAGGCACCCTGCGAAGCAGAGATGTCAGAATGGTATTACAGGCTTTTCGAGGTGATGCAGGCTTTCACCTACAAGGAAGGTGACGTGGTGGCGGGCATAAAAGCAAGAATCCTAAGACTGGAGTTCCCGTTGTGGCTCAGTGGTTAACGAATCCGACTAGGAACCATGAGGTTGCAGGTTCGATCCCTGGGCTCGCTTAGTGGGTTAAGGATCCGGCGTTGCCGTGAGCTGTGGTGTAGGTCGCAGACGCAGCTCAGGTCTGGCATAGCTGTGGCTGTCGTGTAGGCCAGCAGCTATAACTAGGATTCAACCCCTACCCTGGGAACCTCCATATGTGGCGGGTGCGGCCTTAAAAATACAAAAAAAAAAAAAAGCAAGAATCCTAAGATCAAAGAATCAGGAATTCCAAGATCCTGCTGGGTCAGAGTCCCCGCTCTGCCAGTCTGCGGCCACGTGGCACGGGGCCGGCTGCTCCACTGCCTGTCCGAGTCTCCCTATCCCAGGGCCTGGTTCCCCCACACTTCTGTGGGGACCACAATGGAAGGGTGTGGCCTTGCACCTGGCACCAGGGAAGCCCCACAAAGGACAGCCCTTGCCACCATGATTTCACTTCATTTAATCCTCTCGTATCTCACCCATTTTACATTTGGGGAAACAGAGATATCCAGCGAGGGGAAGCGGTTTTGTTCAGTGTCATAGAGCTGATAAGGCCTGGCTTCTGGAACCCCAGCCCGGGGTTCTTCCTTTGCTGAACCTACACCCTGAATCCCACGGGGGCTCTGAGGCCACACACTTAGGAATATTGAGAATTGGTAAAGTGGAGCTCAACTGATAAGAGAAATGTAAAGCCACCCTGACTTCTTCGTAACAAGACAAAGAATCTCCAAATTGGGGAAGGCTGTAAAAATTCATGGAGTAACAGAATGAGGCCAGAGTTGGCGGAAAACAGAGTCAGGGAACTTTTCTCAGCCACAGGCATTTCTCATCGCAACTTCATCTGAAACACCAATTTGGAGAATCCGTTTAAACCACTGATGAACTAGTTTAAAAAATGTCGGAGTTCCTGTCGTGGCTCAGTGGTAACGAACTCGCCTAGTATCCATGAGGATGCGGGTTCGATCTCTGGCCTGGCTCAGTGGGTTAGGAACCCAGCATTGCCATGAGCCTTGGTATAGGCCGCAGACACAGCCTGGAGCCCGCTTGGCTGTGGCTGTGGTGTAGGCTGGCAGCTGTAGGTTGGAATCAACCCCCCAGCCTGGAAACTTCCATGGCTCTAAAAAAGCAAAAAAAAAAAGAAAATGTCATCCACTCCTTCCGATGAGTGAGTGCCTTTCATTCTTTTTATTTTTTATTTTATTTATTTTTTTCTTTTTAGGGCTGCAGCAACTGGAAGTTCCCAGGCTAGGAGTAGAACTGGAGCTGCAGCTGTTGCCCTAAGCCACAGCCATGGCAACACCGGATTTGAGCTGCATCTGCAACCTACGCTGCAACTTGCAGCAATGCTGGATCCTTAACTCACGGAGCAAGGCCTGGGACTGAACCCACATCCACATGGATACTAGCTGGGTTCTCAGCCCGCTAAGCCACAATGGGGACTCCTCTTCTTTTTCGATGACATGAATCTTAATTCCTTCAGCAACTGGGGCAAGCACTCACTTTTCCCCCCTAAAGGTTTTTAGTACATTCACAAAATTGGGCAACCCCCACTCTCCAATCCTAAAAGAGTTTTCTCACTTCCCCGAAAATAAAACCTCGAGCCCATTAGTAGTCAAGGAATTGATTTTTTTTAGAACATGCTGAGGGGCTTGGTTCATGAGTTGTCTTTTTTTTTTTTTTTTTTTTGTCTTTTTGCCTTTATCTAGAGCTGCTCCCACGGCATATGGAGGTTCCCAGGCTAGGGGTCTAATAGGAGCTGTAGCCGCCAGCCTTCGCCACAGCCGCAGCAACGTGGGATCCAAGCCGTGTCTGCAACCTACACCACAGCTCACGGCAACGCCAGATCCTTAACCCACTGAGCAAGGCCAGGGATCGATCCTGCAACCTCATGGTTCTTAGTCAGATTCGTTAACCACTGAGTCACGACGGGAACTCCTCGTGAGTTGTCTTAAAAAAAAAAAAAAGAGCCACTCCTTATGTGAGGGATTCTGAATCCCGACAACTACGCTTTTGGCACATTTTCAACTATCTGGAATCGAAAGAGCTCTGAGATGCATTTATCTATGTACATACATACATATATACGTATTTCTGAAAAACTGCTAGTCACTGCTAGTCATTTTCGACTCCGCCCCTTCCTGTAATCAAAGCTTCTACACTCTACAAAGGATTTCCCTTATAAGGTAAAAGAGGCCTGCGAGATACATGTGGCAAAAGAACAGGAAGATGTCGGTTAATCACACAAAAATCTAAACGAAACCAGCTGTCGGGAGGCAGACCCAGAAGTCTGCCACACGCTGCCTCTTGGCTTTTTCTACAAGAGACTGAAAAGACTTTTTTTTTTTTTAATCCCCCCCCCCCAACTCCTGGGCTCATTTCCTTTAGTCCAGGAATCTTCCTAAGGCTTTCCACCTTTTCTGACCAAGAGAAGCATGCTTTGAAAAGTGAACTTTTTTAAGAAGTTCGCGACTTTCCAAAAACATCTTTCCTCCCAACTGGACCGTCCCACTCCTAAGTCTTGGCTCGCGGCTCGGGGCCATTTTTAAGCAGAAGTAATTGTCCTCCAGCGAGATGGTTTGGGATGAGATCAGAGGGAGGGTGATGCCGGTTACGTGTGTGAAAAGAGGCCAAACCAGCTACTGTTGGAGGCTTACCCCGGGTTTCTGAGGCCTCTTCAAGCCAGAGCGGCCCTTACAAGAGTAAACGCTTTCGACGCCGGCCAGCAGCAAGGCAGCCTGTGGCCCTTCCCCACAACTGTCAATATCTATGGCAGTTCCATCTGGCTGGGGATCTTTTCCACTTCTGGAGTCCCCACTCCGAGTCTCAGTGCTCCAGCCTTCCACCCCTTCCACCAACTTTCTTGCCTATGAGTCTCTGCACAAACTCTCTTGTTCCAGCAAACTCTTATTTTTTTTTTTCTCTAAGACACTGCCCCACCTGCGCTTTGAAGTCTTAGCCCACTGGCTAGCTGGGCGTGCTCCCATGAGAGAACACAGAAGCCGCTTGGGATGCTAGTCAGCCCCCCTTATCGCCACTAGACTGTGAGCTCGCCTGGGGGTGGAGGGACGAAGAAGAAAAGATCAGGAATGGAGCACCGGCTACGTGCCAGATGCTGTGCAGGTTGGTTTTACCCCCGAGACCCTTCCCGCTATCCGAGGCGAAAGCACTGCTGTCACCCCTACTTTACAGATGAAGACATGATCCTACTAATTAAGTATGAAGTGGCATGAGATGGGATTGGAATAAAGGTCTCTCTCCAGTCCCAGGGGCTGCTCCCCCCTCGTCCCGTCCCAAGGGGCAGTCATTCAGGGGATTGAGCTGACGCTCCCTTCTCGCTCAGCCCCATTTTCTGCCGCAGGCCCCGCGACTTGCAGCGGAGGCACCCAAAACGATCGTGGGTCGAGCGCCCCTTGCTAACGTTCCAAGGAGCTTCTAGAGAAAGGCAGGGTCCCGCAGCCCTCGTTCCCGCAGGGGCCAGCCGGGGAGAGAAAGGCCCGCGGCTCGGTGCTGAACTTCTGCCCCCCCCCGCCCCCCCGCCGCCACCCGCCTGGAGCAGACACGTCGCCGCCGCGCCCCTGGGAACAGCTGGGAAAGTTCAGCGGGAACCGGGAAACCTCGGAAGAGGTGAGAAAGTGCGGCGCCCCCACCCCCACTCTCGGTGTCGGCCTGTCCAACTCCAGACAATGGAAGCTCAGCGTTTCCACTCTCACTTCCCGTCCCCAGATCGAGTCGCGGCTCTCCCCCGCCCCACCGCCCGGACCCCGGCACCAGCCCGGACTTGGAAGGCAGCAGAATGCCCCCAACACTTCTCCCCAATCCAGGATCACGCCACCCCCTCGGCCGACCCATCCCCCCCTTTTCCCTCTCGGCGGGCCCCGCCCGACCCGGATGCGGCGCCCCTTCCCGAGTCCCAGGCTAAGGAACAAGGAGGGCGACGGAGGAAGGGGTCCCAGCAGAGGGTCCCGGGTTGCGGGTCTGCGATCGGGAGCGCCCTGGCCCGAGGGTGCGAAGGTGGGATGATGGGGGGAGGGGAGGCCGACAGCGGCAGGCGGGCAGGGAGCGCGGGAAGCGGGCGGCGCCCGGAGAAGGAAAGAAAGAAGGGCTCGCTGGGGCCGGGGGTGCGGGAGCCGGGGCGCGCGGGGCCGGGGTGCAGGCTCTCACTTTCTCGCGCCGCTCGCGCTCGCCGTCCAGCTCCCGCTGCAGGCCCTGCGCGCGGTCCTCTGCCTCGTCCGCCTGCTGCTGCAGGGCCTGGATCTTGCGTTTCACCGCCTCCAGGGAGTTGAGGCCAGCCATGGCGCGGAGGCGCACGCAGCGGGCGGCGGCAGCGGCGGGCGCTCGGCTCGGCTCGGCTCGGCTCTGCTCTGCTCCTGCAAGAGCTGCAGCAGCCGCGCCCCGGCCCCCGAGCCTTTGCCTACGCCGGGGGGCCGCCCCCGCCTCTCCCCGCCCCCGGCTGGGCCGCCGTCGGGGCGATGAGGTCACCCAGCCCGGCCGTCGACGTCAGCACCGCTGGGGGAGGGCCTGACGTCGGCACCGCTGGCCGCAGCTGCTGGAAAGTGCCCCTTTTCGGGACTTATTTGGAGAAAGCGCCGGGAGGCACCGCCTTCTCCTCTTCCTCCTCCTCCTCTTCCTCCAGCGCTTCCCGCCCGCCCGGCCCCGGGGCTCCCTCCTGGCCCTGCCGCGGGCGCCCCTATTACTGGGCACGTACGTCGGAGGCTTTCTTCTCGGTCAGCTCCAGCTTTTCCTGCGCGTCCTTCAGGTTCTCGGAGTATTTGTCCAGCTCATCCTCTGTCCCCTTCAGCTTCTTCTGGAGGTGTGTCAGCTCCTCCTCCACCTGGGGACAGATCGGGGGACGCGTCAGCCTGGGGGTCAAGTCCCCGCCGGTGCACGGGCGTCCCCCACATTCACAAGAATCGTCTGGCTCTCTCTGTGGTCCTAAGTCTCCTCGTCTGTAAAAGAGGATAGCAATGTTATGCACTACTCAATACATGCTACCTGTTAATATGACTTTGAATCCTTCTCTTGTCCCGGGACCAGCTGTGCTTATCTTTTTTGGGGTCCTCCAATACTCTTGAGGAGTTGCTCACAGCTTTTGGGAAACAGGTCCCGACAAACGTTCAATTTTGCAGCCTCTCCAGGGGAGTCTCATACTCTGGGCCAGAACCACCCTCCTACCCTCAACCGATGCCCTTCTAATTCTGCCCCACACTGGCAGCCAGAGAAGCTCCCAAAGCATAAGTTTACTTTCCCTCTGCCTAGAACCTGCCATGGCTCCCTACTGCTCAAGAGAGTGGTTCTCACAGAATAACCCTGAAGGGTTTAAAGGCCCAACTCCCTGCCCTCTCCTGGACTTTGGGGGCAATCTGAAAGAGATTTTTTTTTTTTAGGACCACACCCGCTGCACATGGAAGCTCCCAGGATGTGTATCTGCAGCTGCCAGCCTATGCCTCAGCTCATGGCAAGGCCATATCCTTAACTCACGAGCGAGGCCGGGGATCAAACCCGCATCTTCATGGGTATTAGTTGGGTTCATTAACACCGAGCCACAACGAGAACTCCAACTTTAAAGATCACTTTTGGAATTCCTGTAGTGGCTCAGCGGGGGAATCCCCCTAGTATCCATGAGGACACGGGTTCGCTCCCTGCCCGCCCCACCTCAGCGAGTTAAGGATCCAGCGTTGCCGTGAGCTGTGGCGTAGGTTGCAGACATGGCTTGGATCTAGTGTGGCTGTGGCATAGGCCAGCAGTTCGGATTCCACCCCTAGCCTGGGAACTTCCATATGCTGCGGGTGTGGCCCTAAAACGATAAAAGTAGAGATCACTTTCTTGAAAGGCTCAGGTTAAACCTTTTAAATTCTTCTGCATTTGGCTTGTGTTTCTTTTGATAAAAACGCCCCTTACATTCTCCAAATTTTCAGGATTCCTTGTTTATCCTGAGAGCCTTGCCCACCTCCTGGCAACCGCAGTACGAGAAGCTCTGGTCAATGGGACACAAACCATAGACCCCTTCTTCTCTCCATCGCCATCATTCCTCCCTCTTCCCCCACCACACCAGTCGAGGGTCAGCTCGGGAAGCTGCCTGTCACCCTCACTCCCTCTGTGTACCTCCATTCCCCTCCCCTAACTCTGGGCTGGAGTGTAGTCCAGCTCAGGCTTGGATCTGACTGTGCCTCCGGCAGTCTGACCCCTGGTCCTGTCCATGCTCCCAGAGTGGGCCCCGCATGGTCCTCTTGTTTCTTCCTCCCAGCAGGAAGCTAAGAGAGGGGGAGTGACTTTCTGAAGGTCACACAGCACAGGATTTGAACCCACTTCTAAACAGGAATTCACGCCAGGCCCGCTTTTCTGCACCCTTCCCTGACTTGCTCAAGTTCAGTCCCAAGACATGCAAAATGTGTCAGGTGCTGTGTCTGTGTGTCTGAGCGTGCATGAGCAAGTTCTTAAAGGGCTGCTATCCCGATTTCCAGGGCTGCTGAGTGTCCTACTGCTGAGCTGGGGAATGGGAGAGGGAGTGAGGGGTCAAAGGAGGGTGGAAGCAGCTCCAGTTTATGTCAGAGGCCACTGACCCTGACCTTGACCTCTAGGCAAGGAGCCCAAAAGCCTGACTCCAAATACTGGTTGTGTGACTCATGTCCCCTCTTCTGGCCTCAGTCTCCTCATCTGCAAAATTGACGTGGTGGTCTCTGAGGGCCCTGGCAGCTGCTTCTGAACTTCCACCTTGACTGAGAAAATGAACCAATTTCCGTAAAGGCGGGTCAGCCTGACCCAGTCTTCGTCTGGCTTTTTTCAGCCTTTGCTATGGGGCCACCCATGTGCCGGGCACAGTGCTCTTTTGACATGGAAGAGTGACAGCTGAGTTCTGCAGACTGGGCTCATTTGGGGTGTAAAGACTGTTGGGTTTTGGTGCCTTTCTCGGGCAATGTTTGGGCAGCAACAGATGGGACTGTGATAAAGTGAACAGGGGGCCATGAAGAATTTAAAATGTGCCAGGCAGGTTAAAAATACCATCTCACTGAAGCCTCCCGTCACAGAAGGGTAAACTGAGTTCCTAAACAAGACAGGGACCTGCCCAAGACCATACAGATAGGGTATGTGAACTCTCGTCAGAACTGACTCCAAAGCTGCATTTTTTTTGGGGGGGGGGGCTTTTTTTTGCCTTATCTAGGGCCTCACCCGCGGCATATGGAGGTTCCCAGGCTAGGGGTCTAACAGGAGCTGTAGCCGCCGGCCTTCGCCACAGCCACAGCAACGCGGGATCCGAGCCGCGTCTGCGACCTACACCACAGCTCATGGCAACGCCGGATCCTTAACCCACTGAGCAAGGCCAGGGATTGACCCCACAACCTCACGGTTCCTAGTCGGCTTTGTTAACCACTGAGCCACGACGGGAACTCCCAAAGCTGGCTTTGTGTGACTGCCAGGCTATGTTGTGCCCCACTGCCCAGCACGCCCTCCTCCCCTGACCCTCTACACGCAGCCGCAGCGCCCCCTCCCCTGGGTGAGCCTGCACTGCAGCCCCCAGTGTCTGTCCCACCCTACGGCCTAACCCTGACCCCTGAGGCAGGGGGTCTCTGTTTGGCTCCGGCTCCCCCAGCCTGGGGCAGACCCGCTGCTGAGGTCACTCTGGGCTCCAGCATCGCAGAGCGCAGGGCCCATCGTGAACCCCGGGGACGGGGAGCGTTTGCAGAAAGAATCAATGACACAAGTGCAAACCCTTCAGTGGCTGGAGCTGGGTCTGAAAAATACATAAAACTGACACAGATGGGGTTCCTTCCCTCTGAATTCCACCCGCAAAGTGGATACGGGTGCCTGGTGCCCTGCTGGGGTGCGCCGTGGAGCTGAGCCTTGCCCTGGCTCTGTCACTTCCTTCTAGGGCCTCAGTTTCCCTGCCTGTAAAACGGCCAGGAGGGTCACGGACCGTATATCTTCGTCCCCGTAAATGGGGCCTTTGGGCAGGGCCGAGGCAGGATGTGGGGTCAAAGGCCACTGGTGGCGGATGTCGCTGCCCTGGGAGCGGATTGGGCAGGAAGCGGGCAGGCTGGGCCTTCTGGCCCATTCCCATACTGGACAGAGAAGGCTTGCAATTGGGACCTTGCTGCAGGGTCCCTGAGAGTCCCCCGTGCTCTCTGGCCCCCGTACCATAAGGCACCCTGGATAAAGTAAGTCTCCACAACCCCCGCCTTTGTTCCCAGGCAGAACCTGCTGTCAGCGCTACGGGACTCAGGCTTCTGCTTCAGACCTCTGGAATCTTGAGTTCCACGCCCTGCCATCAGAGGGTAGCACCTGCCCCCACTCCTCAGAGGAGACCACTGAGCGCTCAGAGAGAGGCAGCAGTGCGACCGAAATTGCAAAGCTAGAAGATGCTCTGGCCTGCATTTGAGGACACATCTGCTCCAGTGGGCAGTTTTGCGGGGAAAAAAAAAATGGAACAGAATGAAAATCCGGCTGGAGATCAGAGAACCTGTGCCTGGCCAGACAGCCGGCTGGATTTTGAGATGCCTTCGTTTTTGAACTTGTGTCTGCGTTGGTTGAGTGTGCTGTACCAGCCACTCGCACCTTGGTGAAAATTAGAGCCGTGAAGTCGCTTTACTCTGAATCTCTAGCTAAGCCCCCTGTGGGAAGGGCTAAAAGATGGATGGAAGCAGGCAGCTCTGGGCCAGCACAGGATGGGCGTTTGTGTTTGCCAGGGAGGGAGGAGGGAGGTTCGTGGCAGGGAGCACTGGGGTGGGGCCGTCCTGTACGGATGTGTCACAGGCGCTTAGGGCAGCCCCGGGACACTGGGGGATGGGGAGGCCCAAAGGGGAAGTAGGGCAGGGCAGGAAAGAATCCCGAGTTTATTGAGCGCCTACACTGTGCCAGGTACTAGGCCAACAGCACCACCCGCACGGTCACTTTCTGTCCTCCCAGGGCGGTGAGGGAGGCACCGATGTCACTTCCCCGTCTCACACATGTGGCCTCCACGGCACGGAGAGGTGAAGGTGTTCGCCCCAGGGCGCTCAGCGACTGTGCTATGAACTGGGCCAGTCTGAGCTCAGAGCCTGCACTTTTACCTGCTGAGCTGGCCTGGCGCCTGGGCCAGGCAGGGCTGGGCACTTGGTGTCACCGTCCTGGGCGTCTCCTGGGGCTTATCCAAGACCCCGATGCTCCTGAGGGCTTGGCCCCAGGGGTGTGGCCCCCTTGCTTCCTCTTACTGGCTGCTCTGGCCACCTAGACCCAAACAGTTGGCTTCTGTACTGCTCTAAGCCACGGCCTTGGGACTGCCTAGCCCAGGCCTCTGCCCGCGGCCCTTCCATTAGCTCCCTGCTGTACGCTTATTTCCCCAGCTTCCTGGGAATCTTGTCCCCAGAGCTCTGGGGCCCGGGCCTGTGCCTGCCACAAACACCCCAGCCTTCCCCTGCCTGGCTCACAGCAAGGGCACCCCAGGTACACGGTGACATCTTGGGATTCTCAGGCTCACCCTTAATCTCCACTCAAGCCAGACCCCATCACCCAGCTGCCCCTGCAGCCAGTCACAGCGGGCCCCACCACACACACCCACGCTCTGCCACCTTCCCTGGGCAGTCGCTCACAGTCACACCTGAGTGTGCCCCGACACGGGCCCTGGGTCACCCACACAGATGCCACAACAGAAACAAAGTCGCCCTGATAGGCCCACACCTACCCTGACACACACACACACACACACACACACCAGCCCAGTCACCTCAGCACGCACACATACACTCAGCCTAACAAATACACCTTCCATCGGTGCCGTGCAACTTTTGCACAAGTGCAAACACAACCAGCCCCCCACCCTCCCCACGAACCGCTGCCGATATCACCATCAACACACACGCGCAGACGCACAGACACCCCCCCTTTCTACCCACTTTCCAGCAGCCACATGCTCAGGCCACCCTCTGCACACACGCTCGGTCAGCTTCACCCCTTCACGGAGCCGAAACACGCCCAGCACATGTGCACACACAAACGCTCCAACCTACACAAATACCTTCCACACGCACACAGGGCATCCGCCGTCTAGTTCAGTGTCCCCACCATACACTCCCCACGAAACACCCCCGCACACGCACACTTGCACACACACACACACACACACACACAACCAGCCCACACAACACCCCCGCCTTTCTCACAGGCTCTCTCACTCCCTCTGCTCCCACTGGCCCGGCTGGGAGGTGGCTCTAGCTGGCTCCCTCTCTCTCAGCCCAGGGACCCCTCCAGGCAGGACAACGGTCCCCTCACTTCTTTCTCAGCTAGAGCATCGCCCCATGTCTCCGCCCCAACCCCCAGGTACACCCTCGACCCCAGAACCTGGCCAGCTCAGAGAGGGTGCGAGGCAGCACCCTGGGGTGGCCCGTGGCGGTACCGCACCTGCTTGCACTTCTCCTCCGCGGCTTTCTTATCCGACTCCGCCTGCTCGGCCCGGTCGATGGCGTTCTCCTTGTCCAGCTTCAGCATTTGCATCTTCTTCTTGATGGCCTCCATGGCTGGGCAGTGCGGGGGGCGTGGGCGCGGAGGGGGTCTGCGGCGGTGGCGGCGGCGGTGGCGGTGGCAGCGGCTGCTGGGTCGAGTGAGCCCGTGGGGGGCAGAGCAGAAGCCCTTATAGGCTCCTGGGGGTGCCGCCCTGCTGCGGGGCGAGTCTTGGAGGAGGCCCAAGCCCAGGCCGGCCGGGCCAGCCGCCACTCGCCTGCTTGCTCAGGAGGACTTGGCCAGCTCACCGGCCTCCCCGCAGCCCTCGCCTTATTTGGGCCTAGGATTTTCTCAAAGGAAAAAAAAAAAAAAGGCCCGACCCGGTTCCATTTTTAACCTGGTGACACAGGTCCCGCGTGGGCGTGCGGGCACAGTGCTGGCCTGCGAGGATGCCGGCTGGCCTCAGTTTCCCCATCTGTGGTCGGCGGTCTGAAGAAGGCTTGTGGGGGGCGCTGGTGCGGAGTAAGGGCGAGGTGGGGTGAGGGAGCTCCTGCCTTCCCTTCTCCTGCCTTCTGTGTCCCCCGCAGGTATTGGGGGTCAGGACCCCAGCCCATCTTCAGCTGCCGTCCCCCGGGGTCTCCCTGGATAGCTCCCGTCTCTGTCTGAGAGGTCTCTCTCGTCAGCTCCTTCTGTCTCTCTTTGGCAACTATCTCTGTGTCTCTCTCCATCCCTGTGTCTTTGCCTCTGTGTTTCTCTCCTTTTTCTGTCACTGTATCCCTCGCCACTTCATTTTTGTCTCTGAGTCTCTCTTTGTCTCTTTTTTGTCTCTGTGTCTCCCCACCCCACCTCTCTCTCTCTCTTTTGTTTTTGGCTGCACTCTTGGCACATGGAAGTTCCCAGGCTGGGAACTGAACCCATGCTACTGCAGTGACCCAGGCCGCTGCAGTGACAACGCGGGGTCTTTTAACCCATCGAGCCACCGGGGAACCCCTCTCTCTTTTTTGACTTTGTGTCTTTCTCCATTTCTCGCTCTGTCTCCCTGTCTCTTTTGGGCTTTTTCTCTTGGACTTTCTCTGTATCTCTGTCTCTCTCCCTTTCTCTGTCTCCTCCTCCGTGTCTCCATCTCTCTCCGTCGTCTCACCCACCCAGCTCATCAGTAGGAGATGAACCGTCTTTCTCTTGGAAACCCTGATAGGCCAAGGCAGGCCCAGACTGGACCCCAGCCGCTTTCCTTGGATCCCCTCCCTCCCCCGCTCAGAGCCTGGCCTTGGCTCTCAGGCTCGGCAGGAACAGGAGGCCGCTTAGCTCCTCAGGTTCTCACTCAAGACTCCTGCCCGCCCTCACCCCCACCTCTCACCACACCCAGCTCAGCTTGTTCCACTGCTTCCCAGGCAGGGCGCCATTTCCCTTCCTCCAGGCTTTTGCATGTTCGGTCCCCTCTGCCGGTTGCACCTTCCCTCCAGCAACTGGAGCAGGGCTTGCCGCCGTCCCGGAAGATGTGTTCACTCATTCATTCACTTGAGGAACACGGAATGCCTCTCAGGGACCGAGCTCCAGCATCATATGATCAGAATGTGGTAGCCGTTACTATTACTGTTATTATTTGATCATTTGTTTTGGACTGTGAGAAGATTTAGGGCAGGCCTGTGCCCGGATTTTGTCTGTGGCTCCCTGAATGTGCCTCCCCGCTCCATCCCCCAGAGGACTGGAAAGTCCTCGGTAATTAAAATGAACAGTTCCTTCTACACTCACACACCCTCTCACACATATTCACACACAGACTTCTATTCATCCTTCAAAACCCAGATCAGAGGCCCCCACTACCGCCTCCAGGAAGCCCCCCTGGATTCCTGGACAGAGCCCTGGATCCCAGCCCAGCATCAAGACGTCTATGTGAGATGGAGTGGAGGTAGAAAGGCTTGCGTTTCTTGCCCAAGGCTGCAAAGGAAGTGAGATAAATGGACCAGGCAGTGGACATTGTTGCTGGGGAGTGTGGGAGGTCAGGCTAAGATCTGGAGCTCCCAGCACCTCTCCTGAACCCTTCACTGCTCCTTAAGCCAGCTTGCTTTTCTTTGTCATGGTGAGATCACGGTGAGAACACCTCCCCCTCCCCCCTCCCCGCCCGCATTGGCATGGGGGCCCAAACGGTAGCAAACAGAATATTCTGGAAACTTTCTCAAACTCCAGGGACATTGGTTTCTCACCAGGTTCAGGAGTCAAGGGGGTTCAGCTCAGACCCCTCCCCAACTCCATTCTCTATCTGCCTCCCTTACCTCACCCCAGCCCGTGTCCTGACTATGCAGATTCAGTTTCCTTTTATCATTAAAGCAGACCATTATAATTGACATTCTTTTTTTTTTTTTTCTTGGCTGCGCCCAAGGCATGTGCAAGTTCCCAGGCCAGGGATCGAACCGAGCCACAGCAGCGACCCAAGCCGCTGCAGTGACAATGCCAGATCCTTAACCAGCTGCGCCATCATTTATATTCTTGAAGATTGTCAGTCATGATTAAAGGACACTGAAAAGAGCGTGGCGTACCATTCAGAGTGCTTACCACAC
>PVHT021183506.1:2554032-2567809 GCA_004024745.2 Catagonus wagneri | reverse complement strand
AAGCCTTCCTGCCCCGCAACTCTCAGCCCCCAACTCTCAGGCTGAGTCATCAGAGGTCAGCTCTCTCCACTGCTGTAGGTCCCTCCTGGGAGACCCAGGGACCAGCCTTAATGCAGCTGGTGTGGCTAATTCCAGACCTGACACCACCGGCCCCGAAAAGGGATCCTTCCCCCAGGAGGTGCTGGCTCTTTCCGTGGCCTTGTAGGGTAGACCCTTGTCCCTGGAACGGCCTCTTGCTTGGGGAGCTCCCTGAGGTGGAATCCGATGCCGGGGAGGGAAGAAGTTCGGCTGGAAAAGGTACTGGAGTCCAGCCATGCCCCCTGCCCTGCAGCCTTCAGACTAGAGCGATGTCCCCTCCAGGAATCTGCCCCAGAGACACCCCAGGGAATCCTGGCCTGGGCTGGAAGGGTCATCCGGGGTTCGAGGCCCCTGGGGGCCCTGGCCCAGCTGTCCAGGCTGTGTGGCCTGGAGCAGAAGGTGGATGAAGCCTTCCATTTATAGCTCGGAAGGAGCAGCTCGCCCCACCCTGCCCTGCATGGTAGCTCTCCAACCAGGGGCTCCTGGGGGTGGTGGTGACGGCAGAGCTCTATGTTGCCATCCAGCCACCTCACAGCCCTGAGACTCAGGGTCACTTATGGAGCATATATTACTTGCCAGGCACTGGGCAGGCTTTGGAGACCCAGCGCTGGACATGGCTCAGCCCAGTGAGGGAGAGACAGCCAGTACTTGCAAACAACGACAGAATTTATGAGGATGGGTTCTGTTATCTTAGGCTGAGGTCTCCTGAAGCAGACCCTGAGACAAAAATTGGAGAGCAAGTCATTTATTTAGGGGTTTAACCCAAAGAGACAGGGATGGGGAGCAGGGGACCTGAGACGGAGGGCGGCGCAGGGCACCTGGGGCACAGTTCCACCAGTGACCTCTGGGGGCAGCAGAGAGCACGCCTTTCAGAATCTGAGAACCTGAGCGGCCGAAGGAGCCGGGGTGTTTATCCACCAATTCCCAGAGTTTCCGCTGAAGGCAGCTCCTGGGGCCGTTGCAATGTCAGCACTTGAGGCTGGACTTTGCCGCGGACCGCTTTCTGCTTTGGCAGCTGGAGAAAGATCTTCCCCCACTACGCATTCCCCCACGCCTAGGTGCTGCAGGAAGGAAGCCCTTGGTGTGGGGGGATCTGATTAGTTTTGGGCAGAGGTCAAGGAAGGCTTTCCTGAGACGGTGGCAACTGAGATGAGGTCTGCAGGAGGACTGAAAGGGCTGGTGGTGCTAGAAACAGGCGTGGCAGATGCAGAAATCCCAGGTGGGCGGGGCCGAGAGGAGATGGGTGTGGCTTGAGTGCAAAGAGACAGGGCAGGGGGAGTGTGGTGGCTGATGAGGCTGCAAGGACCAGATGGCAGAGGACAGAGTATGGGGGTGCCCCCCCCCTTTATCTCCTGGAGTCTGAGGCATGCGGAGAGACGGAGGAGCCAGTACTGGAGGAAAAGAGCAAAGACGTTCCCAGCTTGCATCCTATGGAGTCTTAGTCATTGAAGCATGTGGGGGCGATGGCGTGGGAGGGGACGGGGGCCTCGTTGCGCCTTCCTGAGAACCTCCTGCCTATGTACTTGGAGGGCCCCCAGAGGGAAGTTACTCACCAAAGTCACACAGCTGGCACGAGCCAAAGCCAGGATTCAAACCCGAGTCTGTCTGATTTCCTGGGACCCCGAAACCACCACCGCTCCAGCCTGGCTGCCCCGTTCCTTAAGAATCACAGGGGGAGGACAAGTCACTGGCAGAGAGGAGGGGGCAAAGGGCCCTGTGACCTCTCCAGATTCTTTGAAACAGACTCCAAGGGAACTGTGTGGGTTACAGGGCTTGCCCACAAATGCTGAAAAACAGGCATGACCACAAGCCTTATTGCATCGTCATAATAAATAATAATTATAATTAACACTGACATGGCCCTCAATCTGCCTGCGCTGTTCTCAGTACCATATATATGTATGTATGTTCCTATGTTGCCTTTCACATTAACCCTATGACATAGGGGTTACTATTATTCCCACTTTTTAGCAGGAGAAACTGGAGCACAGAGAGGTTAAGAAACTCGCTCAGGGCCACACAGCTGAAAATGACAGAACGAAGATTTGGACCCCGGCTATCTGACTCCAGAGTTTACACACCAAACCACTGTACTGTATACCCTGAACCGCCTCATGTGCCTGATCTCCGGCCCAAATTACCCTCACGGACGACAGCCACACCCCACTGGGCGTCAGAATTATCACAACCGGGAGATGATTCTCTGTAAGTCCCAGGTATTTCCGTACAGCTCACAAGCAGGATCACGGACAGCTTTCCCTTCAGCTAACTTTTTGAGGATGTTTGTAGAGCAAACAGCTCGGGTAGATAGAATTTCTTGCAGAAGTGGAGCAGAGGGCAGGTCTGTTTGCTGCCCAGATAATAAAGTCAACGCCTCCCTCTGAGATCCAGGTAGAGCAGGTTTCTTCACAGCCCACGAGAAAAGACTGGGATTTCTAAGCTCAGAGTAACTAACTCACTGGTGGTGGCAAACCCACTGTGCACCTGTGTCTTCTCCGTGGATTTGGGGGGAAGCAGCAAAAACGTGAAGTTTATGGAACTCCAACTGTGGCACAGTGGGTTAAGAATCTGACTGCAGTGGCTCAGGTCACTGCAGTGGCTCAGGTCACTGCAGAGGCGAGGGTTCGATCCCTGGCTGGGCACAGTGTGTTATAGGCTCTGGTGTTGCCACAGCTCTGGCAACTTGGATTCAGCCCCTGGCCCAGGGAATTCCTGTATCCTATGGGTGCAGCCATAAAATAAACAGAAACAAAACAAAACAACTCAAAGTTTACGCTGCCTGCTGTGCTGCGGGTAATAAAGTCCTTGGTCTCTGACCCTGGAGTCTCGTGTCTTCTGTCAGCATCCATGAAACTGGCAGGTTAGGTCATCAGCTTGCAAGTAAAGTCTCAGACCCTTCACCGTTCTGGATACCTATCTGCTTTCTTTACGATGCCACCTGTCACCAAGATGTCTCACCAGGGATCTTGCATTTAGCCTGTTCAGGTCCCACTTCTGCTGCTGCCTTTTTGACCTGGTACAGAGTGGAGCGGGAAGAGTTAAAGCAAGTCGTCCTTTAAGGTTGATTTCTCAGCCTCGGCTCTATTGACGTTTTGGGCTGGGTCATTCTTTATAGTATAAGCCTGTCCTGGGTGCTGTAGGATGTTGAGCAGCACCCAATGGACGCCATTAGCTCTTCCCCTCCAGTCATGACAATGCAAAATGTTTCTGTACATGGTCAGGGCCCTTGGTGGACGGTTTAACTCATCCTTCTTGACGAGGACCATTCCTTTTAGGAAGGACCAACATCTTGGGCATCCAGCAAAGCTGCCTTCTTTGGCTTAGGGAGTCTTATTTTTCAGAGATGATAGGCTATAATATTTCCCATAATACCCTCGGTTTGAACGCTGGCTTTGTTGGAAGTCTTGGGACTTTGGATGAATGAATGAGTTAATGATAAAAAGTAAAAACAGCCTTGTACACCCATGTTCAAGGTAGCATTATTTGCAAAAGCCTTAAAAGGTAGAGGCGACCCAAATGGCCACTGACCGATGGATGGGTAAACAAAATGTGGGGCATCCGTACAGCAGACTATTCCTCGACCATAGGAAGGAAATTCTGACACATACCACACCACGGATGACTCTGGAGGACATCATGCCAAGTGAAATGAGCCGGTCACAAAAAGAACAAATACTGTAGGACTGGTCTTACAGGAGGTCCCTAGAGTAATCAAAGTCATAAAGACAGAAAGCAGAACGGTGGCTGGGGGCTGAGGCGAGGGGGCAGAAAAGGGGAATTGTTTAATGGGGACGGAGGTCCGGTTTTGCACAATGAAAGAGTTCCGGAGAGAGATGGTGGTGACGGCCGCACAGAGATGTGAATGTACTTGGTGCTCCTTAATTGTGTGCTCAAAAAGATTTAGGGTGGTGAATTTCATGTCATGTGTATTTTGCCAAAGTTTTATTAATCAATCAATTAATTTATTTATCTTTGTGCCTTATCTAGGGCCGCACCCGCGGCATATGCAGGTTCCCAGGCTAGAAGTCTAACAGGAGCTACAGCTCCTGGCCTACACCACAGCCACAGCAACGACGGATCCGAGCCGCGTCTGCGACCTACACCACAGCTCACAGCAACGCTGGATCCTTAACCCACTGAGCAAGGCCAGGGATCGAACCCGCAACCTCATGGTTTCTAGTCAGATTCGTTAACCACAGAGCCACGACGGGAACTCCCAAAATTTTAAACAAGTATCAACAACAGCAAAAGCACGGATAGCCTTTGCTGAGTACTTACCAGTCGACACCCAACAGTTTTGGATGCATTATCTCAGAGTTTGCAACTTTCAATCACTCCCAGGTCACCTGTACTTTTCTGTCCATGTCTTACTTTGGGTTTACCCAAAAGTAGACGCCAAGACAAGAATTTGTGGGAGTTGCTTCCTGGAAATTGTTGAGGGAGCGGGGAAAGGGGACAGGGGAAGACACGCATTCATGAGTGGCCTGCTGCTGTGGGCAGTCGGGGAGTGGTTCCACTTGGCATCTTTGAAGCCACTTCTTTAAAAAAATTTTTTTTTATTAAAGTATAGTTGATATGCAGTGTTGTGCCGATTTCTGCTGTACAGCAAAGTGACCCAAGTCATATGTATATATATCTGAATCACTTTGCTGTACAGCAGAAACTAACACATTATACATCAGCTGTGCTTAAAAAAAAAAGAATATCATTGTGAGTTGATTGCTTCTTTTTGCAGAGTATTATAAGAAAGATATGGACTCGAAGGAGGGAAGTTGGCCAGCAGAGATAGAAATGTCTTCAGATGAGAGTCCCCAAAGAGCTGAAGCCATGCAATCCTGACCTCTAAAACAGTGGTAAGAATGGTTGTTGTCTTCTGGAGTGTAAGTGGCTGTCATTAAGCTTTTGATTGCTGGGGCATCTGTGCCAAAAGACACCCTCCTTCTTTCTTCCTTCCTCCCTTCTTCCCCCACTTCCCTCCTTCCTTCCTTCCCTCCTTCCTCTCCCTCCCACCATTCCTTTCTTTCTTCCTTCTTTCCTTTTCTCTTTTTTGTTCGATATTTCAACAAAACTTACTTTACGAAAACCATAGTTTGCTGACTCCTGTCCTAGATCACAGCACTAAAACAGCTTTTTTTCTATTTTAGTTTCTGTTTTTAGCTTCAGGTGCACGACGTAATAATTCCATATTTTTATACGTTACCAAACGATCTCCGCAATGAATCTAGTTAACAACCATAATCATACACAATAATGGAAAAGAATATATACATATGTATATATACACAACACATATAAGCAAATATACATATAACTGAATCACTTTGCTGTACACCTAAAACTAACATAATGTTACAAATCAACCATACTTAAAAAAGACCCCCCAAAAGAAGGTATAGTTACAATTTGTTTTTCTCTTGAGACATTTCAAGCTCTACTCTCTTACCAACTTTCGAATATGCGGTATAGTATTATTGACTATACATGCTGTACAGTGCACCCCGTCATTTTCAACTGGAAGTCTGCACATTTTGACCACTTTCACCTATTTTTTTCCTACCACTCACCCCCTGCCTCTGGTAAATAAAGGATGATCTGTTCTCTAATATCTGAGTTCATTTGCTGGTTGTTTTTTAGATTTCACACACCAGTGTATACGTGAGCTCAAATGGTATTTCTCTCTCTCAGTCTGACTTGTTTCATTTGGTGTAACGCCCTCAGGGCCCACGTTGTCCCCAATGGCAGATTTTTTTCTTTTTTATGGCTGAAGAGTAATTCATCCGTCTTGAGCAGACATATTGCAGCTGTATGGCACAGCTACTAGATCAACCACCAGATAAGGATCCGGGCTGCCTCACCCGTGAGGCTCCTTTCAGAAAGCCCGGGGTAACCTAGATAACTGACTACCTGAGTGGGCCCCCTTCTCCCGTCCCGAGCCTTAGATCTTATTCTTAGGCTTTCCATTCGCCAATAAAGAGTGAGCTGGCACCCCACACTTGGACCCTAATAAGGCAGAGCTTCAGGTCTGTTTTCTGTCTCTCTGCCTGTGGCCTCACTGTGTGGCCCTAGCTGTGTCATACGCCCGCAAGGACTTGTGAGTCATAAACTTTTTTTTTTTCCTTTCAAAGTTCCCTGATGATTGTTGCCGAGGTGAGTCTTGCAGTCATAGTAAGACCTACAAGGGCTGGGCCAGCCACAATATGATAAAGAGACTTGGGTAAACCAAAGACTGCAAAAGCGTTGGCTAGGAAAAAGCGTTGGGTATGGTTACTGACTGGGAGCAAGGAGCCGGGAAAGTGTTCCAGAGAATTATCTTGAAACCACGCACCAAGCCTGTGTCTGTCTGAGCCTTAAAGCAATACCCGGGCCCCTAATTTGCACCAGAGGAATCAGGCTTTGATAGTGGTAGAATTCCCAGAGGGGTTTTTCCCTCCATTTTCACTTCAAATGTGGCCACAGAGGGTACTGGACAAGGAAGACCATACGATGAAACCGGAGACCACGGTGAACAGCAGACAGTGGAGGTTCCCCTCAAGAGCCAAGGAATTTCTTCCACCTCAAAAGCAGGGAATTATTCATTTTTAAATTATTAAAGTGGAGCTGATGTACAGTGTGCTGCCAAATTCTGTTGCACAGCAAAGTGACCCAGCCACGTACATATTTCTTTTATTATACTTTTCTTTTTCTTTTTTTTTTGTCTTTTTGCCTTTTAACTAGAGCAGCACCCGTGGCATATGGAGGTTCCCAGGCTAGGGGTCTAACAGGAGCTGTAGCCACCGGCCTTCGCCACAGCCACAGCAACGCGGGATCCAAGCCGCGTCTGCAGCCTACACCACAGCTCACGGCAACGCCGGATCCTTAACCCACTGAGCAAGGCCAGGGACCGAACCCACAACCTATGGTTCTTAGTCGGATTCGTTAACCACTGAGCCACGACGGGAACTCCTATTATATTTTTCTTATATTATCTTCCATCATAGTCTATCCCAAAAGCCTGGCTATAGTTTCCTGTGATATACAATAGGACCTCGTTGCTTTTCCATTCTAAATGCAAGCGCAGGGAATTTTTTTTTCATTTTTTCAAGTTTTAATGAAGTATGGTCGATTTACAAGTTTATTATAATTTCTGCTGTACAACAAAGTGATTCAGTCATACATGGACACGCATCCGTTCTCTTTCAGATTCTTTTCCCACGTAGATCATCACAGAATATTGGGTAAATTTCCCTGTGCTACACAGCAGATCTCCACTGGCCAATTATTCCATATATCACAGTGTGCACAGGCTGATCCCAAACCCCCAGTCCACACCCCCCACACCCAGCCCCTTTGGTAACCATAAGTTTGTTTTCAAAGTCTGTGAGTCAGTCAGGGAGTTCTTAAATAAATTCTGCCCCATGGGATCGGATCATTATGATGGACCAGTAGCTGGTCTAATACTGTGTTTTCAGTGAGGGGAGGGCCAGATAAATAGAATTTTGGTTTAAAAATTATTGAACGGGTGTTTCCGTCATGGCTCAGTGGCTAATAAATCCGACTAGGAACCATGAGGTTGCAGGTTTGATCCCCGGCCTTGCTCAGTGGGTTAAGGGATCTGGTGTTGCCGTGAGCTGTGGTGTAGGTTGCAGATTCGGCTCGGATCCCGCGTTGCTGTGGCTGTGGCGAAGGCTGGTGGCTACAGCTCCTGTTAGACCCCTAGCCTGGGAACCTCCATATGCTGCGGGTGCGGCCAAAATAAGGCAAAAAAAAAAAAATGATTGAACGTAGGGTAACATTCTGTGCTGACGAAGAAGGCTGTGTATCAGTCAGAGATGATGGACTCTGAGCTGCAAGCGTCACCGGATGGGACCTTCGGTTAGCTTCTTCAGGGCAGGGTATGTGTGGATTCTAGGGGTGTAAGGAACCATGCTTTCATGCATTTTGCTGGCTGCAGGGATGGAATGTGGACTGCCAGCTCGCCGCAAAAATCTGCTTTCTCCTTCTTCCGTAGTGACAGACTCATAGCCTAGCACCGCGGCCGACCCCTTGACGATGCCCTCCCCAGCCTCTCATGTATAAGCCAGTGTGGGAGGTGAAAGGTACACCGCACTTCAAGGTCATAGGCTTTTTTTTTTTTTTTTTGTCTTTTTGCCTTTTCTAGGGCTGCACTCAGGGCATATGCAGGTTCCCAGGCTAGGAGTCTAACAGGAGTGTAGCCACCAGCCTTCGCCACAGCCACAGCAACGCGGGATCCGAGCCGCGTCTGCAACCTACACCACAGCTCACGGCAACGCCAGATCCTTAACCCACTGAGCAAGACCAGGGATCGAACCCTCAACCTCATGGTTCTTAGTCGGATTCATTAACCACTGAGCCACGATGGGGACTCCAATCATTGGCTTTTTGCACTCACTGATTTTTTTTTTTTTTGTAGTCTAGGGCTCACAGCTTCAGTCTGACAGATAATAATAATGTCCGGGCAAACAGACAAGAAATAAAACAGAAGTTTTATTTCTTTGCTCTTCGCTTCCAGTCAGTAACCATACCCAACACTTTTTCCTAGCCAAAGCTTTTGCTAGGGTTTCTTTTTTTTCTAAAATTTTTGATTTTTTTTTTAAATTAAAGTACGGTTGGTTTACAAGGTGGTGGCAATTTCTGGTGTCCAGTAAAGTGACCCAGTCATACATATCTAAATACATTTCTTTTCTTATATTACCTTCCACCATAGTCTGTCCCAAAAGATGGATATAGTTCCTGGGGCTTTACAGCAGGACCTCACTGCTTATCCATTCTCAGTGTAATAGGATACATTGACTAACCCCCAACTCCCAGTCCATCCCACTCCCTCCCCCTTCCTGCTTGGCAACCAAAAGTCTCTTCTCTATGTTTGTGAGTCTGTTTCTGTTTTGAAGATAGGTTGTTGTGTGCCATAATTTAGATTCCCCATATAAGTGATATCATACGGTATTTGTCTCTATTTCCGACTTACTTTACTGAGTATGAGAATCTCTAGTTGCATCCACGTTGCTGCACATGCCATTATTTCATTCTTTTTTAAGGCATAGTACTATTCCATTGTATATATGTACTACATCTTCTTATTCCATTCAGCTATCCGTGGACATTTAGGCTCTTTCCAAGTCTTGGCTATTGTGAATAGTGCTGCTATGAAAATAGAGGCACATTAGATTTTTTTTTTGTCTTTTTTGCCTTATCTAGAGCTGCACCTGCGGCATATGGAGGTTCCCAGGCTAGGGGTCTAACAGGAGCTGTAGCCGCCGGCCTTCGCCACAGTCACAGCCACGCGGGAGCCGAGCCGCGTCTTCAACCTTCACCACAGCTCACGGCAATGCCGGATCCTTAACCCACTGAGCAAGAACAGGGCTCGAACCTGCAACCTCATGGTTCTTAGTCGGATTCGTTAACCACTGAGCCACGAAGGGAACTCCACATTAGATTTTGAATTATAGTTTTGTTTGGATATACGCCCTGGAGTGGGATTGCTGGATCCTGTAGTAGTTCTCTATTTAGTTTTCAGAGGAAATGGGTTTCTGACTGATGGATTGGAAGAAACAGAGTCACCCACTGACATAGGGCTCTGATTGTTATGTGAAAGAGAAAAAAGGTTCAACTTCGCTTGAACCTACACTTTTTCATTTTTTTTTAAAGGCAAATGCTATTGTTGAATTATATCCTTTTCCCCAAATGTGCATGTTGGAACCCTAATCCCCAGTATTCAGAATTTGTCCTTAACTATTATTTGGGTATAATAGTTAAAATGAGGTCGCACTGCTGCAGGGTGGTTCCTAATCTAAGGTAACTGCTGTCCTCATAAAACGGGACATTTAGAAGTAAACATGCACACAAGGAGGAAGATACGAGAAGATGAAGGCAAGTATCTACAAGTCAAGGGACACCAAAGGCAGCCGGTAAACCACCGGAAATGAGGGGAGAGGCACCAGACGGATTCTTCCGCAGACCCTCAGAAGAGACCAACCTGCGAACGCCTTGATTTCAGACTTCTGGTCTCCAGAATTGCAGGACGATAACTCTCTCTTATTTCATCCATACAGTTTGCGGTATTTTGTTACAGAAGCCCTGGGCAATAAGACAGCAGGTTGTTCACCCTCACTAATACAAAAATTGGTCTCGGAAGTGTGGTGTTGCAATCACAAAAATGCAAAATTAGTTGCCTTGGCTTAGTGACCTGGTGGTGAGGACACACGTATTGCAGACTGGAAAGCTGGTGACCCTTGCTATTCCAAAGAACAGCACTTGGTAATATTATCACCTGTGATTATCTGAATGGTAGGCCATATTCTACCACGCCTGTGTTTCCTTGTTCTTTTTTGTCTTTCTGCCCTATCTAGGGCCGCACCCCGCGGCATATGGAGGTTCCCAGGCTAGGGGTCTAACAGGAGCTGTGCACCACAGCCACAGCAACGCGGGATCCGAGCCGCGTCTGCAACCTACACCACAGCTCACGGCAACGCCGGATCCTTAACCCGCTGAGCGAGGCCAGGGATCAAACCAGCAACCTCACGGGTCCTTGTTGTATTCATTAACCACTGAGCCACGACGGGAATTCCTACCACGCCTGTGTTTCTTGAAGTGATTGGAAAGAGACAGAATGCATGCGAACTGGCTGCTCCTTGCTGCTTGCATCAAGGAATTACAAGAAAGACATGATCTTGGGCAAGAAATGGCCACTTTTCAGAGCAAGAAACACCGCAAGAGTGGAAGAGCCAACAGGTTCCCCTGTCTCTCCTAAGCGGTGTAAATGAGGATCTTGCCTCTTGCCCAAGGCAATTATTCCAAGTGTCCATCAATAGAGAATGACAAAGATGTAGGTGGTTCAAGGAAGCGAACATAGCCAATTAAATAGACACAAGAACCCTGGCTAGAAAAGGACACTGAATGTGGTTCTTAGAAATGGAACTGACTAGAAGCAACTAGATAGATATCTGCTAAGTTTTTCGAAGGAACTGTGTTGCTAAAAACCCCTAAGAATTTAATCTGCAAAATCTTCTGACCTTTGAGCTTTTGCTTTTGGGTCTCTTTGTTAGAGCAGCTTAGCTGACTCTTTAACCCAAAGTGGGGCTGGGAGCCTGTTCTCTCTGGTTTCCAGAGAACTTTCTTTTAATCACGATGTGCTCTTCAGGCTGCAGGGTAAATACCAGAAGGTTAGGGATTTTGTATGTCCCATGCCAGACCCTTAAAAGAGTGTGAGCAGTACATAGTAAAAGCAAATAGTGAAATGTAATAGATGCTCAATAAATAGCTGCTGGAAGGATGAAGCAATAAACAAATAACGAGGAGAGATATGAAGGAAATATCTAAGGATAGATGGGTGCTAGATTTGGAGTTCCCGCTGCTCCAATGCTGTGGTCACAGACTAAGAACTCGTCTCCTGCTGATGAGGGCCCTCAGAGCACCCTTCATGTGACTGTTGCGGAGGCTGTAGATGAAGGGGTTCAGCATGGGTGTGACCACGGTGTACATCACTGCAGCGGCTGTGTCCTTCTGGGCTGTGTGAGAGGATGTGGGGCTGAAATAAACCCCAATGAGGGTGCCATAGAACAGGGACACCACAGACAGGTGAGAACCACAGGTAGAGAAAGCCTTCTGCTTGCCTCTCGTGGATGGGATCCTCAGCACCGCGGCAAAAATGCGTGTGTAGGAGATCAGGATGCCCACAAAAGGGGTGATGATGGGCAGGGCACCCACAGTGTACACCACTGCGTTGTTGAGGGAGGTGTCGGAGCAGGCCAGCTTCAGCAGAGGGCTGAGGTCACAGAAGAAATGGGGGACCCGGTTGTGGGTGCAGAACGAGAGGCGCGTCAGTAACACTGTATGGGTCAGGGCGTTCCCGAAGGCTGCAGCCCAGGATGCCGCCACCAGGAGACCACAGAGCTGCGGTGTCACAGATGTGGCATAGTGCAGAGGGTGACAGATGGCCATATAGCGGTCATAGGCCATGGCGGTCAGCAAGAAGCTGTCAGTGCCGGCAAACCAGATGAAGAAGAACATTTGGGTCAGGCAGCCGGCATAAGGGATCCCTTTGCGTCCTGACACATGGTTGGCCAGCATCTTGGGGATGGTGGTGGAGGTGAAGCAAATATCTACAAAGGCCAGGCTGGCCAGGAAGAGGTACATGGGAGTATGAAGCCGGGCATCGGTGACGATGGCCAGCACGATGAGCAGGTTCCCCAGTCCTGTGACCAGGTACATGTTCAGGAAAAGTAGGAATAGCAGCTGCTGTTGCTTGGGGTCTTCCGAGAGGCCCAGGAGCAGGAACTCAGAGAACAGGGTGAGATTTGCCCCTTCGAGGGCCATCCTGAATCAATCAGAAAGGAAACAGAGGAGCTGTCCAGGGTTCTGGCCAAGGCCAGCCCCTCCATTGCACCTTGGATCTCATCACCGCCCTCCCCTTGTTAAGCTCAGCCATTCCTCAATTCATCCCACTCCCTCCGGTAGCTGGACCCTCACGCCTTTGCTGTATCATTTCCACCAGTGAACCCGCCATTCATGCCCCACAGCCCACGAGCAGGACGTCACCTGCAGCTTGGCGGACAGCTCCCAAGCACACTGGCTACTTCTCACCTCTACCACCTGTATGTTTAAGCCCTGGGCGCTGTCTGGCCACTGCAGCAGACTCAGTCTGCACACAGGGCGATGAAGACGTGCTGGGAGTTGACACCCAAGAGTGATTTTGGCCAGTGAGGGAGAGGCCACGTTGGGTGCACCCTCCGGCTTCATCACGTGTGAGTGAAGCAGTCCCGGGTGTATTCTCTCATGGATCCTTTAAACGGTGACCCCCCAGTTGCCCACAGCAGGAACCTACTCAGCCATACCTCCTTCCCCCTAAATGCCTCGAGTGCCTTGGGTTAGCTCCTCAGTAACCTCCTCACCCTGAAGTCCTTGACCTAGCACCTGCTTTGGGGAGAACCCAAACAAAAGATGCATCCATCCACCATGGGGGGGGGTGTCCATCAAATAGGACACTCGCCCTAGGTGGATGCTTCTGGGGTCACAGAAATGGAACCAACATGGAGCTGCTGACACCAACCTGGATGAATCTCAAATACAGGAGAAAACATCACTGAAGAAGGTGTGCAGAATTAATTAATGCCATGTGTGTGATGTTCCAAAGCATGCGGCACCAATGTCTGTATTGTCGTCGGACAGATCCTGTGTAGGAAAGGCGGAAAACGTGCATGGGGGTGACAGACACTGGAGGTGGGACGCGGGTCATCTCAGAGCGAGGGGCGAGGGCGGGAGAGGGAGAGGTGGGGCGGGTGGGGGAGAGAGAGTGTGGGTGGCGGAGACAGGAAGAGAAGGGTGGAGAGAGTAAGAGAGAGGGGGAGCTGTGGGAGAGAGGAGAGAGGACGAGGGGGAAAGAGAGAGACCGACAGTGAAGACGCAATGAGTGTGGAAGCAAAGGGGATATGCAGATGTTTTACTTAAGTGGAATGATGAATACAGCTGTGTTCCCACTTGACTTATGATTTATGTGGGTTTGTTTGCATACCTGAAATACTACACACACACACACACACACACACCTCCCGCGCACACATATCTTGGGTCTCACCTGTCCTCAAGGAACTCACTAGGAGTGAGAGGCCTGGGTGGGTGAGCAAACAAATGACAGAGTCCACTGCATTCTCTGGGCGAGATCGCTGGCCCTTGATCTCCCATCCAGAGGGTGCAGACACACCTC
>PVHT021183506.1:2531854-2542573 GCA_004024745.2 Catagonus wagneri | reverse complement strand
TTTAGGCAGCCTGTTTAGTGATGGGTGGGGCTGTGATCCCACCTGGATTATTGTTTGGCCTGGGGCTTCTCAGTGCTGATGGGAGGGACCAGATTTTCCCAGAAATGGTCCCCTCCAGAGGAATGCAGGCTAATGAATGTTCCCGAGAGCTTCATCTCCAATGTCCTTCCCCCACAACAAGCCACAGTCACCCCTGTTTTCCCAGGAGATCCTCCAAGAATTGCAGTCAGGTTCCACCCGGATTCCTATGGAGACTGCTTTGCCCTGGGACCCAGTGCACGTGAAAGTCTGTGTGTGTGCCTTTCAAGGATGGGGTCTCTGTTTCCCCAGTCCTATGGAGCTTCTGCACACAAGCCCCGCTGGCCTTCAATGCCAGATGCTCCTGGGGCTCTTTCTCCCTGTGCCCGGTCCCCAGGCGTGGGGTTTTGATGTGGGGCTCAGAACTCTCAGTCCTGTAGCTGAGTCTCTGTGATGCAGTTACTTTCCAGTCTGTGGGGCTTCCCACCCGGGAGGTATGGGGTTGCTTCTATCGCGTAATTGCCCCTCTTACCTCCCGATGTGGTCTCCTCTTTGTCTTCTGGAGTAGAATATCTTTTTTGGAAGTTTACAGTCCATTTGGTTGAAGGCTGCTCGGCATTTGGTTGTAGTTTTGCTGTTTTTCGGGAGAGAGGTTGAGCTCCAGTCCTTCTATTCCGCCAACTTAATCCAATCTCTGCCTAGGATAATCTTATTTTAAGGTCAGATGGTTAGCAAACTTAATTCCATCTACAACTTATTACCTCTTTCTACTATAACCTAATACATTCACAGGCTCTGGGGATTACAACACAGGCATTATTCTGCCTACCCAAGAATAATGGGGGGGGGGGCGTTATTCTGCTTACCCAAAACTCAGAAACTCAATAGATTCTGATGCCATGGTTTTTTTGTGTTTTGTTTTGTTTTGTTGGCCACACCTGCAGCATGAGAAAATTCCCAGGCCAGGGATTGAAACTGAGCTGCAGCTGCAGCAATGCTAGCTCCTTAACCTGTTGCACCACACGGGAACTTCCTGTCACGGTGTTTTTTTTCTTTTTCAGTTTCCCAAGTCACACCCAAATTCTTTTTTTTTTTTTTGTCTTTTTGCCTTTATCTAGAGCCACACCCGCGGCATATGGAGGTTCCCCGGCTAGGGGTCTAACAGGAGCTGTAGCCGTCGGCCTACGCCACAGCCACAGCAACGCCGGATCTTTAACCTACTGAGCAAGGCCAGGGATCGAACCCGCAACCTCATGGTTTGTAGTACGGATTCGTTAACCACTGAGCCACGACGGGAACTCCCATAATTTTTTTTTTTTTTGTCGTTTGTCATTTTAGGGCCGTTCCTGCGGCATGTGGAGGTTCCCAGGCTAGGGGTCTAATAGGAGCTGTAGCCACTGACCTATGCCGAGCCGTGTCTGCAACCTACACCACAGTTCACAGCAACACCGGATCGTTAACCCACTGAGCAAGGTCAGGGATCGAACCCGCAACCTCACGGTTTCTAGTCAGATTCATTGACCACTGAGCCATGACGGGAACTCCTGGCCCATTTTAAATTATTGATTTGTGGGGTTCTTTATGTATCTATATATATAAATTCATTGTTAGATATATTGTTGAAAATGTCTTTCTCAATTTGTCTTTGCCTTTTCCTTTTCTTAACTGAGTCTTTTGATAAGCAAAATTTAAAAAATTTGATAAAGTCTGATTTTACCATTTGCTCTAAGTTTAGTGCATTTTGTGTCCTTCAAAACATTTCCATGTCTATTTTATGGCCCTATGTTTGCTTCTGGAAGCTTTAAACTGTTAGGTTTTACATTTAGGTCTATGATCCATCTCAACTTAATTTTTTTTAAATGGTGTGAAGTAGGTCAAGATTAATTTTGTGTGTATGGGGAGTATCTAGTTTTTAGCCACTTTGTTGAAAAGACTTTCCTTTCCCTTTAATTATACAGGCTTTGCAGAAAATCAACTGATGATACATGTCTGTCAGTTACTTATCTCTGGACTCTATTGTTTGATGTATTTGTCCATCCTAACGCTTATGTCACACAGTCTTAATTTTTATAACTTTATAAGACTTGCAATTAGACAGTGTGAGCCCTCCAACTTTTTTCCTTTTTTCAAGATTGTCTTAGCTTATTCAAGATCATTTGGGATTTCTATACAAATTCAGTTTGTGAATTTCTGTTAAAATCCAGGTAGGGTTTAGGTTGGAATTGCTTTGGCTCTATAAATTGATTTGGGAAGAACAGACATTTTAACCACTTTGAGGCTTCTTATCTATGAACGTGATATATCTCCTCATCATTTAAAACATTTTATTTCAAAAAAGCTATTCTCTTTCAATGTATTGGTCTTGCATGTCTCATTAGATTTATTGCTAGCATTTAAGTTTTTGATTCTATGTAGTGTTGTTTTTAAAATGTCACATTTTTTATTTTTGTTTATTTATTTGGCCATGCCTGGGGCATGTGGAAATTCCTGGGGCAGGGATCGACGCTGCGCCAGGGATCAACCCTAGTTTCTGCAATGACAACACCAGATCCTTAACCCTCTGTGCCACAAGGGAGCTCCAATATTGTGTCTTTTTACAAGCAAACATTTTCTCCTAATGTTTGTTGCCAGAGGAGGACATACATCTGATGTTTTAATATGCTAACCTTGTCTCCTATAACTTTACTGTATTCACGTATTAGTTCTGGTAGTTTCTAGGTTCTTTTGAGTTTTCTTTGTACACAGTCAGGTTGTCTGAAAATAAAGGCATTTGAAATTTTTTATGACTTCATTTCTTTTCCTTTTCTACTGCACTGTCCAGAACCTCTAGTACAATATTAAATATAAAAGATGAGAGCAGACATTCTTGCCTTCTTCATAATCTGTGGAGGAAATAACTCAGTTTTTCACCATTGATTCTGATGTTAGATTAAAAAAATCTATTCTTAGCATATTGAAAAATTTCCCATCTCCTTATGGCTTGTTGAGAGTTTTTTGATTTTCTTTTTTCTTTTATTTTTAACAGATGAACAAGTATTGATTTTGTCAAACGCTTTCCCTACATCTGCTGAGATAATATGTTTCTCATTTATTCTTGAAATGTGGTGAATTACAGTGATTAATTTTCAAATATATTTAAGAATTTTTATTATAGTTTATTTACAATATTCTGTCAATTTCCACTGTACAGCAAAGTGACCCAGACATACATCTACATACATTTTTTTATCACATTATCCTCCATCATATTCCATCACAAGTGATTAGCTGTAGTTCCCCGTTCTGTACAGCAGAATCTCATTGCTCATCCATTACAAATGTAATACCAAAACAAATTTTTATTCTTGAAATAAACCCCTCACATGATTATCATGTATTAGCCTTTTAGTATATGACTGGATTGTATTTGTTTTTATTTTCTTAAACATTTTAATTTATATTTATGAGAAATATTGAATTTATTTTTTTGCATCTGCAGCATGCAGAAGTCCCTAGGCTAGGGATTAAACCTGAACCTTAGTAGTGATAACACCAGATCCTTAACCACTAGGCCACCAGGGAACTCTGAGAAACGTTGATTTTTAATTTTATTTTCTCGTAATGTCCTTGTCAGGTTTCAGCAGTAAGGTTTTTCTGGTTTCACAAAATGCGTTACTAAAATGTTCCTTTTTAAACTGTTTACTGAATGAATATGTGTAGGATTGGTATTATTTCTTTCTTATATATTTGGAAGGATTTACTGGCAAAACTGTCTGGGCTGGGGATATTTGTGGTATGGTTTTAAATTGCAAATTCAGTTTCTCTAGTTGCTGTAGAGCAATTCAAATATCCTATTTCTGGAGTTCCTGCTATGGTGCAGTGGGTTAAGAATTCAGCTCCAGCTTGGATTCAGTCCTTGGCCTGGGAACTTCCATAGGCTGTGGGGCAGCTGAAGAGAAAACAAGTGTATCTTTTGTAGACAGCTTTAAAAAACCTCCAATCTGACAATTTCTGCCTTCTAAGTCAAGCATTTAGTCCATTTACATTCAAAGTATTTACTTTGGGCTTAAGTTGAACATTTTACTCTTTGTTTTCTATTTGCAGCATCTATTATTATTTCCTTTCTTGCCTTTTTTTCAATTAAGTGAATATTTTTAAGGTTTTATGTGAGTTCCCTGGTGGCTTAGCAGTTAAAGATTTGGCATTGTCACCGCTGTGGCTTGGGTTCAGTCCCTGACTTGGGAACTTCTGTATGCTTGGGGCATGGCCAAAAAAAAAGAAAAGAAAAGAAAAAAGAAAAAAGAATAATCATTTATGATAAAAGAACCAACGATAGGTTATGGAAATGAAAAATCTGTAATCGATTGATGGGAGCAATAGCAAGGTGAACATAAAAGAGACATGGTAAGCCATAAGACAAAACTGAGGGATTCTACCAAAATATACTATGACAAAGTCAGAAAATGAAAAATATAAAGCTAAGATTCATGACAGATTTCAGGGAAACTAGAAGTCCATGTGGGAAAAATTATGCCTCACATCATATCCTTAAAATATATCTTTTTTTCCTCAAAATATATCTTAAATAAACAAAATGCAGTATAGGAAAAATATTCTTATAATATTGGAAAAGGAGAGAATTTCTTTTCTTTTTTGCTTTTAGGGCCGCACTCATGACATCACGACATACGGATGCTTCCAGACTAGAGGTCGAAGCCGTCCTACACCACAGCCACAGCACCACAGGATCCAGTTGGCATCTGTGACCTACACCACAGCTCAGGGCAATGCCGGATCCCCAGCCTAGTGAGGCCAGGGATCGAACCTGCATCCTCATGGATACTAGTCAGATTCATTTCCGTTGTGCCACAACAGGAACTCCCAGGAAAGAATTTCTTAAGTAAGACGTAAAAATTAAAATACGTAACAAGATTTATGATTTTTACTCCATTAAAATAAACAAAAATTGGTATGAGAAAACCCACAAAATTTAAATTCAAAGGCATCCTGGAGAATATTTTGGCTTCATATATGACATACAGTTTATTGCTAGTCAAAATGCAAAGAACTCTTACAAATTGGTAAGAATGGCTCTACAGAAAATTAGCCTATGATATAAACAGGAAAGGGAAATTTGAATGGCCAAAAAACTTGTGGAAGGAAGCTTGTTTTCATTAGAAATCAGGGACAAGACAAAAGGATACACACACCCCTATGTTCACTGCAGCACTATTCACAGTAGCAAAGACACGGAAACAATGTAATTGTCCATTGATAGATGAATGGATTAAGAAGATGTGGTATGCATATACAATGGGATACTACTCAGCCGTAAAGAGAACAAAATAATGCCATTTGCAGCAACATGGATACAACTAGAGATTTCATACTAAGTGAAGTGTCAGAAAGAGAAAGACAAATACCATATGATATCACTTATAGAACTGGAATCTAAAATATGATGCAAATGAACCAATTTACAGAACGGAGACAGATTCATAGGCATAGAGAACATATATTCAGAACCATATCCAGTCTCTTGGGCGAGACCATGATGGAAGATAATATGCAAAAAAGAGTACATGCATATGTATGACTGGGTCATGACACTGTACAGCAGAAATTGACACAACACTGTAAATCAACTATACTCTAATTAAAATAAATTACAAAAAGAAATCAGTAACATTGAAAGTAAAATAATCAAACCATAGAATTTTCTTTCAGGACATGGGCAAAAATTTGAAGCTAGCATTCAAAACGTTGGTAATGTGATTGCGGAAATGAGCACTCTCATTTATGGGTGGTGACATTTGTGGGACCCCTTGGCAATGTCTATTAAAACTAAAGAAGTGTGCATGTTATGATGGACCAGTTTATCTTCTAGAGGTCTCAGTTGTGGGTGAGGAAGAAGAAGAAAATAAGAGGTGACGAGATCATGTCCTCTGAAAATGTCAGTGGTGTAGGCAAAGGCGGAGTAAGAACCCAAAGCAGATCTGGCATCAGTTTGCCCTGAACATGGCTTAAAGCCCCTCATTCCTTCTGTCAGTGCTCCTGAAATGTCTAGAAAACAAAATCAACCAGCCCGATGAAAACTTACTCTTTTCTATCTTCTCCTCACTGCCTCTACCACAATGAAAGAGTTCTAAAAAGGATTTTAAATTTGCGTGGGAATAAACACACTCACGTCTATCATTTTAGAATTCCAAGCCTATTTCTTGTAACTTCAGGGACGCTTGAAAGGATCTAGGAGGAGCAGGAATAGAAATTAAAGAAGGGCGATAGAGAAGGCTCAAGGTCCTTCTGGCTTCATCTTGCTGGCTTGTAATACTGAATAAAAACCTTCCCACCCCTCCTCACTCACCTACACAGTCCGTAGAGCAGCAAGACCATGATAAGGGCTCCCACACATGCCTTTGATATTTACTTCGCCAAGACCTCAGGGTGACCAAATCAAGGATGATGGTGGCCATCTGGAGACAGGACAATTCTGGCCACCATGCAGTATCTCCTTGCCTTGATGTTTTTTTTTTTAAGTTCCTTTGAACTCTTTCAGGAGTCATTTGCCAGCTGGAAGCATCGTGATGTTGAACATGGACTCAGACACCCTGGGCTTGAATGCTAGCTCCCCTACTTCCTTGAGGGGAGACCTTGTCTCATCTACCTGAACTCTCTGTGCTTTCGTTTCTTCATCTGTAAATAAGATGATATCAGGATGTACTCACATGGTTGTGGAGGATATGTGCTGCAGTAACAGAAAAACCTGGTGGGTTTACAAATACAAATTCCTTTATAAACCATATAGATTCCAGTATAGGTTGTCCCCAGTACTAGATTCCAGTAGAGTAGTGATGTTTTACTGCGGTGAAGTTGAGACATTATACCGGAGTGTAGTATATTACAGGTATCATCTCTGAGGTCTGTAGCAACTGGTCCCTGTCAGCTCTGAAAGCAAGTCTGAGGCGTGAGTGAGGGCTTGACACTTCAAACACTTAAAGGCCCTGACTCAACAACTTCTCTACTTGACATGCGCAGTATCCCGACACATAGATGGGCACCCACTGTTCAAAATGCTTAGGATGACATGTCAGCTCAGCCTTTATATGCGCGAGGATGCCTCTGACTCTTAACACAAATCTATATGAGATAATTATCTGTGCAAAGATAAAGAGCAAAGATGCATCATTCCCCTGGAAATTTTTTTTTGTCTTTTTGCCTTTTTTATGTAGAGCCACACTCGCGGCCTATGGAGGTTCCCAGGCTAGGGGTCTAACAGGAGCTGTAGCTGCCGGCCTTCACCACAGCCACAGCAACGCGGGTTCCGAGCCGTGTCTGCAACCTACACCACAGCTCACGGCAACGCCAGATCCTTAACCCACTGAGCGAGGCCAGGGATCGAACCTGCAACCTCATGGTTCTTAGTTGGATTCTTTAACCACTGAGCTACGAAGGGAACTCCTCCCCTGGAAACTTTTAATTGACCAATCTTAACTCTTGTACCCAATAGGATGACAATGAGACTTTAAACACGTAGTGTCCCATCTTAGATGGTCCTGACATTCAGTTGAGAATGGGCTTCATGGAAGTTCCCGTGTGGTGCAGTAGATTCAGTATCTGGCATTGCTGCAGCTGTGGCACAACTGTGGTGCAGGGTCAAACCCTGACCCAGGAACTTTCACAAGCCATGAGTTTGGCAAAAAAAAGTGCTTCACCACCTTACATTTCTGGTCTGTAATAATTGAAATAGCAAAAGTAATACATACTTGAGTTGTTCAAAGGTCATCTTGAGTGATAACCTCCGACTTCTGTAAAACCTAAAAACATGACTCAAACCAAGACACTGCTGAGTACCATCACAGGCAGGCATTTTCAGAACATTACTCTCAGAGTACCAGTTCCCGGACCGCTTCCTCACTTGGATTTCAAGGGTTGTTTCCTAGACCTATCATTAATGATACAGAAATGTATAAGAATGAGGTGTAAGGCAGCACACTAGTAGGTGGCCAAAGCATCCACAAGCTGCAAGACATCTCTGCTATTAGGTTTGCATGCTTGTAGTAAAAGTTTTCTTTGGTTTAAGACTGAAAAACAAACAAACAAACCTCTCCTCTTGTTTAAATGATTTGTATCACTCAATTTTTTTTTTGTCTTTTTGACTTTATGTAGAGCCGCGCCCATGGCATATGGAGGTTCCCAGGCTAGGGGTCTAACAGGAGCTGCAGCAGCCGGCCTACACCACAGTCACAGCAACGCGGGATCCGAGCCGCGTCTGCAACCCACACCACAGCTCACGGCAACGCCAGATCCTTAACCCACTGAGCAAGGCCAGGGATTGAACCCACAACCTCATGGTTCTTAGTTGGATTCGTTAACCACTGAGCCACGACAGGAGCTCTTGTATAACTCAATTTGTTTTCTATAAACCCACAAGAGAAAAAGCAAGTCTGGGAGGAGGAAGGGAGCTGGTCAGAGTATGCCTTGCACCACACAGACTGCAAATGAAAGCTAGGTCTTAACTGTAAGGGAGGGTCCCTGGCACAACACAGCATCCCCCGTGAGGTCATCTCTTTGACCCAAAGCCAGCCTTGCCAAAGATCTTGACCAAAGCCCCTTTAACTTCTCGGTTCCTCAGGCTATAGATAAGGGGGTTGAGCGTGGGGGTGATAAGACTGTAGAAGAGGGAGACCATGTTGTCTTGCTGTGGGCTGTGGTAGGTGCTTGGAACCATGTACATGAACACAGCTGCCCCATAGAAGAGCGCCACCACGGTGATGTGCGAAGAGCAGGTGGTGAAGGTCTTGTGTCGAGCCTCAGTTGAGTGCATGTGGAGAACGGCCCCCAACACGTGGCCGTAGGAGGCAGCAATGAGACACAGGGGCAGCAGCAAGATCAGCACCCCGGAGACGGACAGGGCTAACTCATAGGCAGAGGTGTCTCTACAAGAGAGCTTGAGCAGGGCAGGCAGCTCACAGAAGAAGTGGTCCACAGTGCGTGAGGCACAGTAGGGGAAGTGAAGGGTGATGGATGTCTGGATGGAGGCCACAAGTACACCTGACAACCAGGAGGTGCCCGCCATGAGCAGGCATACCTGACGCCTCATCAGAATGGGATAATGCAGGGGGCGGCACACGGCAACGTAGCGGTCATAAGACATGAGGGATAGTAAGACACCCTCAGAGACACCCATCAACATCAGGAAGAACATCTGAGCTGTGCAACCTTCGAAGGAGATGGAATCCTCTTCCTGTAGGAAGTCCACGGCCATCTTGGGGATGGTGACCAGTGGAAAGCCGACATCCAACAAGGAGAGTTGGCTGAGGAGGAAGTACATGGGCGTGTGGAGTCTAGAGTCTGTGTGGATCAGGAAGAGCAGGATTACATTGCCCAGAAGGCCCATGGTGAATATGGTGGCCACAAGGGAGAACAGGACCAGATGTGGTCCCGAGTGGCTGAAAAGACTCATGAGAGTGAAGTCCAAGGTCATTGACTGATTTGACTCCCTCATCCTCTGGGAGGTATTGTTCATCTGCAGGAAGAACAGGGTATTTGGCAAGGAGTCTCAGTGGGGGGAATTTCATCTTATATGCCAACCACAAGTGTGATCATGACTGCCTGGAGTTTCCTGAGAAGGATGATGAGCACACCTAGCCTCAATAGGAAAAAAAATACCATGATGGATTAATTATGTCTGCCTTAGTCAGGAGATGGGCCGCAGCAAAACAATGTCCTTTTTTTTCCATTTCTGTGCAAAAATGTTGCCTTCACTTTCCAGGAAAGTACTACCGTTCAACACTTTTAGTTAAATCCTCCATCCCCAAACTAGAGAGTGCAAGACAGCATCAGTGGACTATTGGAACACACTCCATCCAAGATGCCTTGGGGTCAAAGCAGAGGTGGGATTCTGAAGAGACTGGAATATGAAGTAGGGGAGAACAAGCCAAAGATGGTAGAGGATTATGAGGTTGGATCAAAAATTAAAACCAAAACAACGAGAAAAAGCTTGCTTCCTAGATTGGATTAAGATGGCAGAATAGAAGGACTGGAGCTCAACTTCTCTCCCAAATAAAAGCAAAACTACAACCAAATGCCGAGCAGCCTTCAACCAAATGGACTGTAAACTTCCAAAAAAGATATTCTACTCCAGAAGACAAACAGGAGACCACATCAAGAGGTAGGAGGGGTGATTACGCGATAGAAGCAACCCCATACCTCCCGGGTGGGAAGCCCCACAGACTGGAAAGTAACTGCATCACAGAGACTCAGCTACAGGACTGAGAGTTCTGAGCCCCACGTCAAAACCCCACGCCTGGGGACCGGGCACAGGGAGAAAGAGCCCCCGGAGCATCTGGCATTGAAGGCCAGCGGGGCTTGTGTGCAGAAGCTCCACAGGACTGGGGGAAACAGAGACCCCATCCTTGAAAGGCACACACACAGACTTTCACGTGCACTGGGTCCCAGGGCAAAGCAGTCTCCATAGGAATCCGGGTGGAACCTGACTGCAATTCTTGGAGGATCTCCTGGGAAAACAGGGGTGACTGTGGCTTGTTGTGGGGGAAGGACATTGGAGATGAAGCTCTCGGGAACATTCATTAGCCTGCATTCCTCTGGAGGGGACCATTTCTGGGAAAATCTGGTCCCTCCCATCAGCACTGAGAAGCCCCAGGCCAAACAATAATCCAGGTGGGATCACAGCCCCACCCATCACTAAACAGGCTGCCTAAA
>PVHT021183506.1:2489350-2516091 GCA_004024745.2 Catagonus wagneri | reverse complement strand
GCTGTGCTCCCTCCAGACGGTGACCATGATGAGCAGGTTCCCCAGCAGCGTGAACAGGTACATCAGCAGGTACAGCAGGAAGAAGGTGGGCAGGAGCTGCTGAGGGAAGTTGGAGAAGCCGATGAGGATGAACTCAGACACTGTGCTGTGGTTCTGAGCAGATGAGGATGCTGCATCTGCTGAGATCAGAAACAGAATGAAGGCACAGTGATTAAACTGTAGTTTCTAACATAGAATAAATGGCCATTAAAGACCTATGTAATACATAGCTATTTGTTTAACTTGTCTGGGTCTCAAAATCCTCATCGGTAACATGGAATAAATCATAATACTGTTTACCACTTGGTAATGTGATAAAGATAAAATGAGATCTGTATATTAAGTGGTTAAGGCATGGCTGGCTATATTTTTTAATTGAATGAATGATTCTTTAAATTCTATAATGCTTTACAGTGGCTACTGGGTTTTTATCAACCATGATGAAAAGAAATAAAAGATCCCAGGTTTGAACACTGTAGCTATTCTAGAAAACACTATACACACACACACACACACACACACACACACACACACACACACACACACACACATATATATATATATATATATATATATTAGGGCCACACCCGCAGCATATGGAGGTTCCCAGCTAGGGGTCCAAACGGAGCTGTAGCTGCTGGCCTACACCACAGCCAGAGCAATACCAGATCTGAGCCGCATCTGTGACCTACACCACAAATCATGGCAATGCTGGATCCTTAACCCACTGAACGAGGCCAGGGATTGAACCCGCAACCTCGAGGTTCATAGTTGGATTCGTTTCTGTTGTGCCATGATGGGAACTCCTAGAAAACGTATATTTGGATCTGGGGTTTTATAAGTTTTTTTTTCCTTTGAGAATTTTTGTCCTTTAATTAAGGACATTCATATTTATTTTAATACTGTTTTTTTAGTACTCATCCCTGCCACTGTATCTCATATTTTGTATTTCCTTCTTTAAAGGAACTGAATGGAAAGCATGGAAATAAAACGATGGAGAGATATATGCCAGCAAAAGAGCAAAAGGAAAACTGTGGAAGCAACCTTGAAAACAGAATAAAATGCAATTAAATGAAACAATAATCTCTGTCATTATATGCCAGTAAAAGAAACCAGATTCCCTGGAGAAATGACCTGGGCATGGAAGCAAGCCTAGGACACCTCTACAACAATGAAGCGGAACTTTCACTGAGTGTTGTGTTAATGTTGAAGGATGCAGAAACCAGACTGCAAATGTATTCACTGGCCATGGCTGAGCATCAAAAAGAGTGATCACGTACAGAGGATGAAGGAACATGCTAAATGATATCATGAAGGAATAATCATAAGATCCAGAAGGTGAAATATTCCATAGAACAATTTGATCTGCTTTCATCAATAAGACGGAATCAAGAAAAGGATGAAGAGAAATTAAAGGGACAAGACAACAATATGCAATATTTAGTACTAGATTAGGAATTGATTTAGATAAGCTGGTTGTAAAATATTTTCAAAGAAATAGAGAAGATTTTGATTATGGGGTGAATGAAGATAAAGTATGCATAATATTAAGGGATTATTATTAATTTAGTTATTAATTTCATGTTTGATCTTGTTCTTTTGGCTGTGAAGACAAATACTAGTAGTTTAAAAGCATAGTGAAATTTAAAAACTGCACACACACACACAGACCAAGGGATGAAGAGCAATATTAATGAAGGTTAAAAGAACACCTTTTATATAATTAACCTGAGTATACATAATTAACATGTATGACATTATACACTTGAATATTAGGAATCAATATTCAACACCACTTCAGTGAAATAGTTATAAAATAGAAATAGCTAAATCAATAATAGATTGAAAGGAAATTGGAGTTGGAAATGTTAACAGAGTTCAGAAATGCAATTTGGGAATTATTAATTATATTGCATTAATAATATTCAGGCATTGGTCCTGGACCTATTTAGCCTCTTCGCCAAACAAGATTAAACAGTTTTTTCAAGCACATAAAGGACTTTAACAAAAATTTACCTTCTTTCAGAACATAGAGAAATCCTCCTTCCACTTTCAAGTATAAATAATATATAGATTACAAGGCACTAAAGTTGGAAATCAGTAGAGGAGGAATAACTTTCCAAATATATAAATTAGAAGGATAGATACAGTATTTAAAAATCTTCACCTATCCATATTCATTTTAAAATCTACTATAAGACAACATCTAATCAATTAGGTGGTTTATTTAATCAATTTATTTATTTTTTATTTAATCGAAATATATTCACCTTGCTTTCAATAGAATTTGTAGTCTCAGAAAGGCTAGCTGTTTGCTGCTAAAGGCACAGGAGAAAGGAAACACTGTGACATTCTTGCTGCCTTTTTCTCAGAGATAACAGTCACCTAAGGAGCTGATTGGTTTAGTATAACGTGAAATTGTGCTTTCCTTGTCTTGAATAGTGGATAATTTATCTACCGCCTGTAAGGTAGTTTGGATGCTTTCTTTTTTCTGGGTTCGTATGTGAGTGTTTATTGTGTGGTTCGCTGCATTTTTCTTTTCTTTTTACTTTTTTTTTATTATAGTTGACTTACAATGTTCTGTGAGATGGTGCATTTAAATCAGCAAATTACGATCAAGTGGTGCTGGTTTATCTCATGAATGCCAAGATGGTGTGGCCTCATGTGACTCATTACATACATAAATTTAAAAGGAAAATCATATAATTGCTTTGATCGAGGAAGGAACGTATTTTCTATAATTCAACTCCTATTTATGATTTTTTAAAATTTTCATAGGAATGACATATAACATTGTATTAGTTTTAGGTGTACAACAAGGTTTTGACACATGTATGACTATTTATAACTTTTAAAAAGGTCTTTTTGTTACATGAAACTGAAGACTTTCTTAGCTAGATAAAAAGTATATACTATCAAATGAGCTAGTAGTATACTAGGCGGGGAATTTCACATATATTATTTTAGGAGCAGGAACAAGCCAAGGATACTCACTGAATCTGCTGCTCTTTAACATGGAACTGAAAGTCATGAATGGTGCTGCAAGGGAAAAAAAAGAGAGGACATGCATAAGGATAGGAAGGGAAGAGACACGACCATCAATCTGGTAAAGAAAAGAATAAAAACATAACATGTTAGAAAAATAAGAGAGCACAATGCTGCAGAAGGCAAGATCAACTTCCAAAAGCCATAGTAACTCTCATACTATGACATCAGTAATTATCATCAAAATATAGATTTAAGTAAAAAAGTAAGAAAACATTCTCAAGTGACACAAACTGTAAGAAAACAGCTCTCAAGCATTTTGGTTTCAGGATCCCTTTACACTCCAAAATTATTGAGGCCTCTCCAAAGGGCTCTGGTTTGGGTGGACTGTAGCTATCAGTTCTTTACCGTATTAGATGTTAAAACTCAGAATCTTTAAAACTATTTAGCTATCAGTACATTTAGAAGAACAATAATAAACCCATTACCTGTTGCTGTTAGTAATATATTACTAATATTCGTGAGAAGGGTGGCTTTGTTTTACATTTTTTCAAATATGTCTGCTGTCTGCATTGATAGAAGGCAACTTGGTGCTCATTCCTGCTGCTTCATTTATCTTCTTATTTTTGTTTTTTGGCCACACCTGTGACATGTGGAAGTGCCCAGGCCTGTTGACCTGTGCCACAGCAGTGACCCAAGCCACTGCAGTGACGAAGAGGGATTCTGTGCCACAGAACTCTGCGGCTTCATTTAGCCTGTGGTAACATGCTGTTTTAACTGAAGTACATAACGAAAGCACATCCACACGTGATTGGTAAAGACCTAATGGACTCCCAGGAAGTGTATCTGGGACCCTTAGGCATCCTCACCCCACTTCAAAACCCACCGTTTTACTATATCTAGAAATTAACATAAAACATGCAATATATCCAAAGACAAAACCACTGTTTTACAATATGTAGAAATTAACATAAAACATGTAATATAACATGTAGCCACTGATCAAAAGGTAAAAGAAGATCTGAATATTTGGAAACCGTCCACACTCTCGAACAAGCTGAGGAGTTGGATGATGTCAATTCTTCCCCAAATTATATCATCAGTGCCGTTGCAGCTACAATTCCAGGGAATTGCAGATTTGATGAAACTAACCTAAAATTGCTTCTGAAAAGTCAGTACAAAACTGTACCAAAACTTGGGATTAGCAGAAGCAAATTCTTACCTTTAGGATAAACAAAGAGATCTGACGCTAGCACAGGGAATTATCTTCAATACCTTGTCATAAACCATAATGGAAAATAACATGCCAAGTATATACAACTGAATCACTTTCCTGTACAGCATAAAATTACACAACATTGCAAATCAGCTATGCTTCAATAAAATAAAATTTTAAAACCATACCAAATTTCTAAAAAATGGAGTAAACAGGAGAGCTATGCTCTCCTGGGTTGTGAGAAACACCATAGCATCATAGTTATTTCTAAAGTGTGAGCCTGGTTTAAAGAGGCCCCAAGCAGGTGTTAGATATGTACGTAGCAATATAAAGGAATTTAAAAAATAATATTGAGTCAATGAAGCAAAAAACAGGACAAACTCTCTAGCATATTCCCATTTGGGCACATTAAAAATATAGCACATGAAACCACACCGTATGAAATTGGAATGGTGAATGCATTTGCATAAACATTTTTCAAGCCTCTCCAATGTATAAAAGAGTGAGTGTGATCTTGGACTTTGGTTAATTATAAACATATGTATTGTTTCACCAATTGTAACAAATGGGCCACACCAATGCAAGACATAAAAATGGGGTAAACTGGGTGCAGAGAAAGGTCATAAGCAGAATTGTCTCAGCATTGTAAATCAACTGTAATTCAATAAAATCTAAAAATGAGAAGAGGATGCAAGTAGAAACTGCTATACTTTCTGATCAGCTTTTCTGTAAACCTAAAACTCCTCTAATAAAGTCCATTCATCTAAAATAGAAACTTAATTTCAATGATATATGCCAACTTGGAAGAACATATCCAAATCAAAGAGCACACGTGAAGTATTTTTAAATGGTTGTCAAAGCGAAAAGGAAGTGGGGTGAAAGAAAGGGAATAAAGTTATGAAAAACAAGAACCTTCTGCAAACCAACGATGATCAAAACACACAAATGGAAAATAATCATTGATTCAAACCTTTCTGCACTTGAAGTCCATCGTAAAATTAAAAAAAATATTTTTATTTATAACTTGAGCCATGTTGCTGCCCAGAGCTCCTGAACTCCTTGGCTTGGGACAGGGCTCACCCACATTTGCACCCCTTTGTAGTCCCACTAGAGCACTGTCTCTAAATATTGACCACAGGACCCAGGGGTCAGCCTGGAACTTGGAGGACGCAGAATCTCTAGGACGTTAAGGAACTTAGCTGGAGTGAAGATGCTCTATGGAGGATGGAAGACCGCATGTATGACCAAAAAATAAAATCTCCTGAACACGTAAGCTTCCCACCAAGAAACTAAAACACTTGCATCAACTGCTTTCTGCGCCCTCAACCCTCCCTTCACTCAGCATTCTCCTTCCCAGCTCAGCAGTTCTGGTTTCTCTCTTTCCTCTCCATCCACGTGGCTCTGTCTCCTCTCTCCTGGACCACAGCCCCAAGCTCCTCCCGTGTCTCCTCCTCTGCTCCCAATCCACTCTGGCTTCCAGAGAGAACTTTCTGAAACATCCACATGGTATGCAGTCCTCAGACCCAGGGTTCCAATCCCAGTCCCAGCTCTCTGAGTGTGTCTCCGAGAAAGAACCTTTCAGCTCTGAGCCTCCTCCCGCCAGATGAAAAATAGGAGTACAGAGAGAACTGCCTTCCGTGGGTACATGAGGATTCACATAAAGGGCTCAGGTTACTGAATATATAGAGTTATCACTAACTTTGAGATTGTGTTCCTTCTTCTGATCTGGTGTGTTGTCATCTTTCTGATTCGGATGTCAGCAACTGGCCTCCTTCAAAACTCATAGCCTCTGACCCCAGGGGAGCTCTTGGTACCCCTAGCCACCACACAGTGCATTTCCCAACATCCACTCTCTTCTCCAGATCCTGCTTCACCCTGACAGTCTGCCTTCCCACCTCCTGCTTGGTGGAATGGCCATGATTAGTGAAGATGGCCTCTGTCATCCTCTCTACAGGTGGATAGAATTCTGTCTCCTCTGGTCTCATGGAGATTGGACAATACCCAGGTGCAGAATAAATATCACACATATCACAGCAGTGCATGCAGTTCACACCTCCGACTCCCCGAGAACCTCCCCTCCAGGTTGGCAGGGGTCACTTTGGGCCAGACCGAAATAGGGCAGCAAAGACAAGATACACATGGAACAGGATTTCTCAACCTCAGTGCTAGTGATATTTGGGGCCAGATAGTTCTCTGGTTCTCTTTTTCATTGTGCAATGTTTAGCAGCATCTCTGGCCTCAACCCACCAGATGCTAGTAGCATACACTTCCCACTGTAAATCATGACAACCAAAAATGTTCTAGACATGTCCAGTTGTCCACAGTGGTGCAGAATCACCCTGAGTTGACAACCTTGATTTAGAAGCTGCCCAGGGCACCTAGAGTAAGCAAGAAGAGACCCAGAATTGGCAAACAGAAGAGATCTCTAGCAGATTCACAGGACTAAGATCCTCTTTCACCACTGTCTTCCCTGGCCCTGACCTCATCCCCAGGCTGGATAGCACCACCCAAAGCTGAAATTCTGCTTTCCTACCCTCTCTCTCCTGGTCCCCCTCTGTCTAGTTTGCCTCTTCTAAGAAAGGGTCAGCAGGGGAGGACAGAAGAAGCTCTCCTGCTTGTTGCTGTCAGAGCAGTCACAGGCAGCTGTGGGATCAGAACTAGAAGCTCCCAGACCTGATAGCGTGTGTTTTATCCCTGCTGCAGGCTGCTGAGCAGGCATTTCTCAAGAGTGTCTCTATGACACCAACCTGAAAGGGCAGTCCCAGGGGTCTGAATAGGCTGGGAAGGGCCTCAGGGGGCCTTCCGTGACCTGTTCTCTACATCCTCCTCCAACTATCAACATACAACAAAAACTTTCTGCTGCTTCGTTCTGCTCAGGGAGGCTGCAGCCCCTGCTGAGGGCTGAGCTCCCAGTGATGGGGGCAGCAGGACTAGATACAGATTCCCTCAGTACCTTGGAGTCAAGGTAGGGTCAGAGGGAAGGCAGCGAGCTGGAGGAGCCTAGAGTAAGGACACAGTTGGAAGGCTTCCCAGAATAAGGATAATTTGGAGCTGGATCCTGGAGAGTGGGTTTCCTTTGGACAATTTAAGTTCTCAATGTCTTTTAGCCACATTGGAAATACTCATCTCCCTTCTTAAGTTCTACCTTATCCCTGTCGTCCTGGTGATCCAAGCCAGAAAGCCTGACATTAGCATGTGCCCCACTATGATAAAATATAAATATATTTTGTGTTTTGTCCCTGGTTCCTGACACACAGCTTAGGAGTGATGTGTCTTTCTTTATGCTGATGAGATGACTGGCGGCTTGGGATCTCTAGGTAGCTTCAGGATTGGGGCTGGTCTCAGGAAAGACGGAGCCAGGATTAACTGTTTGGAGCTTTCAGCCCCACTCCCTACCTTACACTTCATGGGAGAGAAGAAGAGCTTCACATTGAGTTACTCACCCATGGCCAATGATCTAATCAACCATGACTCTCTGGTGAAACCTTTACAGAAACTCCCTCCAAAGTAGTATTTGGAGAACTTCTAGGTTGGTGAACATATGGAGATTCCGGGAACGTGGTGCATCTGGAGAGGAATGGAAACTCCTCACTCCTTCCAGAATGTGCCCTCTGTTTCTCTTCCATTTGTCTGGTCCTGGGTTGAATCTTGTATAACAAACTAGTAACAGAAATCAAAGGACTTTCCTGAAGTCTGTGAGCCACTTCAGCGACGTGTAGAACATGAAAGGGGGAGTGAATTGTGGAAACTTCCAACTTGGTAGCCAGTGAGGACTGGCATCTGAAGTGGGAGCAGTCTTGTGGGACTGAGCCCTTCAGCTGTGAAGTCTGACACCAACTCCAGGTAGTCAGTGTCAGAGCAGAACTGTTGGACATCATTGATGTCCAGAGAGTTGGAGAATGGATCCCTGGTATAGAAAGAAGCCACATACTTAATGTCATAAGTGTTGAGCAGCACTGTCCACCCAACCTCTGTAATCAACCTCAAATCTGGCCACTTAGCTCAGTCCTGGATGTCCTCACCTATCTCTCCCCTACCTCTCCCACACCTACCCCTGGCTTCAGCAGCCTACTCCCTTCACAGCAGCCACAAAGAGCGCTCTACAAACCAGAATGTGAAAATGCTGCTTGTGCTTAAAGCCAACTGCTTGGTACAACCACCTTGGAGAGCTGATTGGCAGTATCTATTCAGGGTGAACATAGATCTCCCCTCTGATTCAGTAACTGCACATCAAGATACAGACCCGATAGAATAACACATAGTAGTATCTTCTGAAGGACATGTGCTAGATATTTACGGGAATTCCATTCATAGGAAACCCAAAGTGGAAACAACCCAAATGTCTATTAATATATTCACATCATGGAATGTCTTGCAATTCTTTTTTGTAAGTGTATTTAAAATATTTGTGGTACCTTGTTGCCCTAGGAACAAACTCTTCAAGTGGCACTCATGGTCTTGCATGTTCTCGCCATACCCACATGTATGCCTTCACCTCACAGAACCCTCCTAGTCACCTTCCACTCTCCAGGGCTCACAAGACATACCATTGTCCCCAAATGGACCATGCCTCTGTCACTGTGAAGTTTTGTACTTGCTGTCCCCTCTTCCTGGAAATACCTCTCCCACCTGCCTACCTCATCTGGATCATACCTATTTACTCTTCAGGTCTCACTTTAGAAACCACTGTCATACAGAAATCTTTATTGAGTCTCAGGCTAGTCTTTGACTTACACTTAGCCTTCACAGGCTTTTTAGCTTCCCTCATCATACATCTGACCACACCGTGTCATCATCATTGGTTACACGGCAGCTTCTCCACTGGACCGTAATAAACTGAGGGCAGAGATCAACTCTCTCCTTAGTCATGGCTAGATCCTAGCACTTAGTTTGTTTCCATATAGAATAATTATTGAATAAGCACTTGTTGACTATATGAGTAAATAAATGAGGGCAAATGCTGCAAGGACAGAAAGAGGTGGGAGTTCATGGGGCCTGGCAATTCAACTAATTTGGTTGGAGAAAGAACCTGGTTCTAGACTTCTGGTCAGCTTTAGTATCAAAAGTCCTTACTGGTCAAACTGCATTCACAGGAGAGGTATCATTTCAACTGGAAAACTTTGATAGACAAGGAAGAGACTTCCAGACAATGTCCTGATGTCATTCATGGCAGAGGGAATAATTTGAGCAAGGCATGCAGGTGTGCTAAGCATATGAATGGCTTGAAAACCCCCTTAGAATAATTGCTTTGGGCCCCAAAATAGGCCAGGTAAAATTCACAGGCAGATAGAAAGTAGAGGTATATTCCAGTATGGACTTATGTGGTCCTGTCATTCCTTTCATGCAAGCTCCACGTAGGCCTACACTACCCTGGATCTAGACATTTGGGGACGCATATTATGGCCCACATTGTACACGAATAGCAGATTTCTTCAACTCAGGAGAAATCTAGAAGTGAGCTGGGAGAAGACAAGACATTTTTTCAATGAATGAATTTCTGGGCCCCATGGACTCTTTCTTTACTGATGCATCTTGTACCCAGAGTCCAGGGAAGAAAGGCACCTAGAGTGCAGACTTAGGGATGGAACAGAGATGGGCTGGGGGCGGGTGCTCTTCTTCTTCTCAAGGATCCACTTTCCCAGGTGACGACTCTACAGAAAGTGATTCTGGTGATTGTGATATGGCACCCTGATGCAGTCTTCTGATTGGGGATTCTTGGTGTTGTTTCCCGAGACAATGTTCGAATTTCTTTGAAAAGATACAGACAGCCCTAGGCAAAAAATAAATCCCTTTCTTGTTTCCAGAACTACGTACATGATTTTGTATCAATAAAGCAAAAATCTTGTCTCGTTGATAATTAGGATCCCAAAGGCAATCCTCCAATCATAGCACATCTCAGAGTAGTCAGCTGGTTTACCTCACTAGTTCTACAGAAGGAGAAAAGAGATAGAAAGAGGAAATAATCAGATTTAGATCCCATTGTAGGTCTTTGTAGTCCTAGCAACTACTAGGTCAGCACCTCTGAATGCCCAGCCTATGGCTGGCCCTCTTCCTGTGTATGTGGTATATCAGCTTAATTGTCTGCTGCAGACTCTGCAGACTCTGGAACCAACTTTGTGAAGCTGAACAAGTGACTTGTTTTTGCTGATATTCAATTTCCCCTTTGGTGAAAGTACAGTTTATAAGGACAGAAAGTTCTGTGCATGTACAACATATAGCACATACGAGCTTCTTGATCTGTCAAATCCAAGGTACAGAGGCCCCTTGCAGAGGAGTAACAGCTTAGGACATCCAGGAGCTGAGTGCCCTTGCTATAGACACATGTGGATACATCCATGTTCAGTTGTGTGAACTTGGCACATTGTCAAATTTCCTTAACCTCAGCTTCCTCAGGTGGACACAGAGGTAAAAACAGAACTATACCTCATTGTTTGTTGTGACTGTTCACGGAGTTATTGTGCAAACAATGCCAGACACATAGAAAGCACTCACAGAAAGGGTCTTAGGAGTATGATGATACGGCATTGAATGCTAGGTTAAGAACTTTGGCGTCCTTCCTAGAGAACTAATTCTAGCTTTCAACACATATATTGAGAACCGAGCTCTGGAATAGGCATGGGGATTACCGAGATGAATTAGGTCCCATCCTTCTGCGTCACACACTTCCATTTTGTCAGGGGACCAGGCCCGTGAGAATAAAACCAAAACCATGCTAAAAGATGTTGAAAAACAATGAAGGGGGTTATTTTATTGAAGGCAAAAGGAGTCAGGAGAGGTTCTCTGAGATGGTGGGGAGAAACAAGCCATCCAGAAGGATCTCAAATAAAAGTAAAAAGACGTGAAGGTGCAAAGCAGTGGCCAGGTGAAAGAGGAGGGATGTTGAGGGAAATGGAGACCCTAAGCTTCCACCATCCTTTCCTCGTGTTCAGAGCTGAGATGTAAAAACCAGGATTAGCTCTTACGAATATGTGAAAGAGATTCTGGTCTTAGCTTTCATCTCACCAGTTTCCTGAAACTTTGGCAGAAAATTGAGCCACATCTCTGCAAACTCTTTCTAGATACAGAGCCCATCTTCAGCAATAGCAGAAGCTCTATCTAGAATTGATCCCTCCAAACCCTACAGAATTATTCTGGGATACTCTACTCAACCCTTGGAATGAAACACAGACTACCTTGCCTTGCCTCCAGAAGACTTACACATGACCTTTTCTAACTCATCATGGGGCCCATGACACAAATATCCAGATGACTGAACGTCAACTGATTTTGCTGGAGGAAGAACCTGGTTCTAGACTTCTGGTCATCCTTAGCTTGAAAAGTCCTAGCTGGTTCTCAGTGAAGCTGAGGTGGCCAGGGATCGAACCCGTGTCCTCATGGATATTAGATTTGTTACCACTGAGCCACAAAGGGAACTCTGGGAAATAATTTGTAAAATTACAGATAGGAATCTTGAGTTACACATGGGAAATGAAAATGAATCACATTTATCAGGATTCATCATGATACATATATTAATATTAATTATATGTATAATGATATATATAAATATATATTAAGAAATTTGAACGTATATATTATATATGTGTATATAATATATATAATATATATATTAAGAAAGTTGAATACATATATTACATATATGTGTAATAAGAGAATTGAAATGAATAACTCCTCTAGAAACCTCAGTTTTTATGTTACTTGTATTAGTTATTCTGCATTTGAAGATTAAAGATTACTCTGCAAATAAATTAGAAAAATCCAAGTGAATGTCTTAGATTGAACATAGAGCTTTTAAGTAAGTGTAAGAATGGCTTTTTTGGTTAAATTTTTATCATATTCTTTAAGAAATAGTGTGTTTAATGATGGTGGCTGCTTTTTAAAAATATAACAACAGAATATAACGAACAAAACCTCAGTTTTAATGGACTATATGTGGTTTTGCCTATTGATTGTTTTATCTTTACATGGTAGTAAAAATTGTAAAAGCTTTACGATTTACATTGCATACATTTTTTTTGGTCTTTTTGTCTTTTTATGGCCTCTTTATGTCTTTTTATGGCATGTGAAGGTTCCCAGGTTAGGGGTCCAGTTGGAGCTGTAGTTGCTGGCCTACGCCACAGCCACGGCAATGTGACATCCAAGCTAAGGCTGCGACCTACACCACAGCTCACAGCAATGCCAGATCCTTAACCCACTGAGCGAGGCCAGGGATCAAACCCACATCCTCATGGATGCTAGTCTGTTTCACTAACCACTGAGCCACAGTGGGAACTCCCTACATTATTTACCCTTTAAATATTAAAAATGTTTCTCTAGTTTAAAAAACAGTATTTAAAATCTCTTTTTAAATGCCTACAAATCAATAATAACAAGAAAATCTAATAGAAAAATGAGGAAAGGTTTTGAATAGGAATATCACAAAAAGGAAACCCAAATGGCTAATAAACAGTGGAGATTTTTTTGTTTTTGGTCTTTTTGCCTTATCTAGGGCCGCACCTGCGGCACATGGAGGTTCCCAGGCTAGGGGTCTAACAGGAGCTGTAGCTGCTGGCCTTCGCCACAGCCACAGCAACGCGGGATCCGAGCCGTGTCTGCAACCTACACCACAGCTCACGCAACGCTGGATCCTTAACCCACTGAGCAAAGTGAGGGATCGAACCCGCAACCTCATGGTTCCTAGTCGGATTCGTTAACCGCTGAGCCACGACGGGAAGTCCAGATTTTCAGTCCCACTAGATATTAGGTAAATGCCGTTTAAAGTGACAATGGTGTGGTCATCTCACTACTCAATAGGAATTTGAATCAGATAGCTCCTGACTGTGGTAAAGGTGTGTATTGTATTATTCCTAGTAATGATGAAAAAAATGAATGCCAACTGATATGTTTAACAGATAAGTGTGGGGTGCTTGTATTTATAAAATTGAACATTAAATTGATTTTATTAAACAGATGGACTGGGAGTTTGGAGTTAGTAGAATCAAACTATTACATTTAGAATGGATAATCAACGAGATTACTGTATAGTACAGGAAACTATATCCAATCTCTTGGGATAGAACATGATGAAAGATAACATGAGAAAAAGTATATATATATATATGACTGGTCACTATGCTGTACAGCAGAAGCTGGCACAATGTTGTAAATCAGCTATAATTTAAAAAATGAGGTGTTTCTATAGCAGTGGTTCTCACCGAGGGGTAATTTCGTCCCCAAGGAGATGTTTGACAATGTCTGGAGACATTTTGTCATGGCTGGCGTGGGGAGGTTACTGGCATCTAGTGGACAGAGACTGAGGATCATGTGAAACATCCAGTAACGTTCAGGACAACTCTCACCACAGAAGATAAGGCTTCCCTAAACGCGGATACTGCCGAAGTAGAGAAAGCTTGGTCTATATAAACTTACATGAATAGCCACTCCAAAATGACGATTAAAAAAGCCAGGTTACAGGAGTTCCCATTGTGGCTCAGTGGTTAACAAATCTGACTAGGAGCCGTGAGGTTGCAGGTTCGATCCCTGGCCTTGCTCAGTGGGTTAAGGATCCGGCGTTGCCGTGAGCTGTGGTGTAGGTTGCAGACGCGGCTCGGATCCCGCATTGCTGTGGCTGTGACGTAGGCCGGCGGCTACAGCTCCTGTTAGACCCCTAGCCTGGGAACCTCCATATGCCACAGGTGCGGCTCTAGATAAAGGCAAAAAGACAAAAAAAAAAAAAAAAAAAGCCAGGTTACAGAAAGGTGACTAAAGGACAGTCTGACCTGTGTGAAAACACATAGTATGAAAACCATCTGGTGGTTCATCACAAAAATTAAATATAGAATTACTCCGTGATCCAGCACTTTCATTCCTAGGAATACGCCCCAAAGAAATGAAAATAATTCAAACAAATCTTTGCTCACAAACATCCACAGCAGCAGTACTCACATAGCCAAAAGGGAGATAGAAACAACCCAAATGCCCATCACTCGGTGAGTGAATAAACAAAATGTGGTCCAGCCATACCATGGAATGTTACTCGACCATGAAAATGAACAAAGCACTGATGAATGCTACATGATGAATGAATCTCAAAAATATTATGCTGAGTGAAAGTGCCAGACCCCATAGGCTACATACCGTACAATTCCCTTTGTGTGAGATGTCCAGAATGGGCAAATCCATAGGGACAAAAAGCAGAGTAGTGATTGCCAGGGACTGGGGTGGGAGAGAGGGCTGTTAATGGGATCTCCCATTTTTGGGTGGTGATTAAAATGTTATAGAAGTAGGAGTTCTTGTTGTGGCTCAGTGGTAATGAGCCCAACTGCTTTCCATGAGGATGTGGGTTCTGATCCCCGGCTTTGCTCAGTGGGTTAAGGATCCAGTGTTGCCGTGAGATGTGGTGTAGGTGGTATACATGGCTTGGATCCTGCATGGCTGTGGCTGTGGTGTAGTCTGGCAGCTGCAGCTCCGATTAGACCCCTAGCCTGGGAACCTCCATATGCCTCATGTGCGGCTCCAAAAAAACAAAACAAAACCAAAAAAGAAACGGAAAAAAATTTTAGAATTAGATAGAGATGGTGGTTGGAAAATATTGTGGATGTGCTAAATGCTATTGAGTTGCTCACTTTAAAGTGGTTAACTTTAAGTTATGTGAATCTCACCTCAAAAATAAAACCAAAACCAAAAAAGAAGCATAATGAAACAGGTTCACATGCCTTACGCATACAGAGGTAAGGACACCCATCGAATTCACCATTGTGATCACGGAGCTGGCTTCCCTAGCCTTACTTGTAGCATTTCCATTATTTGATAAGAAAAAACACATTCGTGTGTGGATTTGAAATATTTTAAAAGGACACTTCATTGGACAAATGACCTGAACGGGGAAGAAAGAAGACGGAGAGGCAAGCCAGGTAGCCTCCTCCGCCCCAGTGGGCAGTGGCAGGGCTGCTTTCCTAGCACTGTCATCAGCCAGGGCCCCAAATCCCAAATTTGCAAAGCATTAGACCCTGGTCAAGCCCCTGAGAAATTCCAGTAATTGACTCACTCCCAGCAGGCAGGCAGGAGGGAGGGAAAGTGAGGACAGCGTGTCCCTGAGGTTGCCCAATGCCTCCTACTGTCCCCAGGGTTCCCAGCATCCCTGTGTCAGAGGAGAGATACACAGGCAGTGGGACCACGGTGAGAGAAGGCAGTCGGCAGGAAACAGAGGCAGCATAAATAATGGTGGTGAGGATCAAGTAAACCTCCCACCCAGCCGGCAGGCTCAGGGTGGCAGGCTTCTTGCCTTGCAGCCCTCACTGGTGCAGCCCTCACCTGCAGGGAAACACCAAGCCAGGGAGTGAAGCAGAAGCAAGTGCAGAACCTGGAGCCCCAGGTAGGTAGGTCATCTTCCCTCTCTTCTACTTGACCAGGAAAGACCTGGGGAACCAGCATCTGCCGCAGACTCAGAGAAGCCACCCAGTGTACACATCTCCACGTGCAATTTGAGTCTATGGGGTGGGAGAAGGCAAGGCTCCCCGTCCTAGCTTCAAAGTAATGTCAAGATTATTTTGCAAGACAGGGGAGGAAACTGAGATGCAGAGAGGGAAGAGCTGCCCCTCTAAGTTATCCAGAATAACTGTCTGACTTTTAACTTCTCTCCCCTCTCTCTTCTGGCCAAAAACAACGGTAAAAGGATTGTGGGGAGACAGAGAAAAGAGAATTTAGAATTGAGAGATTCCAGTCATCCTCCAAGGGTGTAAAATTATGAGAGAGGCACCAGGGTGGATAAGTGTGTTGATGGCAATGAGTCAGTGACTAAAACAGGGACAGAAAAAGGAGGCAGGAGGTGGCTGAGATGGGGTGCCGAGAGAGGAATCCAAACAGATTCACCGAGAAGAGAGAACCAGGATGGGCCAGATACGTAAGGCAAGATGGAGACAACACAGACCTAGCCTGGGGTTCTCAATCAGGGGCAGTTCTGCTTCCCAGGGGATATGTGACAGTGTGTGAAGATACTTTTTTTTTTTTTTTTTTTTTTTTTTTTTTTTTTTTTTTTTGCTTTTTGCTTTTTATGGCCACACTTGCGGCATGAGGAGGTTCCCAGGCCAGGGGTCTAATTGGAGCTACAACTGCCAGCTTAAGCCACAGCCACAGCAACACAGGATCTGAGCCTTGTCTGCGAGCTACATCACAGTTCATGGCAACACTGGATCCTTAACCCACCGAGTAAAGCCAGGGATTGAATCCACGTCCTCATGGATACTAGTTGGGTTGGTTACCGCTGAGCCACAATGGAATATCTTTGATTGTCACAGTTAGGAGATGCTACTGGCATCTAGTGGGTGACAGGGATGCTGCTCAATATCTTATAACACACAGGACAGCCTCCAAGTACAAAAAATGATCAGCTCTTAATGCTGAAGTTGGTAAACCCTGCCCTCGGACAGGAGTTGTCCACGGATAGGCTTGGCTGCTGAGTTCCTTGGTGGAGAGCTGGCCCCATTGTGGGTTTCTCTAAGTGCAAGGTAGCCAGGTCATACTCTTTCTCTCTCTGAGGCTATTCAGTTTACTGAAAGAGGAACCCACTAGGTGTTCTCCTGATGGATCAATGCTGGGAGAATTCAGTCTACTTCTCTGCCATCCTGGACCCACATCCATCATGGTTCATGGCTTTTTTTTTTTAATTTTTAAAAATTTAACAGACTTTACTTCCTAGAGAAGTTTTGGGTTTACGGAAAATTGAGCAAATAGTGCAGAGAATTTCCATATATCCTCTCTCTCCTTGTCATTAACATCCTGCATTAGTGAGGTAACTGTGTTTCAGTTGCTGAATCAACATTGTCACATTACTATGAACTAAAGCCCACAGTTTACATTAGAGTTCAGGAGGTGTTTGTTAGTTTGAGAAGGGGAGGAACTGAGATTCAGGCAGAAAGAACATGCTAGCTGTATTCTGCAGATCACAGGTTCTCAACTGGGGACGATTTTGCCCTCCATGGAGACCTTGGCAATGTCCGGAGATATTTTTGGTTGTCGCTTTTGAAGCAGGGGCTACTGGAATCCAGGTGGTAGAGGCCAGGGATACTGTTAAACACATTTAAAAACACAGGATATCCCCTCTATAGCAAAAAACGATCAGGCCCCAAAAGTTGGGAAGACTTGCACCAAATATTAGAGAGCTGTGGGAAGCTGAGGGTACAGCCCACATGATCTCAGTCTCACCCATTCAGCCTCTTCTTATAGGCTCTTGTTTCCAAGTCATTGAATTTGACCGACCCCCTTTAGTATCTTAGAGTATCAGGACAGAATGGGGCTGTTGGGGCTATCATCCTGGAGACCTACCAGCAGATGCTGACCCAGAAGTGAGAGAAAAAACAAATGATTCCATTTGGAGGGAGGGTAACCAAGTGACTTTGGTAGCCAGTGATGTCTGGGAAATGCAGCCTCCAGCCACCAGTAGTGGAAAACTTGCTCAAGTGAAGAAACTTGCTCAAGTTTACACAGGGTCAGGCCAGAGCTTCAAACTCAACTGGCTGGCCCCCATATCGTTTCGTCTGATGGCTGCATTGCGTGGCCTCAGAACGTAGATATGGCTCTCATGGGATCTGGAAAACAACCGGAACATTATTTCTACACAGTCTCATATTCCTCGCATGGGTAACTCTAGAGGAAGAATCTGATCGACTCACGTCAAGGCAGAGATGCGCACTGTTCCAAAGTTCTATGGCTGTGTGTGGGGATGCCTTGTGGTGTCTGAAGCTTTGGGGACAGGATTTACCAGCAGGGAGCAGGAGGGCAGAGAAAGCGGCTGGAAGCTCTGATGAAGGAACATTTTCATTTTTAGAAGAAACCTAAAGGGCTAGAAGAGTAGAGTCTTTGGGGACAGCTAAACACAGATTCAGGTATCGGCTCTGTAATTTTGACAGCTTCACCTTGCTTAGCATTTTGGCACCCTGTTATTCTAGGTGCTTATGCTCAAAACACTCCAAATGGGTCGACAAAAACAGCATCTTCCCCACTACATTGAGAAGATGATTAAATCATCCGAGGCACAGAGTAGCAACTCCATCAAATCTACTTGTCACTTATCAAATGCAGCCCCTTGGGAAGGGCCAGGAATGATGGAAGCCAATGACCTCCCTCCACCTGGTAGCTGACCTCTCCATGTCACACCTCACTTCAGGCACAGCTTCCGTGCAGGGAGCCAACCTCTCAGGTGTGACTGAATTCATCCTCGTTGGCTTCTCCACCTTCCCCCACCTTCAGATGACCTTCTTCCTGCTGTTCCTGCTGCTACACTTGCTCACGCTGCTGGGGAACCTGCTCATCGTGGCCACCGTCTGCAGTGAGCGCGGCCTGCACTCGCCCATGTACCTGCTCCTGTGCGCCCTCTCCGCCTCTGAGGTGCTCTACACCTTGGCCATCACCCCGCGCATGCTGGCCGACCTGCTCTCCACCCACCGCTCCATCTCCTTCTCGGCCTGTGCCAGCCAGATGTTCTTCTCCTTCACGTTTGGCTTCACCCACTCCTTCCTGCTCACGGTCATGGGCTACGACCGCTACGTGGCCATCTGCCACCCCCTGCGCTACAATGTGCTCATGAGCACACGCGGCTGTGCCCGTCTGGTGGCCTGGTCCTGGGTCGGCGGCTTAGTCATGGGGCTGGTGGTGACACTGGCTGTTTTCCACCTCACCTTCTGTGGACCCAGTATGATCCACCATTTCTTCTGCCACGTGCCACCTCTCCTGAAGTTGGCCTGTGGGGACCACGTCTCCACTGTGGCCACAGCCGTGGGCCTGGTGTGTATCTCAGCCCTGCTGGGCTGCTGTCTCCTCATCCTCCTCTCCTACGCCTTCATCGTGGCCGCCATCCTGAGGATCCCCTCAGCTGAGGGCCGGCGCAAGGCCTTCTCCACCTGTGCGTCCCACCTCACCGTGGTGGCCGTGCACTACGGCTTTGCCTCCGTCATCTACCTCAAGCCCAAGGGTCCCCGGTCTCTGGAAGGAGACTCGCTGATGGGCGTCAGCTACACGGTGCTCACTCCCTTCCTCAGCCCCATCATCTTCAGCCTCAGGAACCAGGAGCTGAAGCACGCCATGAAGAAGGCCTTCCTCAGTAAGCTCTACCCAGAAACAATGTGATAGTCTGGGAGAAATTCCTTGAAAATAATTACATTCATTTACCAGATGCTTTTATTAAAGATGGCACCCTTTAAGCATTTTATAACCCATATATTACTGATGCTTCATGGTTAATATGGACCCTTGCAGGCAACATTCAAATGTTTGCAAAATGGTTAAATAGCACCATGAATGTATTCAGAGTGGAAAGATATATGAGATGAAAATGCAGAGAAAGTCTGTTCCATTGATTCCTATCCATCACAGGACACTTTGTCAGGTAGCATTAAACCCAGAATCTGTTCTTCTTGGCCAGAAACCAGGGTGGTGTAATTACTCCCATCACCATAAACTCATATGGCAAAGAGAAGTGGAAGGCATCTGGCTTCCATTCTCTCCTAGACAGCAACAGGTAGGTATGATACAAGCTTTGTGAGGCTACACCAGGCCAAGGATTACAGCAGAGGAGAGAAAAATCACGCTAAATTTCAGCATTGCACAGATCGTGCAACAGCCATGAGAAACAGTAATAAGCAGGCTCAGGAAAAGTCAAGGAAACCTCCACGTTTCAAGAGTGAATCTTGAGAAGATGCAGAGAGACAGAGAAGTATCTACTGTCAGTTCAAGGAAGGAAGTGCCACCGTGAGAAACTGCCTGCTATGTTAGAGAGTGACGTGCACATGGGCCAGTGGAGCGCTGTTTGTCGAACCACGGCGATGAGTGCAGAGCCCAGCATGCAGTTTCTCCCATGACCACTCTGGCTTAATGGTCCCTCATAGGCATGAGGGGTGAGTTAAGACTGACTTCACTTCAGAAGACTTATAATTTGTTGAAAATGTGTGTATTCAAGAAAATGACAGATATTGTATGATATCATTCATCCATGGAATCCAAAAAAGGTTAACTAGTAAAAACAGAATAGAATAATGATCCTCAGGGACTGGGGAATGAGGGAATTGCAGGGGGGTGTGGTTGTTTAAGGGCACAGATTTGCAACAGCCTGTGATCTGGGACCTGGTACTTTTTGCTGGAGTGCTTGAACCTGGACAAATATCTCCTGGAGCAACAAAATACAAAGAAGTTACAGAAGACTAAAAGTAACTGCATACATGAGCCATTGGGGCAAATTATGAACAGAAAGATACAAAAAGGACCAAAACTCAATTGCCACTTCTAAGGTGCCTGGAACAGAGTTCTAGGCACGATCCCTGCTCATAGCACTGCGGAGAGGGTAGACAGATGGCTTAAGCCACACCCTCTACCCATCTGCACCCCCCCCCCCGCCCCCGCCTTCACCGCATTTAAGAAAATAGCTCACCCCACCTAGGGGAGAGAGAAAGGGCACTTTTTCCTTGTTCGCGCTCCCTCCTGCTGCAGCACAAGTCCCAATAAAACCTTACCTGAATTTCTCATATGGCCTCTTATCAATTTCTATTGATTAAAGAGACCAAGAATCCAGGTTGGTAACTCAATCAATAGGTAAATAAGAACTGGAAGTCTAAGACACAGTGTCGTAATTATAGACATTAATATCATTATAGATTTCAAAGTTGCTAAGACTCCAGGTCTTAATTGTTCCCCCTACAAAAGGAAAGATAATTATGTGGTATGTAGAGGTGTGAACTAACACTGCAGTGGTAGGCATATTGCAATATAGAAATCGATCAAGTCAGCACATCTGTATACCTTAAGCTTATGCAATGTTATATCTCAATTATATCTTAATGTGTAAAAATCTTCCTTGAGAAATTTAAATGGTTTCAGAATATGAATGCATGTATTTATGTTTTTAAATTTTATTGATTGATTGATTGCCTTTTTAGGGCTGCACCTGAGGCATATGGAGGTTCCCAGGCTAGGGGTCGAGTCGGAGCTGTAGCTGCCAGCTACGCCACAGCCGCAGCAGCACGGGATCTGAGCCGTGTCTACAACCCACAGCACATATGGGGGCAACGCCGGATGCTTAACCCACTGAGTGAGGCCAGGGATCGAACGCGCGTCCTCATGGATACTAGTTGGGTTCGTTAACTACTGAGCCACTACGAGAACTCCCTAGATATTTATCTTAAAATGGCACTTTATAATACTTAATGGACACTAGTGTATGATGATACTGTTGGGCACACCAATGCATGTAATTAAAATACACAAGCGATAAATTAGTCAAATTAGCCAAAGTTAAAAAAAAGAAAATCCATGTATCCATGTTTAAGTTGGATAGTAAACTATATACCATTTGACCCAAAGTTGAATCCAGCCCTTCTCTATAACTTGAGCAGTAAAAACAACCTGTCCTTTTTTTTTTTTTTGGTTGTTTTAGGGCCACACCTGCGGCATATGGAGGTTCCCAGGCTAGGGGTCTAACAGGAGCTGTAGCCGCCGGCCTTCGCCACAGCCACAGCCGCGCGGGATCCGAGCTGCATCTGCGACCTACACCACAGCTCACGGCAACGCCGGATCCTTAACCTGCTGAGCGAGGCCAGGGATCGAACCCGCAACCTCATGATTCCTAGTCGGATTCATTTCCGCTGCACCACGAAGGGAACTCCAAGCTTCTCTGAATTCTTTTGTCCAGAGGGAAAGGCATAAAATTCCTAGTAAGCTGCAGTATGGGGTACGTGCCCACAACCCTGCTGCACTCTTCTCGCTCTGACCCAGCCCCTGGTGGTCTAGAATATGACTCAACTCAATATACATTCACGAACTTCAACTTCTTTGGTTGTTTTAAATTTACAAAAAAGAAAATACTAAATAAAGGAGTAAAAAATACTATTTATTTAAATTTCAAAATGCAGTGACATCAATCGATCAAAGTAGAATGAGTTCTTTTTTTTTTTTTTTTTCTCCAGTGACCAGTGGGGAACCATACTGGCACTTGGATACAGTCTAGAAGTCACCTTTGCTCTTTCATATTCACACAGTCTGATTCTTATCTGTTTCTCAGGACAGCCAGTGTATTCCCAAAGTCTCCAGATCTGTATTAGCTAAAGAGAGCTGACTACACCCCAGAACTTGTACTTGCCACTTATAGATCCACTGTATTTGACATCTCCAAGAAGGGCAGTTCTTACCTTCTGGGACTTCTTTGCAATTTATAGTGGAGAGACAAAGCTTGACCCCAAATATTGCTAATTAGCTAATTTGAATCTTTCAATATAGTTGAGGAACTTGACTTTTTAATTTTTATTTTATTTTTATTAGAGTATGGTCAGTTTACAGTGCTGTGTCAATTTCTACTGTACAGCATAGTGACCCAGTCATATATCATATATGACATTCTTTTTCTCATATTATCTTCCATCATGGTCTATCACAAAAGGCCTGATAGAGTTCCCTGTGCTGTACAGTAAGACCTCATTGCTTATCCATTCTAAATGTGGTAGTTTGCATCTACCAACTCCAAATTCCCCATCCAGGACTTTAAAAGGAGTCAGAATTTTTTTTTTTTCTGCACTCATAGCATGGGGCAGTTTGGGGGCCAGGGGCCAAGCTCATGCCTCAGCTGTGACCTGAGCCACAGCAGTGACAATGCCAGATCCTTAACCCATTGTGCCATCAGGGAACTCCAAGTCAGACTTACGTTTAGCTCAAGCAACCTCATATTTTAAAATAACAGTGTTTTCCATATTAATGCTCCTGCTAATGAAACCAAACACGGGAAGCCTATAGCCAGTTTTGTCAAACTTAAATCTCCCCATTCTTCTCACACTGGGTGTTTTTTCCTAAGCCCCCTGAAGTCAGCATATTTTCAAGCTCTGGGCTCATTTCATCGGTGCCTGCTAAAACACCTTTTCTTTCCCACCCAGGTTTTCATCCCTTCCTGACACAGACTGACCTCCCCTCCTCATCACCCTTGGGAAATGCACACCTCCGAACTCCAGCTCCAACTTAACAGATTCTAGTTTTTGCAACTTCAGGGGGCAAGATCTTTAGCTGACAGACATAATCGCATTATATCTCAGTTCCCTCATCTTTCAAACAGGAACTAATAATCTGAGCTCCCCTATGAAGTAAATGAATTGCTGTGTTTTCAGCGTTTAAGGCCATAGCCATCCTTACCCATCAGAGAAATGCAAAGAAAAACCACAGTGTGATAACCCGAGGCTGACCCACACTAAAAAGTTAGATAATAACAAGTGCTGGAGACGGTGTGGAGCAATCAGGACCCTCACATTCTGTTAGTGGGGAGGTCAGGTGTTGCGGTCACTTTGAAAAAGTGTTTAGCAGTTCCTCAAATTATTAAACATAGAGTTACCTTATGACCCATCCATTCCACTGCCAGCACGTAACTCCCAAAATGAAAACGTTAAGTCCACCCAAAAACCCGTACATGAATGTTTATGGAAGAAATACTCATGATAGCCAAAGTGTAGAAACAACCAGAAAATGTACCAATAGATGAATGGATAAGTAAAATGTGGTATATCCAAACGACGCAGCATTATTCAGCTGTAGAAAGGAAGTAAAATAGTGATACATGTTACAATGAACCCTGAAAGCATACTAACACATGAGTTACCAGACACAAAAGGGTAACTATTGTATAATTCCACGTATATGAAATATCCAGGTAAAGCAAAGCCATTGAGATGTCATATTAGGACCGGAAGGAAGGGAGGAAGGAGAGTGGATAGCTAAAGGGCACAGGTTTCTTTGGAGGTGATGAAAATGTTCTAAATTGACTACACGTTATCTTTATGTGGCTGTGTTATATGCTATGTGAAGTACACTTCCTAAAGCTATTTTTAAAAAGATATGGACCTTGTTGATGATAAGTGTTCAAAAAATGAGAAGATGTTATCTTTGTGACTATTAAAAAGAAAGGAAGGACAGAGGGAAAAAGGAAGGAGAGGGAGGGGAGACAGAGAAAGACAGAAAGAGAGAAGTTACTTCTTGTCCTTCTTTTTTTTCTTTTTGTCTTTTTAGGGCCACACCCGCAGCATATGGAAGTTACCAGGCTAGGGGTCAAATTGGAGCTGTAGTTGCTGGCCTACACCGTGGCCACAGCAACGCCAGATCCGAGCCACTTCTGCAACATACACCATAGCTCATGGCAATGCCGGATCTTATCCCACTGAGCAAGGCCGGAGATCAAACCTGTATCCTCACGGATACTAGTCAAATTCTTTTCTGCTGAGCCATGACAGGAACTCCTCTGAGAAGTTATTTCTGATTCTAACTCAAATGTGTGGCCTAATCCACATATCCACCAGCGAATGAATGGCAAATCGAACTGCGGTTTATGTAATATGCCACATTGTATGCAACACGGTGGGTTATTCAACTGTGAAAAGGAATAAACACATACTACAATATAGTAGAAACTTGTGATGGTTAATTTGGCAGGACCACGAGGGTCACTGATATTTGGCCAAACATTATTCGGCGTATTTCTGTGAGAGTGTTTTCAGATGATTTTGACACTTAAATCAATATACAAATAAAGCAGATTTCCTTCCCTCATGTGGGTGGGCCTTGCCTAATCAACTGAAAAATAAAAAAGAATAGAACAAGAAAGCTAACCCTCTACTGAATAGAAATGCATTCTCCCTGCCTGGCTTTCCCTGCATGTGGGGTCCCTGGATAGAGTCTTAAATTAAGAATATGCAAATTATGACAAGCCACCCACACTGGGTCAGCAGGTAGCTCCATCAGCATCCGAAGTGAAAACCACAGTTTTTAATATTTATTTACTTATTGATTGATTTTCTTTTTAGGGCCGCACCTGCAGCATATGGAGGTTCCCAGGGAGGAGTCAAATCAGAGCTACAGCTGCCGGCCAACGCCACAGCCACAGCAACGTGGGATCCGAGCCGCGTCTGTGACCTATACCACAGCTCACAGCAACGCCGGATCCTTAACCCACTGAGCAAGGCCAGGTATTGTACCTGCAACCTCATGTTTCCTAGTTGGATTCGTTAACCACTGAGCCACAACGGGAACTCCAGGAACACCCTTTTAACATGCTTTATGTTCTTACTTACTCATTGATCCTTCTACTTCCTCCCCCCTTTCCTCTCTCTCTCTCACTGTCTCTCCCTCCTCTCGGTCACTCTATTTCTCTTCCTTGGTTTCACTCCTTCTCCTTTTTTTTTTTGTCTTTTTACCTTTTATGTAGAGCCGCACCTGTGGCATATGGAGGTTCCCAGGTGAGGGGTCTAACAGGAGCTGTAGCCGCCGGCCTTCGCCACAGCCACAGCAACGCGGGATCCGAGCTGCCTCTGTGACCTACATCACAGCTCACGGCAATGCCGGATCCTTAACCCACTGAGCAAGGCCAGGGATCGAACCCGCAACCTCATGATTCCTAGTCGGATTCGTTAACCACTGAGCCACGAGGGGAACTCCACTTCTTCTCCCCTTTTAACTCCTTTACATTTCCTCTCTTTCCTCTTTTTCATATGCAAAGAGACCTGTTTCCAGCAGCCTCCTTCTGTCTCTCCTTCCCAGACTTGACTCATTTCTTAATTATCCAACAGACTTTCAAAATGAATTTAAAGAATTCCTGTCCACTAGCTCACTCTCTCTCTGACTCTCTCCGCGCTTGCATGATGGCATCCCTCACCCAGATCAGCTCAACATACAAAACCTCCCTTCAGATCTATCCCTTCCAGAGACAGTAAGGAAATGTGAATAGTAAGCCATTATTTTGGAAAGAAGTGGTTTTCTCAGTTCACAGTTGTTATATCAGGGATGATAATAATTAAAAGACTTTTGTGACACAGCGCTTCATACATAAAACTACTCAGTGCTTGGGTGGTATTATTATTATCTTTATGTTGTTTCTTTTCTTATATGGGGAGGAGAGAAAAAAAGTCTTCTCTTGCTTATCCACTCAGGAAGAACCATGCGCATCAGGGCCAGACACAAACATTGGACGCTTGCCGACTGTCTATAGATAGATAACAATTCTAAGGCTTGGACGATGAGATGAAGTTCATCACAGCAGGTGTAACAAGAAATCATGATAACTCGAACCTATACAAGAAGGAGACAAACAAATTGAAGAGAAACAAATAGCTAGTATGTACTGAACTCCTGTGGGTTGTGGGTATATTCACATACCTGAATCCTTACAGCAGTTCTAAGGAGACAGACATTATCCCCAGCCCTTTTTTCATATTTCTCTACCACCAAATTGATCAGGAAGTCAGAGGAAAGAACTTTCTGTGAAAGCTTTTCTTCATGGCATTCTTCAGCTCCTTATTCCTGAGGCTGAAAATGATGGGGCTCAGAAAGGGGGTGAAGACCGTGTAGATGGTGGCCACCAGAGAGTTACTGTCCCTAGAATGCGGGCCCTTGGGCCTGAGGTAGATGATGGAGGCAAAACCGTAGTGCACGATGACGATGGTGAGGTGGGAGACACAGGTGGAGAAGGTCTTGTGCCGGCCCTCAGCAGAGGGGATCCTCAGGATGGCGG
>PVHT021183506.1:2441863-2460362 GCA_004024745.2 Catagonus wagneri | reverse complement strand
GCTGTGCTCCCTCCAGACGGTGACCATGATGAGCAGGTTCCCCAGCAGCGTGAACAGGTACATCAGCAGGTACAGCAGGAAGAAGGTGGGCAGGAGCTGCTGAGGGAAGTTGGAGAAGCCGATGAGGATGAACTCAGACACTGTGCTGTGGTTCTGAGCAGATGAGGATGCTGCATCTGCTGAGATCAGAAACAGAATGTAAGCAAGTGGTTAAAACATAGGCTCTAACATAGATTAAATGGCATTTGAAGACTTCTATGCCATATAAGTATTTGCTTAACTTCTCTGGGTCATGCAATCTTCATCAGTAAAATGGAGTAAATCATAATAGTTCCTACCATTCGTTGTGATGACGATAAATTAGATCCGTATATTAAGTGATCAAGGCAAAGTTTACCTCCTGGGGTTTTATTAACAATGGCAAAAAGAAATAAAATATCCAAGTTCATAATCAAGATAGACATAGATGACCATTGTTTATAAGAATGTTTATAAGAAAGATAATTATGGTCCCGCTTTACCTATCCATGCAGATTTGAAAATCCATTGTGAGGCATCACCTAGTCAAAGGAAATGGTATAGTAAAAATAGAAAACTATGATCAAATGGTGTTGGTTTGTCTCACAAATGACAAGATGGTGCAGCATCATGTGATTCATCACATAAATTTTTAAAAATCATGTAATTATTTTGATGAAGTAAGGAATTCATGTTCTAAAGTTCAACTACTATTTATGATTTTTAAACTTTGAGATAACTGACGTGTAGCAATATATTAGTTTTAGGTGTACAACATAATGATTTGTATAGGTACAGCTTTTTTTAAAAGCCTTTTTGCAACATGAAATAGAAGAAGACTTTCTTAGCTGGCTAAAAGGTAGATACTACAAATTAGTATCTACTAAGCATACTAGGTGGGGAAGTTTCCATGCAATACTTTAGGATCGGAAACAAGCCAAGCTTACTCACCGTCTCTGCTGTTCTTTAACATGAAACTGGAAGTCATGAGTGGAGCTACAAGGAGAGAAAAAAAGAAGAAAATATATAAGTTCATGATGGGAAGCGACCTGAACATCTGTCCAGAGGCGATAAAAGGAATGTGGTGCAATATGTTAGAACAGTAAGAGAGCACAGTGCTGCAGAAGGCGAGATCAACTTTCAAAAAAACATAGTATTTCTCATAGTATTATACCAGTAAGAATCATTCAAAGTATATAATTTAACTTAAAATGGAGAGAAGATCCCCAATAGTGACACAAACTGTAAGGAAACAGCTCTCGAGCATTTTGGTCTTAGGACCCCTTTATGCTCAAAAATTATTGAGGCCCCTGAAAGACTTTTGTTTAGGTGAATTATAGCTATATTTTTACCGTATTGGAAATTAAAGCAGGGACACCTCAAAAATATTTCCTATTAGTACATTTAAAATAATCTTAACAAACCTATTATATGTTCATATTCGCAACGTGGTATATGAGAGTAACTACGTTTCCAAAAAACATTTAGTGAGAAGCGTGGCTTTGTTTTACATGCTTGCAAATATGCCTAATGATTGCCTAGTAGGAGACAAGTCGATGCTCGTATCTGCTTCTGCATTTAGTCTGTGGGGACACGTTGTTTTAATTGTATCATATGATAAAAACATATCAATACATATAACTGGAAGAGTAAGGACATGATGGACCGCCAGGAAGTGTGTCCTAGACCCCTATGGGTCCTTGTATCACAGTTTGAAATCCTCTGTTATAAAACGTCTAGGATTTAACCAAAAATATTCCATATCACAAAAGACAAAATTCTAACCACTAATGAAAATGTAGAAGATGACCTGAATATATGAAAACAGTCTACACTCTCAGAGGAGTTAAGCTAATACTATCATGTGATCAACTTTTCTCCCAATTATACCACCAGTGCAATTGCAGTTACTATTCCAGTGTATTGAATGTGAATTGGATCAAACTAACCAAAAATTCCTCCTAAAAATAAAGTCAGTGCAAAACTATGCTAATCTGACAAAAATGAAGTAAAAAAGGGAGCTATCGCCTCCCAGGTAGTGAGACACATTATAGAATCATAGTCATTTTTTTAAAAGTATTAACCTGGGAGTTCCTGTCGTGGCGCAGTGGTTAACCATGAGGTTGCAGGTTCGATCCCTGGCCTTGCTCAGTGGGTCAAGGATCCAGCGTTGCTGTGAGCTGTGGTGTAGGTTGCAGACATGGCTTGGATCTGGCATTGCTGTGGCTGTGGCGAAGGCTGGCAGCTGCAGATCCGATTAGACCCCTAGCCTGGGAACCTCCATATGCCGCGAGTGCGGCCCTAGATAAGGCAAAGAGACAATAAAAATAAAAGTATTAGCCTGGAATGGACATAGATACTGATAAAATTGATTAGATATCAAAGAAAAGATCTCTTTATTCAACACCTAATATATGATAAAAGTAGCGGCACAAATCAAAGGGAAAAAATGGAGTTTTTACTACTTTGGGGTGGGAAAATGTTCATGTTATGAAGCAAAGTGAATCTGAATTTTTCACCCAAGACCACATTGCAAAGGTGAAGACCATTTAGATTCAGGACATAAATATGAAATATAAGGTATAAAGTTAATAGAGAAAGTGAAAGAGAATAACTTTGTTGATTTTTAAAAGTGCAAAATTTAAGGCGATTTTTTTTTTTAAAGGCATGAAGACAGCAACATTAAGTACGGTGGTGGTCCCATGCAGGCTCTTTTAAGTAAAGTTATCAGGCAGAAGGAAAGTGGGGGAAAAATAATTTCCATTCTATAAAACTGACAAACGAGGCAGTGGCACAGCAGGTTAAGGATCCAGTGCTGCCACCGCTCTGGGGTAGGTCGCAGCTGTGCCTTGGGTTCAATCCCTGGCCCTGGAACTTCCACATGCCATGGCAGGGCCAACCCCCCCCCCCCAAACAAAACAAAACATTGACAAATACTGTCTAGAAGAATAAATAAAGTAGGAACCTCCATATAAATATGAGGAAAGGATATGAGCAGATAAATCACAGAGGAAGCTACACGTCAAAGAAAAGATGCTCAGGAAAAGGGGGGGATAGCATGGAAATGGCAATGGAATTTTATCGTACACTTATTCCATTCCCCAAATCGGAAAATTCCATGTTGATTGGACTATGGGGCAAAATAATCTTCCTATACTGCTGGTGAGAGGGTAGATTGGCAAAAAATTCAGAAAATGCAAGCTCTGTACAACAGCAAATGTGATTTTAAATCTCTGTCTCTCTCTCAAACCTGTTTATAATGAAGTGAGTAAGAAGATGTCCCTTGTAGCATTGCTGTTGCGGGGAAATTGGAAAAGCCTGCTTGTCACAATTGGGGACAACTCAGGTCAGATGGGTTAGACACAGACACTGGAGCTCCAAACAGATGGAAACAAACAGACATTAGATACACACATAGCAGTATAAATGGACTTATAAAATAATATCGAGTGAATAAAGAATTCTCCAGCATAATTCTATTTGGGCACACAAAATATAGAAAAATGAATATATACATTCTTTTTCTCACATTATCTTCCATCATGGTCTATGCCAGGAGAATGAATATGGTTCCCTGTGCTATACACACACTATAAAGCAATCATACTCTAATTTTTTTAAAAAAGAAAAAAAACCTAAAAATATGGAATGTGAAACTAGTCTGTAAGAAACTGGAATAGTAGGTATGTGTCATTATATATTTGTCAGTCCATAGAATACACCACACCAAGAATGAAGCTTAATGTAAACTTGGACTTCAGTAAATTATACCTATCGGTTCATCTGTTGTAACAAATGTGCTACATTCATACAACATATAAATAATAGAAAGAACTGTGTGCAGGAAAAGGAGATAAGCGGGAACCCGCTGTACTGTCTGATCAGTTTTTCTGTGAACCTAAAGCTTCTCTAATAAAATAAAACCCATGGATTTAAAAAAAGGAAAAATCAACTTTACATGCATGCAGAAAACAATACATAAATTCTGAGAACACATACAAATCTCAACATACCTATGAAGTATTTTTTTAAATAATTGTTAATGAAAAGGAAGTGGGGTGAAAGAGACAGAATAAATTTATGAAATAAGAGAAGGGCCTTGTGCAAACCAGCGAGGATCAAAACCTGCAAACTGGAAATACCATCGCTCAAACCTCGGCAACTAAAGTCCATCTTAAATTAAAAACGTATTTTTTTGAGTACCTTGAGCCGTGTTGCTACCCAGAGCTCCTGAACTCCTTGGCTCTGAGACAGACTCCCCCCATAATCGCACCCCATGGTCATCTTACTACAGCATTGTCCCTAATTATTGACCGCAGTAGGGGTCAGCTTGGAACTCGGAGCGCAGAGTCACCAAGACAGTGAGGAAGTTGGCTGGAGTGGGGATGCTTTTTGGAGGGAGGAAGACTGTGCTTGTGACCGAAAAATAAAGCCTTCTGACCACCTAAGCTCCCCACTCGGAAATCCAGACGCTGGCATCAACTGTTTTCCAGTTGATGCAGGTGTCTCGGCATTCTCCTTTCCAACTAAGGTCTCAGTTTTCCGCACTCTTCTCCATCTACATGGCTCCATCTCCTCTCTCTCTCCTGGATCACAGCCCCAGGATGCTCTCATATCCCCTTCTTTGCTCCCCATCCACTCTGGCTTCCAGAGAGAATTTTCTGAAACGCATATGAGGTGCGCAGTCATCAGGCCCGCCGTTCAAATCCCAGCTCCCACAGTGTGGGAGAAAGCAAGAATTTTCCAGCTCTGAACCTCCTCTCTGAAAAGTAGGAGGACACAGAGAACATGAGGATTCAAATAAAGGCTCAGAGTTTACCTCTGAATAAATACACTATCAATGTAGTTATCGGTGACTTTGAGTTTGCGGTCCATCTTCGGATGGGTTTTGCGGCACGCTCTATTAGATGTTACCAATCGGCCTCATTCAAAACTCATGGTCTCTGCAGAACAGAGAATGACTCACAGACTTTGGAAAACCTTGGTTTTTCAAATAAGACAATCTGGGGGGTGGGAGGATACACCGTGTGTTTGGGATACAAAATCTATAAAATTGACTTGCGATGATTTATGTACACCTATAATTGAAATAAAATCCATTAAGAAAAAAAAAAAGCTCATGGTCTCTGACCCTAGTGGAGCACTTAGCACCTCTGGTAACCACACGACACACTTCCCTCTAAGAGGCTGATCCGTCCTCCACTCCTTTCACCAGCCCCTGCCTCACCCCTACAGCCCAGCTTCCCACCTGTTGCTTGGAGGAAAGATAGTGATTCTTGAGGCTGGGCTCTCCCAACTCCTCTGAGCAATTCTGGCACAATTCTGTTTCCTCCGGTCACAGAGGACGGCTCACACACAGTTGCTAAGCGAACATTACACACATCGCTGTGTGCATTCAACTCACATCTATATCTGCCCTAAAGCTTCTGCTCAAGGTTCAAGGTAAGTTCCAGCCCAGGACACAACTGCTGAGAACACACATACCTGGAGCATGGTTCCTCAACCTCAGCACTAGTGATATTTGGGGCCAGGTTATTCTCTGGCTCTCTGTGGTTTTTTTTCTTTTTAGGGTCACCCCTATGGCATACGGAGGTTCCTAGGCTACGGCTTGAGTCAGAGCTGCAGCTGCCAGCCTACGCCACAGCCACAGCAATGCCAGATCTGAGCCACATCTGCCACCTAAGCCACAGCTTGGAGCAATGCCAGATCCTTAACCCACCGAGCGAGGCCAGAGATCAAAACCCCATCCTCATGGTTACTAGTCAGGTTCTTAACCCACTGAACCACAGTGGGAACTCTCTTAGCTCTCTTTTTCATTGCGCAATGTTCAGCTGCATCCCTGGCCTCAACCTCAATGCTGTCAGTAGCCTCCCTTCCCCACAGTAAGTGTTAACAACCAAAAGTGATCAAGACATGTCCAGATGTCCACTGTGGGGTAGAAACAACTTGGGCTGAGAACCACTGACATAGCAGCTGCAAAGGGCACCTTAGCTGGGTAGGAACCATGGACCTAGAGTGAGCAAACAGAGAAGACCCCGGACAGCCTCCCAAGACTAAGATCCTCTCTTCCTACCCCTTTAACCTGCCCTGACTCCATTACCAGGCTGGGCAACACTACCCACAACTACACAATCCCACCTTCTTACCCTCTCTCTCCCAATCCTCCTATGCCTCGGGTGCCTCTTCTAAGAAACAGCCAGCAGTGGAAGGCAGAAGAAGTTCCCCTGCTTGTTACTGTCAGCAGCAGACACCGGCAGGTGTGGGATCAGATATAGGGTCCCTTGGTACTGACACAGCGCGCTTTATGCTGGCTCCAGGCTCCAGCAAGCAGATCCCACAGCCTCTCCAGGAAACCAACCAGCAAGTGCAGCCCCTCAGAGTCTGGAGAGGCTGAGGGGGACCTCAGGAAGCCTTCTGGTCTGCAATCTTTAATTCCTTCTCCAGCTACCCATACACAGCAAAGAGTCCCTGCTGCCTCTCTCCACCCAGGGAGGCTGCAGCCCCTGCTGAGGAGAGAATAGCTCCCAGTCTTGGGGGACACAGGGCTGGATACAGACACCCTCAACCCCGTGGGGGTCAAGGTACTGTTAGCGGGAAGGCAGGATCTGGAGGAGCCCAGAGTGGGAATTCAGAGCTGTGCCCTCGGGTAAAGGCAGTTGGAAGGCTTCCTAAAATAAGGATAATTTGGAGTTGTGTCTTGGAGACTGGTTTCTCTTGGGCAATATATGTACTCTATATTTTCCAGCCACACTGGAAAGCCTCATCTCTCTTCTTGATCGGTTTCTGTTCTTTCCCTGTCATCCTGGTGATGCAAGCCAGAAAGCCTGATATTAGCACAGGCTCTGCTGTGATAAAATAAAAATATTTGATCTTTTGGTTTTTTCCCCACGGCTCCTGACACTCAGCTTAAGAATGATAAATGCCATTTTTTTTTTTTATGCTGATAGGATCGGGGCTGCTCTCAGGAAAGACTAAGGTATAATTAACAGACTGGAACTTCCAGCCCTACTCCCTAGACTTCCTGGGAGATGAGGGGCTGCAGATTTGAGTTCATCACAAATGGCCAATTCTTTGATCAATCGTGGCCCTGTGGTGAAACTTTTATAGCAGCTCTCCAAACAACAGGATCTGGACAGCTCCTGGGTTGGTGAACATGTGGAGGTGGGATAGACTGGTGCATCTGGAGAAGGATGTATGCTCCTGACTCCAGAACTTGCCCTCTGTTTCTCTTCCATGTTTCTGTTTCTGAGTTGTATCTCATGTAGTAAACTTGTAATAGCAATCAAAGGACTTTCCTGAAGTCTGTGAGCCACTTCAGGGACAGCTAGAACCTGAAAGGGGGAGTGAATTGTGGAAACTTGCAACTTGGTAGCCAGTGAGGACTGGCATCTGAAGTGGGAGCAGTCTTGTGGGATTGAGCCCTTCAGCTGTGAAGTCTGACACCAACTCCAGGTAGTCAGTGTCAGAGCGGAACTGTTGGACATCATTGATGTCCAGAGAGTTGGAGAATGGATCCCTGGTATAGAAAGAAGCCACATATTTAACATCATAAATGTTCAGCAACCATGGCTCGCCTTGTACACTAATAGTAGGTTTTCTCAGCTCAGCAGAAATCTAGAAGGGAGCAGGGAGAGGGCCCGACAGTCTGTCGGCAAAAGAATTGTTGGGCCCTCTGAACTCATTCCTTACCGATGCCTTTCGTACCTAAAAGCCAGGGAAGAAAGGGACCTAGAGTGCAGGCTTAGGGATGCAGTATGGATGGGACAGGGACAGGGGCTCTGCTCCCTCTCACAGATCCGCCTTCCCAGCTGACCACTCTGCAGGAAGTCGTTCTAGTGATTACGACAGAGCACCCCGATGCAATCTTCAGATGGGTGATTCTTGGTATCGTTTTTTTCCCCAATGTTCAATCACATTTCTTTGAAAAAGACATAACCCTAGGCAGACTAGAACTCCTTGCCTGGCCAGGATCACATACATGATTTTGTCTCACCAAAGCAAAATTCTCATTCCTTGATAATTAGGATTCCAAAAGGAATCCTTCAATCATAGCACATCCCAGCGCTGTCAACTGGTCAACCTCACTAGGTTTACAGAAGGAGAAATAGAGATAGAAAGAGAAAGTGATCATATTTAGATGCCATTGTGTAGTCCCGGCCACTGCCATGGCACCACTTCTGAATGCCCAGCTCACGTTTGGCCCTCTTTCTCTCTATGCTGTATAGGCACCTTGTCTGCAGCAGCCTGAGGCTAGACTCTGGAACCAACTTTGGGAGGTGGATCAAGTGACTTGTTTCTGCAGAACTTGTTTCCCCTTTGGTGAAAGACCAGTATATGAGGACAGAAAGTCCCATGCATATATAACACCTAACGTGTAGTAAGTGCTTCACTCTGTGAAGTTCAAGGCACAGAGACCCCCTCGGGGAGTGTGATAACCTAAAATGGGTTACTGTCAAAGTCGAGTGCCCTGGCTGTAGACACACATACATGCACTTAAACCCAGCTCCAGCTGTGTGACCTTGGCACACTGTTAAAGTGACCTAACCTCCGTTTCCTCAGGTGGAACGCAGGGACAAAAGCAGAAATGCACTTAATAGGCTGCTGCGAGAATTCACCTTGGTGGTGCTGTGTGCAGGGAACATTCAAAGTATCCCGCTTCAGCTTCTTAGAAACGGCATTTCTTTTGTGGCCTCTTTGTATTTTATTGTTCATTATTGCTGTGACTTCACTTGCCTGAAGTTATTTTTAGTCCCTTATCATTTCTTTGTATTCTGTTGCTCCAGGAGATGTCTGTCCAGGTGAAAGTACTTCGATAAAGGGTCCCGGGTCCCAGCCTATCTCAGAATCATCATACGTTGCTGATAGGGATGTAAGATGGTGCATCCACTGTGGAAAACCGTTTGGTGATTCCTCAAAAGTGAAGCATAGAATGACTCTTTGACCCAGAAATTCCGTTTATGGCTGTATACCCAAAAGAACTGACCACAGGATCTCAGACAAACATCTCCGCATGGAGGTTCACAGCAGCACTATTCAAAATAGCCAAAAGGTGGAAACGGCCCCAATGTCCATCAGTGGATGAGTAGATAAACAAACAGGCATGTAAATACAATGGAATACTGTCCAGCCATGCCAAGGAATGAGTATCTCTTCATGTGTGCTCAGAGTCACTTGCATTCATTAGTTCGTTCCTGGAGCCAGATTACCTAGATTTGAGTCTGAGATCTGCCACTTCAAGCTGGGTGAATAACGGACTAGCGAAATTCTCAGTTCCCTTCCTCATCCAGCTTTTGTAAGAATTACAGGATGTTGCCTGCTCTGCACAGCTCCAGCCGCGTTGAAAATACTGAGCATATTGTAATAGTTTACAGGAATAACATTTAAGAGCCACTTCAAGGAGTTCTCGCTGTGATGCGGTGGGTTAGGAATCCAACTGCAGAAGCTTGGGTCACTGCAGAGGCACGGGTTTGCTCCCCAGACCGGTGGTGCCGTGGGTTAAGGGATTTGGCATTGCCACAGCTGTGGTGTAGGTCAGAGCTGTGACCCGGATTCAGTCCCTGGCCCAGGACTTCCGTATGCCATGCGTATAGCCATAATAAATAAATAAATAGATGAATAAATAAAACCTAACTTCTTCGTGGGAAAAGCTGAGAACCACGTCATCCCTCTGTCAACCAAGAGAGACATGTCTGAAGACAAGCAATGCCCTGGGGACAAAAACCTTTTCCCACAGGGGCGCTAGACTCCGAGGCTCCGCTAGGGAGGATGAGCTGATTGTATTTGCTCTAACAAGGTTCTCCGGGGATAAAGCCAGAGGCCAGAGTGTCCGGTTTAGACCTGCCCGTGTGGCTGTGCTGCGTGCTCCCTGAGAAAGCAAGCTCCTCCTCCGCAGCTGCAAGACAGAGCTGAGGCTGCAGCGGCCCCAAACCTCAAAACAGGACGCGAGATGCTGAGAGGTCCAGGAATTCGATGGAGGTACAGCAGCTATCGGTCAAGTAAGCGAGTCTGGAAGACAAGCTGCGGTGGATCTGGTCTCGGAGAAGACCCTCCCCTCCCACCAAACTTCCCCTCAGAGGTCGGAGGGACTCTCTGATCAGTTTCATCCTTAAGGACTTAGCGTGCCTGGCATCAGAGCCTCGCGGATGGGTTGGGTTATCGGGAGAGTGGATGCCAGAGCCAGAGTCCCTGCTGGATCCTCGTTCCATGCAGGATTCAGGTTTGGAGTCCCAGCTGTCTGCTGACGATAGGGCTGGGGGTTAAATGGGATGCTGTGTGGCAGGAAGTTAGCTCATTGCGGATTGTACGGAATACACATCACTGTCCTGCTCAAAGTTAGCTGAGTCGTACAGGTGCTGTGGAGAGGAGAGAGCTCAGCAGGGTTCAGCCTAGATCAGTGGGGGAAATTTCTACTCCTCTTCGAGAAGTTTTTGCTCCTTTGCATCCAGTGGTTCAAGGCCAGGAATGGTGTTCAACATCCTACAGTAATATACAAGGCAGTCCATACACCAACAAAAACACGACCAGGGCCTCAGATGTCAGTAGTGACCGGGTTGAGAACCCCTGGGCTCCACCCAATAGAAGGGGGAACCGGGAGAGGGGTTTCTGCAGAAGCGAAGGCAGCATAGGTGAAGCAGGCAGTTAGAGGCCTCCAGGCAGGAGTCACAGCAGGCGCGAAGGACCTAAAGCAGGAGACAAAACCAAGAAAATGAATACTGCAGATGTCTGGGAGGGAGGGGACCAGTGGGGAGCCACAGAAGAGTGAAGATGGACAAGAGCCTCTGCTGCTTTTTCACTAGGTCGTGGTGGCTGCAGCGTGTGCTGCAGGGGCAAGAGCAGCCATGGGGAAACCCGGGGAGCTGGACTACATGGGAGGAAAAGAATAGTGACCTGGATTGGGTTTTAGTCCTTTAGCAGACCTCATGATTATAGAACAATATTGTTATCTATACTAATTATACTGTACATTAGAACTCTTTGGATTTTTTACCACTAGTTGCGAGTTTGCACTCTTAACAACATCAGTGTATCACCCCATTCTCCCATCTCCTGGTAACTGCCATTCTTTTCTTTTAAAATTTGATTTTTTTTAAGAGTTCCCTTCGTGGCTCAGTGGTTAACAAATCCGACTAAGAACCACGAGGCTACGGGTTCGATCCCTGGCCTTGCTCAGTGGGTTAAGGATCCGGCATTGCCATGAGCTGTGGTGTAGGTCGCAGACACGGCTCGGATCCCGCGTTGCTGTGGCTGTGGTTCTGGCGAAGGCCAGCGGCTACAGCTCCTGTTAGACCCCTAGCCTGGGAACCTCCATATGCCGCAGGTGCGGCTCTAGATAAAAGGCAAAAAGACAAAAAAAAAAGAAAAAGAAATTTGACTTTTTTAGCTTCCAGATATAAACGATATCATACGGTATTTGTTTATCTCTTTCTCACTTATCACACTTAGTATAATATATTCGGGGTCCATTTCTGTGGTTGCAAACAAGCCCAGACCTCCGGAGTTTTGCTGTGGCTCTGGCAAAACACACCATCGACCACACCTCTGAGCCTACAGCTGCAGCCTGGGGGCTGCCCCTGCCTCTGGCGTGTCTTGCACCATCTTGTGGACACTTGCTCTAACAGCAAATCTCAGATTTTCCTCCTGCGTACGGCTTCGAAACCCCCAGGGCTGCACTGTCCCTGGGCAATAAAAGCAAAAAGGAGATTTCCCTGGGTCTCTTGACGGAAAAAGCACAGCGAGGGGCACAACTGCCCACCCTAGCATGGATTTACTGTATAGCACAGGGTATTATAGCCATTATCTGGTAGTAACATATAATGGAATATAATTTGCAAAAAGAAAAATCCAAAGTCACTATTCTGTACCCCTGAAACTAACACAGTATTGTAAATAAACTACACTTTAATTTAAAGAAAAAGAAAAAAAAAGCACAATAAGGTATCACCTCACACATGTTGTATTGGCTATTAACAAAAAGGTAAGGGGTTGTCTTGTGAATCAGTGGGTTAAGGATCTGGAGTTGTCAAGAAGCAGCTTTGGTTGCTGCTGTGGCACAGGTTCAGTTGCTGACCCAGGAAAGTCCACATGCCACAGATGTGGCTAAAACAAAAGGCAAGAAATGTCAGGTGATGGTAGGATATGGAGCAAAAGGATCCCTCATGCATTGTGGTTGGGAATATAAATTGGTGCGGCCATTGTGGAAGACAGTATGGGCAGTCCTAAGAAAATTAAGACTAGAACTATCACATGATCCAGATATCCCGCTTCTGGGTATTTATATAAAGAATATGGAAGTGTTATTGGAAAAGATGCGTACACCCGTATTTGGAAACACAAAAGACCCCAAAAAGCCAAAGAAATCCTGAGAAAGAAAAATAGAGCTGGAGCATCAAGCTCCCTGACCTCAGACTATACTACAAAGTTATAGTCATCAAAATGGTATGGTACTAGGAAAAAATAGAAATATAGATCAATGGAACAGGACAGAAAGCCCAGAATTAAACTGAAACACCTATGGTCAATTAATCTATGACAAAGAAGGCAAGCATATACAATGGAGAAAAGTCAGTCTCTTCAATAAGTGGTGCTTGGAAAATCAAGCAACTGACAAGGGATTAATCTCCAAAATATATAAACACTCCCTGCAGATCAATATAAACAAAAACAACTCAAACAAAAAATGGGCAGAAAGGCTAAATAGACATTTTTCCAAAGAAGACATAAGGTGGCCAAAAAGCACGTGAAAAGATGCTCACCACCACTAATTATTTGAGAACTACAAATCAAAACTGCTATGAGGTACCACCTTACACCAGCCAGAATGGCCATCATTAAAAAGTCTACAAATAAATGCTGGAGAGTGTGTGAAGAAAAGCGAACTGTCTTACGCTTTTGTTGGGAATGTAAATTGGTGCAACCACCATGGAAAATAGTATGGGGGTTCCTCAAAAAACTAAGAATAGAACTACCATATTATCCAGCAATCCCACTCCTGGGCATCTATCCAGAGAAACCATAATTCAAAAACATACATGCGCCCCAATGTTCATTGCAGCACTATTTACAATAGCCAAGACACGGAAACAACCTAAATGTCCATCAACAGAGGACTGGATGAAGAAGATGTGGTACATGTAGACAATGGACTATTACTCAGCCATAAAAAAGAATGAAATAATGCCATTTGCAGCAACATGGATGGACCTAGAAACTATCACACTAAGTCAAGTTAGTCAGACAGTGAAAGACAAACATCATTTGATATCACTTATACATGGAATCCAAGGAAAAAAAGGGATACAAATGAACTTATTTGCAGAACAGAAACAGACTCACAGAATTTCAAAAACTTATGGTTACCAAAGGGGACAGATGGGGTGGATGGACTGGAGGTTTGGGATGGGCATATGCACACTGAGGTATATGGAACAATTGGCCAACAGAGAACTCTACCCAGTATCCTGTGATAATCTACATGGGAAAAGAATCTGAGAAAGGATGGATATGTGCATATATATGTATGACTGGGTCAGTTCGTTGTACAGCAGAAATTATCACAGCCTTGTAAACTAACTCCCTCAATAAAACTTAAAAAGAGAAAAAAAATTGTGTAAATGTCTAGATAGTAAATATTTTCAAATGTAGGTCACACTCTCTGTTACAACTACTTAACTCTGCTGTTGTACCACAAAACAGCCATAGACAATATGCCAATGAATTGTCATGACTGTGGTTCCAATAAATCTTTATTTATAGAAACAGACTGTGGCCTGTGTCTTCAAACACCTAGTATGAGTGGCTCAGTGGTTAATAAACCAGGCTAGGATCCATGAGGATGTGGGTTCGATCCCTGGCCTTGCTCAGTGGGTTAAGGATCTGGCGTTGCTGTGAGCTGTGGTGTGGGTCACAAACGCGGTTCAGATCCCGCGTTGCTGTGGCTGTGGTTGTGACTCCGATTCGACCCCTAGCCTGGGAACCTTCATATGCAGTGGGTGTGGCCCTAAAAAGCAAAGCAAAAACAAAAACAAACAAACAAACAAAAAACATCTAGTATGGGAAATAGTCTGGTGGCTCACCAAAAAATTAAATCTAGAATTACTCTGTAACCCAGCACTTTCACTCTTAGGAATATACCCCAACCAAATGAAAAGAATTCAGTCAAACCCTTGTACACATATATCCACAGCAGCACTACTCACACAGCCAAAACGCAGAAATGCTAATCAATGGGTGACACCCAAATGCCCATCAATGAGCAAATGAATAAACATAACGTGGTCTGACCATACAATGGAATATTAATCAGCTATGAAAAGGAACGAAGCACTGGTGCATGCTACATGACGGATGAATCTTGCAAATATGCTGAGTAAAACTGCCCATCGGCTACAGATTGTGTTATTCCATTGCTATAAGATTCCAGAATAGGCAAATCCATAAGGACAAAAAGTGGATTAGTGCTTGTCACTAACCTGGGAATAGCAGATGGGGACAAGAGGACTGCTTATGGGATAGGGTCTCTCATTCTGGGGGGTGATAAAAATGTTCTAGGACTAGATAAAAACGGTGGTTGAACAACATTCTGAACGTGTTAACGCCACTGAATTGTTTGTTTAAAGCTGTAAATTTTATGTGAATTTCACCTCAAAAATAAAACCCGCCAAAACACAATGAAACTCCTCATTACTACTCCTTTTTTATGGGATTGTGTTTACTCACATGCCTCATGCATACAAAGGTCTGTAACGATGCCCATCGAATTCATCATTGTGACCACATGGCTGGCCATTGCACGATTTTTAGCCCGATTTACATAGCATTGCAAGTATTTAAGAAGAGAAACAAATGTTTGCATGCCCGTTTACATTTTTGAAAGATAATTTAGTTGGGCAAATAAACTGGATGGGAAAGAATGCAGGCGAATGGTCACAATGGGCAGTTTTCTCAGCCCAGGCCAGCGACGCCAGAAGCCAGGGCCCCAAATCTAAATTTTGAGAAGGCTTAGACTCTGCTCAAGCCCCTGAGAAACTCAGGTAACCAGCCCGCCCCTGGCAAGCAGGGAGGGAGGGAGAGTGGGGACATAGTCTCCTTAGGGGTGCCCAGTGTCTCTCAGCGTCCCCCAGGGTCCCAGCATCCCAGCAGCAGAGGCAGAGGCAGAGGCATGGGACCACAGTGAGTGAAGGTGCAGGAGGAAGCAGAAGCAACGGATAACGGCAGTGAGGCTCGGGTAAGCCCTTCCACCCCTGCGTGCTCAGGATGGCTGCTTCCTTGCCTAGCAGCCTTCACCTGCAGGGAAACCCCAAACCAGGACCTCCGGTTGAAGTGAGGAAGAAGCCACTGCAGAACCCGGAGCCCCAGGTGAGTCAGCATCCCTCCATCCCACCTGAAGCAGGAGGGACCTGGGGGACCAGTATCTGCCACGGGCACACAGAAGCACCCTATGTATACAACTCCTTGGGTAATTTTAGTCAATGGCACTGGAGTGGGAGCAGCAGGCAGTCGGGCTCCAACTTTCTAGCTTCAAGGAATGTGATGATTGCTTTGTATCTTTTGGGATGGGAGGGGAGTTCTCTTAACTTTGCAAGCTGGATTCATCGGATAGGTGAGAAAACTGAGGTGCAGAGAGAGTAGAGCTGCCACCTCAAGTTACTCAGAACACCTGCCTAAATTTTAATCTCTCTCCTTTCTCTCTTCTGGCCAGAAACCGATGGTAAAAGGACTGGTGAGAGGCAGAGAAAATAGATAGCCAAGGAGAATCAGAGCTGGGAGGCTGCAGTTGCCATCCCTGGGGGGAGTGTAAAGAGTCTGGAAGGCATCAGGCTGGACAAGTGTGGTGATGGTAGTCAGTCAAGAATGTAAAAAGGATGAAGTTCTCCTGTGGTGCAGTGGGTTAAGGATCTGGCGCTGTCAATACAGCAGCTTGGTAGCTGCTATGGCACGGGTTCAAATCCCTAGCCAGGGAATTTCCACATGCCACAGAGGCAGCCAACAAAATGAAAGGCATGAAAAGAGGGAGAGAAAAGGGAGGGAGGAAGCGGATAAGACAGGAGGGAGGTTGAAAAGAGGGTAGCCTAAACAGCTTCACTGGGGAGAGAGAGCCAGGGGGGCAGACAGATAAGGCGAGATGGAGACAACACAGACCTAGCCTGTGGTTTCAACCAGAAGCAATCCTGCACCCCAGGCACAATTGGACCGTGTGTGATGACACTTATGATCGTCACAATTGGGAGGCACTGCTGGCACCTGTGAGCGCCAGGGGTGCTGCTCGACATCAAACGAGGCACAGGAACGCCCCCACCACAATGATCCAGCCCTTATGTCCATAATGCTGAAGTCAGGAAACTCTGCCCTAGGCGTGTATGCGGACAAAACTTACCTATAGAGAGGCTTGGTCCCTGGGTTCCTGGGTGTGGAGCTGGCCCCACTGCGGGTTCCTCTGGGTGCAAGGAATCCAGATCACAGTCTCTCTGGGGCTGTTCGGTTTCCTTACAGAGGAACCCGCTACGTTTTCTGGTGGATCCATGCCGGGAGACTTCCGTCTACCTTCATGCTGTCCCATTCCCATGCCCACCACAATTCTACGTTTGCTTTACTTTTTAAAAAGTCATAGATCTTGAAAGCAAACTTATGGTCACTAAAGGGGACAGGTTGGAGGAGGCGGATTGGGGTGTGGGGTTCGGAAAGGCATATGCACACTCTGGTTTATGGAATGATTGGCCAATGGGAATTTGTTATACAACACAGGGAACTCTACCCAATATTCTGTGATAATCTATATGGGAAAAGGATCTGAAAAAGAGTAAACGTATCCATTCTGAATATCTGATTCACTTTCTCATACAGCAGAAATGGCCACAACATTCTAAACCGACTATACTTTAGTAAAACTTTTAAAAATGAAAAAAGTTAAAGATTTTATTTTTAAAGTAATTTCAGGTTTACAGAAAATTAGGCAGATAGAGCAGAAAATCTCCATGTACCCTCTCTCGCCCTGCACACAGCTTCCCTTATTATTCCTACCATGCGTTAGTGAGGTAATTGTGTTACAGCTGCTGAACCAATATTGACACGTTACTATTCACCAAAGACCACAGTTTACATTAGGGTTCATTTCTGGTGTACAATTCTATGAGTTTTGACAAGTGCACAGTGTCTGGTATCCACCACTTCTATCTAGCTCCAGAAATTTCTCATCACCCCCAAAGGAAACCCTACACCCATCAGCAGTCACTTCCCTTTCTCCCCTCCCCCTAGTCCCTGGCAACCACTGATATGTCTTCAGTCTACGTGGATGTTCATAGCACCCATATTCACAAGAGTAAAAATGGGTAAACAAACCAAATGTCTATTAATGGGTGAAAAAAATCAGTAAAATGTCGCTTGCCAAAATGATGGAAAATTCCTCAGCCATGAAAAGGAATGATGTTCTGACAATGCTGCAACATGAATGAACCTCAGAAACACTACACTGTGTGAAAGAAGCTGGACCTCAAAGGCCGCAGAGTGTATGAGTCTGTTTAAACAACTTGTATAGAACAGCCAAATCCATAGAGACAGGAAACAGATGAGTGGTTCAGTGCCTTTTTTAAAGAAATTAATTTTAAATAGATAATTTATTGAGATACAATTGACATACAACATTACAGTAGCTTCAGATATACAACGTAATGATTTGATTTTTGTGAATTTTTGAAATGATCATTTCAATAAATCTGGTTAACATCGTTACTACACATAGTTACAAGTTTTTTGTTCTTGTGATGAGAATTTTTAGATCTACTCTCTTAGCAGCTTTCAAATATACAACACAGTATCATTAACCAGAGTCACCATGCTGTACAGTACATGCATGACTTATTTATTGTGGAGCTGGAAGTTTGTACTTTTTGACCCTACTCACCCATTTCACCCACCACCTACCCTCCACCTCTGGAAACCACCAGTCTCTTCTGTGAATTCTGGTTTTGTTTGTCTCTTTCTCTAGATAACATATAAGTGAGATCATACGGTTTCATCCTTCTCTGTCCGACGTATGTCACTTAAAATAATGCCCTCGAGGTTCACACATGTTGTACAAAATGGCAAGACTGTTTCATTGGTATGGCTCAGTATTATAGCTAGATGGATGGATAGATAGGTAGACAGACAGACAGACAGGCAGACAGGGACATATATCACACTTTCTTTACTGTTCGTTCATCACTCCACTTACATTGCTTCCAAGTTTTGGCCATTGTAAATAATGCTGAAAAGGACATGAGGGTGCAGATTTCTTTTCCAGTTGGTATTTTTCTTTCCTTCAGATGAATATCCAGAAGCAGAATTGTCTGATCATTAATAGTTCTGTTTTTAATATTTTGAGACTTTCCATACTGCCTGTGCCAAATTATATCCCTACCAATTTTACAGAACTGTCCCCTTTTCTCCACATCTATGCGGACACTTGATATTTCTAGTAATTTGACAACAGCCTTTCTTTTTTTTT
>PVHT021183506.1:2414937-2425719 GCA_004024745.2 Catagonus wagneri | reverse complement strand
AGAAGTTGTGTTGGACTCGCAGCTCCAGACAGAAGGTGCAGCGCTGGTGCTGCCCCAGCGTGGGGAGGGGCACCGATCAAGGCGAACTCCCACTGACTCCGCACAGGCGTTTCTTCCTTCTCTTCCCTCTTGCCCTCCCCGTGTCCCTCTCCCCTCCTCTTCCTCTGGATCTTCCTGGGTCTCCTCCCCTCGCTGAGCCTCTGTCTGCCCATCTCTGAGCCCTTCCTCCCCAGCACTGACCATTCCTCCCCCTCTTCTTCTCTTCCTCTCCCTCTGCTTATCTCTGCCTTGCAGCTCACCATCACTGTCCCTTTGCTCAGTCTCAGGGACCAAGTTTTTCCCCCCATCTGCCCTGCAGGATGCTGCAGCTGAGCCTGTCCTGGCTGGGACTGGGGCCAGTGGCAGCCTCGCCATGGCTGCTCCTGCTGCTGGTCGGGGCCTCCTGGCTTCTGGTCCGAGTCCTGATCTGGACCTACAGCTCCTACGACAATATTCGCCGCCTCCGAGGTTTCCCCCAGCCTCCAAGACGGAACTGGTTCTTGGGTCACCTGGATCTGGTGAGTGTGGGCCGCAGGTCGGGTCTGTGGAATCAGGGTGTATGGACTTCAGGAGTGGAGCTCAGGATTTGGGCTGAGGTCTGGGGCCGCAGAGAATGTGGGAGGCCCAGGAGCCCCCTCTTTCCTCATTCATTCCTCTGCTCTGCCATCCCAGGCCTTTCCCATATCCTGTCCTTTCACCCCTAGACTGCTTTGGGGTCCATTTCCTGCTTCTTCCACACATTAGCACATCTCTGAAGCCAGGCTGCACAGAGCTTGGTCCCCTGGTCTCCATGATGGCCTTGAGTCCTCCTCAAGGGCACTGTCCAGGATCTGCTCTGCAAGCGGCCCATTACCATCTGTCTTCCCATTCCGGGCTACAGCGTCCCCACAGGAATTAGCTACCTGTCCACAGGTACAGCTGCCAAACACCTCCCCTTCCTGGGACCTCTTGCTCTTCTCTTACTCCCCTCCCTCACCCTCAAGATGTCCCAACGGGCCCGTTGCTTCATCTGGATAAAGGTGGCCACTCGCTTCCCCTTTCAGAAGCCTTCTTAGACCTCCCCCCCGCCGCCACCGGCTTGACATTTTACTTGGCCATGCTCATGATTAAACAGACGGTTATTATCCAAACACTTATTAACCATCTTTCCCATTTGACGATAATTCTGGGGAGCAGACAGCACAGTGCCCACTCCAGCGCTGGCATACATTAGGCACACAAAATAAATTTTTCATGACCTAGATGATGAACTTGCTGTCATCTCCCTCAGTCAAGGGCAAATGGATGGGTATCCAGCCCCTCCCATCTCCAAGCACTGGCGAGAGTGGAGCACAGATCTCCTTTCCTGCCTTGGAGGGGAACAACAACTTGGGGGAGGATTTACTCTTCATTATGGAAAAGTTCAGAATGGGGGCATTCTGAAGCTCACTGTGAAGATTTCCTGAGATTCTGGGTCTTGAAATGGCCTCAGTGAGTCTTGCAGGCAGCAGGAACACTACTGCAGTTTTGCCTTCCCCTCCAAGGGCATGGTTGTAAGGGCTGGTTTCATCACCTTTCCTTCCTCCAGCCCCTCATGCTGTGCAACCTTGACTGACTTACTTTCCCTCTCTGGACCACTCTCATCAACTGCTTTGAATCCACACTTCAGGTTCTTTGGGGAGATGAGAGCAAGTCATAAGGGTGAACTGGCCTTATGATCACCTGCCTAGGGTACCTGGAAGTATTTGTCAGGCTTGGAGCATCCTGAGGGAGAGAATACTTCATCAGGATATGGCCAGCCTTTTTCAACTTTGGGGGGACATGGCCCCAGTTTCTTCGTTTGTAAATGTACAACTAAGAGCCATTTCCATAGGCTGCAGAGAGGTAGACAGACAGGATGCACTTGCACAGAGCCTGGCCAGCAGGGGGTGGTCATGGGTCAGACTTGCTGTCCTGATTGACGGACATAGTTCTGGATGTTCCTTGGGAACTGGAAGGTCTCAGGTCTGCAGACCCTTGAGCATGCAAGGAACTGGAGGCTGTTTGGGACTCAGAACACGAAAGGATGTGGGGCCAAAACCCAGGGATAAGTCCTGAGTCCACCGTCCTATCCAAAAACCTCCCCCATGAGTATTCTTCCTGTGGTTCCCCGTGGGGCTGGACCCACTCCTAGGATGAGAAAAATTTGTCCTGTCCAGTCAAGGTCAGCCTCCCTGTGGGCAGAGATCATGTCTTCTCCCTGTATACCAGGATGCACCCTTGGATGGTAGAGGCCCCAATCCCACCCTTCCCTAGAGAGAAGGAGCAGGAGGAGCAGAAATTCCCTACATCTCTGCAGAATCTGACACACTGTCCACTGCAGTGTGTCCTTCTGGGGAGTGATGGCTCTTTCCTTGCTTGCAGGTCCCCCCAACGGAGGAGGGCATGAGGGAATTCACTCATTTGCTGAATACCTACCCCAGGGGTTTTATGATCTGGATGGGCCCCATCACTCCCATTGTTGTTTTGTGCCATCCTGACTTGATCCGGACTATGGCCAATGCCTCAGGTACCTGTGCAGACCTTGTGGTGGTGGGTGTCGTGGCGCATTTGAGGGCTTCCAGCTGCTCCCTGCCACTTCTGTGTGGCCCCTCCAGGACCCTGGCTCCTCTTCTCCTCTTCTCTCTCAGCCATCTTCCTCTTTCCTTCAAGCATTCACCAACCCCTGTCTCATTCCCTCTTCCCGGCTCCCACTGCTGTCTGCACCCCAACCTGGAGTCATGGGTGAAGGACAGCCCCATTTTTGAGGAGACACATGTGGAGAGAGAGATCCCTGCCCTGGTGTGGTCAGAAATTGGCCAGAAGGTGATGGGTTATTGCAACCCAGAGCAGAAGCAAGTTTCTCTGCTGGGGCATGATGGAAGGCTTCCTGGAGGAGGAGTTGCTAGAATTGGGTTTGAAATGATGAGCAGAAATTTTTTTAGGGTCTTTTTTTTTTTTAGGGCCCCACCTGTGGAATATGGACGTTCACAAGCTAGGGGTTAAATTGGAGCTGTAGGCGCCAGCCTACACTACAGCCACAGCAACTACCTACGCCACAGCTCATGGCAACATCGGATCCTTATCCCACTGAATGAGGCCAGGGATCTAATGTGTGTTCTGATGGATACTAGTCGGGTTCATTACCGCTGAGCCGCAAAGGGACCTCCCTTAAAGCAGAGGATATTGTGACACAGTGGGTATTGATAGCATTCCAGGCCCCCTATTAGGCTTGCCCTCTGCCCCACACACTCTCCAGGCCCAGAGTGATGAAGGCTTGTGGCTGGTGGAGGATCTTGGCTGCTATTTCCATGACATGCTCTCTGGTGGCTTGGCTTCTTTTACACCATCCTGCAGCTCAACCACTTCCAGTTCAGTGCCTTCTTCCTCCAGGCCCAAGTAATCTCCCCAAGGAGACTCCACCCCACACTAGCTCCCTTCTCTTGCCCTCCCATTTCCAGACAAGCCAGGAAATCAGAGGAATGGGCAGCATCTCTCAGAGATCTTGGCTCCAACACCAAAATGCTGGGTGTCTCTGGGAAGGTGCCTGGTTCTCTCTGGCTGATGGAATCTCTTTCAGCTGTTAGTGGTGGCAGTGCAACCCAGGGTGGTCTAAGAAAGAAAGGAGATGGGTGACTGTACAGTCCAAGGAATTTTTGTCTTCAGCCACACAGCTGGATCCAGGTCTCAAACAATGTCATCAAAAATCAGTCTTTGTCTTTTAGTTCTTTGTTCATCTGTAATGGCTTCGACCTCATTCAGCTAAAGATGAATCCTGGAAGATCAACCCTGGTGGAAAAATGAGCTCATTCACAAACGTTCCAGGAAGAGTTGCTGGATTCCTTTTCACGTGCCTCATCCGGGTCATAGGACCGATTCCCAAGTTTCTGAGAATCTGAGTGCCCAGTCTTGGCAAGCATAGGGTCATCAGAGCTGTTGTTTGAGGGTTCGGAGCAGTTTGATGGTTAAGAATTCAGGTCCTGGATTCAGACAAACACGGCCTCATGTCTCAGGCTTGCTGTGTGGGAGACTGTGGGCAAGTGACTTCATCATCCAGAGCCTCGGTTTCCTTATCTGGGAAAGGGGGGATGGAAGAAAAGTCAGGTGAATTTTTTTTGGTGTTTGGGATCCAGATAGGGAGAGACTCTTTCTGTCCTTGTAACCAAGGGACCCAAATTGTTGTGTATGGAGGGTGAAGGGGAGGTGGCCCAAGAGGAGGCTGAGGACAGACAGCAGCTGTTGTGGGTGATTCACGGGTCAGGTCTGGATCCCTGTCCTGCCAGTCCTTCCCCCTGGGAGCCTAGAAGGGTGTCAGCTTTTTGTTCTGCTCTAGGTTCAGAGCTCAGAGGAGGGTCTCCTGAACACACAGGACCTGGCTAGCACCTATGGGGGTGTGTGCTGCTGGTGGGCGGGACCCTGACATGCAGTTGTCCGCATCTTCCACCCCGCCTGCATCAAGCCTGTGCTCTTTGCTCCAGGTAGGCAGCTCCCTGGCTGAGCTTCCCTGCTGCCATGGTCTCTGTGCTGCCTCCAGCTAGGCAGGTGACCAGGGTGCAGGCAGCGGGGGCTGTGGCAGAGCTGTTCCTGCTTTTCTCTCACCTGCCTGACCTCTGGTCATGTCTGCTCTCTGGCCACATCTGGTCAATTTACATTTCTACCTGGATTCTGGTTATAGCTGGTACATGTTATACCTGGTGACCCTTGATTACATTTATACCTGGCCTCAAAGGGAGATGGCCTCAGTCACATCTGGAGCTCACCTGTGGCTGGAGACACTTGAGTCATGTCGTGGTCTGTGTATTTTTTGTCTGAGATGCCATCAGAAATTGTCTTATTTTTCTGCTGGTCATATCTAGGCCATGTTTGGGCTTTGTCTGAGGTCTGGCACTCAGGGTCACTCTGGGAAATGCCTGGGACCTTATGTGAGTCTTGTCTGATGTAGGCCTTAGGGTATGTCTGGGTCACACCTGGCTCATGTTTGTGTATTGGAATCCTGTCTGAGGCCCATCTGGGGCACACTCAGGCCACATCAGATTGTCTTCAAGTCCATTTCAGAGCGTGTTGTGTCATGTGAAGTTGTGTCATGCATGTTGGGACCTTGTCAGGACAAGTCAACACATGTGGTTGAGTCTGATGTCTCAGGAGATATCAGAGTGCTGGGTAGACATGGTGTCCTAGGTCTTTGTCAAGGCGTTTGGTGCAGTGCTGGACTATGCCTGGGGGTTTAGAACATGCTGGAGTGAGGAGGAGCCATGTCCAGGCATGTTGTGGTCTGCTCTGTCGTGTCGGGTGTGTCTGAGCCCATAGGGTTACATCTGTGGGCTTTGCCTTTGCTCTGCTCTGTGCTGCAGCTTGGTCTAGTCTCCCCCATAGCACCCCTCCTCCTAGCTTCCTGTGCTTTTGGCCCCCTGCCTGCCATGCTGGGCTTGGAGGGGAAATGCAGATTCCTGGCCGGAAGCCTCAACCCCCCCCAAAAGAAGTTCCTCCTCTCTTCATGTCCTCGATCCCTGATTGTCCTCATTCATGTCAGCTGCCATCGCTCCCAAGGATGTGGTCTTCTATGACTTCCTGAAGCCCTGGCTGGGTGAGTAACTGGGAGTGAAGGGGACTGAGGACAACCTTGGGGGCCCGGGGGAGGGGCCGCTCTTACCCACTCCTCACGGCTGTCTCTGCAGGGGATGGGCTCCTGGTGAGTGCTGGTGACAAGTGGAGCAGCCACCGTCGCATGCTGACACCTGCCTTCCACTTCAACATCCTGAAGCCCTATATGAAAATTTTCAATGACAGCGTGAATGTCATGCATGTGAGTCTCTTGAACCCAGAGTCCCAGCTGGAACCTCAGGGGTGAGGAGGACCCAGAGATGGGTTGTCTAGAAATCTGGGTGGCTTGAGGCCATTGCTCTTCCTTTCTGAGCCTCAGTTCCCTCAGCTGTAAAACGAGGATAATGTGATCCCTGCTTTGTAGGACAGACAAGGTGATGTAATGGGGCCATGTCGCTGGCCCGTAGTAGGTGCTCAGAAAGTGTTAGTTTCTTTTTTTTTTTTTTTGTCTTTTTGCCTTTATCTAGAGCTGCACCCGTGGCATATGGAGGTTCCCAGGCTAGGGGTCTAACAGGAGCTCTAGCCGCCGGCCTTCGCCACAGCCACAGCAACGCAGGATCCAAGCCGCGTCTGCAACCTACACCACAGCTCACGGCAACGCCGGATCTTTAACCCACTGAGCAAGGCCAGGAATCGAACCCGCAACCTCATCGTTCTTAGTCGGATTCGTTAACCACTGAGCCACGAAGGGAACTCCATCAGAAAGTGTTAGTTTCTACGTGTTCCTCACAGAAGCCTTGAGTCTTGTGAAACAGTTGATGATCATGATGATGGATACCGTGTAGTCGTTATTCCTGAGTAACGAATCACTTCAAAACAGTGAGGGTTTAATACGGACAACAAGTCTAGCATGAGTTGGCTGTTTCTACTGGATGTGGATGGCGTATCTGCAATCAGCTGTGGGTCAGACAGTGTTTGGCTGCACTCTCCTGGCCAGCAAGCCCCAGGACTGAAGAAAGAGGCTGGAGTCAGCAACAGGGACATCACAGTTTCATGGAGAAGGGGATCTTTCGTGTCTGAAGCAAGATCCTTGAGTGACATGCTGCCTTGTGCAGCAGATGGTGAGCAGAGCGTGTCAGCAGTCTTACTATCGGGGAAAGTGGAGCAGAGGAGAGAAGCTCTCAGTCTCAGGGGGCATTGGGTTCAGTCTAGCTCATCGGTTACAGGGAGGCCAGTAGAGGAGCTTGCCTCTCACCGCTCATTTGATAAGCTCTCATGGTGGAGATATTCTTATCTGAAGATTGGAGCAATCACCATCTCGGGTACATAGGCATTTTCTGACTAGGCTCTCTGATTAAGGTGAAGGGTCAGTCTTGTGAATAGGATGTGAATTGGGTGTGGGTGTAATGGAGACTGGTCCAGCAGGGGAGGTATGGAGAGCAAGAGGCCAGCCATCTCGGCCTGACTACACAGATAGGAAGCTTAGCCGTGCTGGGGTCAGTCCTCTAACAGGTATGGAGCTTGGCTGGCTGTCCCTGATCTAGGATGGCCTCCGCTGTGGCAACTGGACTTCCTTTCATGGGATTCGGTGTCTCAGGCTTGTTCACATGGCAAGGCAAGCTTCCAACAGACTGGGGAAGCTGAAACGCGCCCGTGGGTGTCTAGGTTTTGGATGATGACCTCATCATTTTTCACAAGCCTATTGGCCAAAGCAAGTCCAAGGCCAGCTCAGAATCAAGGGACTGATGAAATAGGCTCCACTTCCTAAGAGAAGTTGCTGGAACAATCACATGGCATAGGGTTTGGATATATGCTTAAGAAACTGAGGAGTTGGAGGTGAGGATTTCGCGAAGGGGCTCACAAACAAATGGGGACCCAGTTACTCTTCTGTGGATTCTGCCAGGAAACATGGGACTCCTGAGTCAGAAGGACAGTTCATGTCATTTCTCTTGACCTGAAAAACGGCTTGTACTTCTTGTTGGTTTGCATTCTTCCCCCAAATCCAAATCCCATGAGGAAGACACAAGTGGAATTCAGTAGATGCCTGTTCACACCGTATGTTGTACTACGGTGGGGAGGAGTACACTGTTGAGGGATTCTAGGCTTTTAAGACCATTAGAAGCAAGCCTGATATTTGTCCATGGGGGACATAACTTAATTCCTCAAGGGGGTTTGCTGCAAATGCAACCCTGAGAAAGATCTCAGGTAGAGAACATTAGGGCCTGGCAGGGATTTTTATTTTGGAATGACATGCAGGAGAGTGCAGGGGGACTCAGGGCTCACGGAAGGTCACTTCTCTTAACGTAAGGGGTGTTTTCCTAATTAATTTACAGCAGTGAAGATGCTGAAAGCTGACATGTGTCATACATTTACTTTATGCAACATGTTGACCAGGAATGTAGGAGGCAGAACCAGGTTTTAAATCCAGGTCTCCTAACTCCCAACCATGGGAGAGAGTCATGTCCTAACAGTAACAGATTTCGCTGCCACCCAAGCCTGGTCCTCCCTTCATAGGGGCGCCTGGGCCCAGGAGGCAGGTTCTAGGGGAGTGCATCTGGGTGTTTGGGTTTTGGGAGGGGCTCAGGGGAGGCAGTACCCAGCCCCAGCCCTGCCTTCTTCTCTGTTCAGGCCAAGTGGCAGCGCCTGGTCACAGAGGGCCACAACCTTTTGGACATGTTTGAACACATCAGCCTCATGACCCTGGACAGTCTGCAGAAATGTGTCTTCAGTTTTGACAGCAATTGCCAAGAGTGAGTCTTGACGCAGGGCCTGGGAGCATGAGCCATCGGCCCAAGGGAGTAGACGGGGGAGGGGGACTGGGCAAGGTAATCAGAAAAGTCTTCCTGCAAAAGATGTGTCAGAGCTGGACACTGAAGGACAGGAAGAGAAAAGAGAAGAAGAAATCCTTTTAGGTTTAGATGTGTTCGATAAAGGCCAGGAGGCTAGATGAGTAAAGTGGGTGCGAGGAGTGAGCAGGGTGGTATATTGTAAGAATATTCTGAAGCCAGACAAAGAGGATATGAACTTTATCCTAAGCTTTCCAGGGAGCCACGGAAGGTGTTTGAACAGATGAGAGTCTTGGTCAAAGTTGAGTTTGGATATCTAACTGGAGAGAGGTCTAACTGTCACGAAGGCACTGGATAATCTTGGTATTGTGTGTAAGGAGACTAAGGAAGGGGCTAGACTCGTGGACCAGTTGGGAAAGGATAAGTCTGAGCAGTGAGGACACTTCTGGGAAGGAGAAGGGAGGTAGATACTGGGCAAGAGGGAGGGAGGAGAGAAGCATGGTATTTAAGCCGTGCTCTGGGCACCTGGGAGACATGGAGACAGTTCACGGAGATGGGATGTAGGGAGAGAAGTGTCTGGAGAGTCACATCCCCTCTGTGTATCCGAGGGCCATGTGTTCTCGAAGACTCAGTTTCCTGATGAGAATGCTCTCGGCTTTTGGGCTTCGGGTGTTTTAAGCTGTTCTTCCCTTTCATGCTCTCATCCTGCAGGAAGCCTAGTGAATATATTGCTGCCATCTTGGAGCTCAGTGCCCTTGTGGCAAAACGGAACCAGCAGGTCTTCCTGCACACGGACTTCCTGTACTACCTCACCTGCAATGGACGGCGCTTCCTCAAGGCCTGCCGCCTGGTGCACCACTTCACAGACGCCGTCATCCAGGAGCGGCGCCGCACCCTCCCCAAAGAGGGTGTTGATGACGTCCTCAAGGCCAAGGCTAAGGCTAAGACTTTGGACTTCATTGATGTGCTGCTGCTGACTCAGGTGTGTTCCCTCGGGATCTGAGATCAGGAGGTAGAATGGACCGTGACCTGATCAAAGAGCTTGGACTTGACGCAGAGGGTATTAGGAGCCACGGGAGGTGTTTGGGGGAGGGAAAGATGGGTCTGGGATAAGCTCTAGAGAGGGCTGAGTGGAATGCAGCCTGCAGGGGACTGCTAAGTCTGAAACTGAGGAGGACCTGAGATTTTATTTCCAAGTTAATAAATGAGTCTACTGTGGAAATTGACGGTATATATACGTGTGTGTGTGTGTGTGTGTGTGTGTGTGTGTGTGTGTCCATATCTAGGACCCTGGATCAGACTAGTCCACTCATTAAGCTAAGGAATCTCTGGATTTACTCTCTAGTATGTGAGCAAATTGGAGCAAATGCTCAATCTGTAGCTTCCAAGGCTGTTGCCGTTCAATCATTCTATAACCCAGGTTGCCAGTAATTTTTTTTTCTCAAAAATCCCTCATCGTGTAGAAACATGGGAATATTTATGGGTCATGAGTGCTTTTCACCAGGGACAACATAGGAGGCAAAGAGGTCACGGAGGACGCCTTTGTGGGAGGGCTTCTGGTGATGGTGAGCAGGGGAGGTCTAGGGTTCAGGATGGGCTTGGGTTCCTGGATGGATGATGGTGCTTCAGAGATTGTCTTAGTTTTGGGGCCCTCAGAGTTGGTGTGATTCTGGGAATCTTGCTTCCTCTCCAGGATGAAGATGGGAAGGGACTGTCAGATGAGGATATCCGAGCTGAAGCCGACACCTTCATGTTTGAGGGTGAGGGTTCCAGTGTGGCACTTGTATAGAGGGTACGAGTAGACCGCGGACCACCCCATCCCTCCCCTTCCTACCCTCGGGCCTTATTGGAAGGGTGCTGTCCACCCTCTGGTGCTGAAGTAGCCCAGAGACCCAAGCCTGTCTTGCTGCCTCTTAGGCCATGACACCACAGCCAGTGGCCTCTCCTGGGTCCTGTACAACCTAGCAAAGCACCCAGAGTACCAGGAGCGCTGCCGGCAGGAGGTGCAAGAGCTCCTGAGGGACCGTGAGCCTAAGGAGATTGACTGGTGAGTGCAGGTCCTCGTGACCTCTTGCTAAGCCCTCTCCTTGGCTCTGCTTCCCAGCTGGGAACAGAGAAAATCTTTTGGTTGATTCTGTCATTATTGCTAATGGTAATAGGAGAAGAGCCTGGAGAGAAGGTCTGGTACCCAGCATGGATAGCTGGGGAAAGTGTGCAGTCTTTTGGGATAGAAAGACCTGTACTTCTGAGAGAATGAGTGACGATGTATGATGGCATGTGATGCCACTTAGCATATTTTCCGTAAGTGAACTTCCCCTCCACTCCCCCGCTTTCTCTCTCAAATAACATGATTTCAAGCATCTTCATTCCCAGGATGCTTGCTCAGTTCCTTCCCCCTAATTCCTCATATTATTCAGTC
>PVHT021183506.1:2386354-2413937 GCA_004024745.2 Catagonus wagneri | reverse complement strand
GATCCGTTCCGCTTCGACCCAGAAAACATCCAGGGGAGGTCACCTCTGGCTTTCATTCCTTTTTCCGCGGGGCCCAGGTGAGGGCAGTAGGCATCCAGGGTGGGGATGGCGTAGCGGGGGCAGGTGTCAGGGACTGGGATTCTGAGCATGACTGCGGGAGCAGGGAAGGGAGAAAACCGAAGATGGTCAGAGCTCTGGCTGCCCTCCCGCTTCTCTTCCAGAGGGTATGAGTGGGGGTCCGGGGGAGGGTGGGCCCAAGCAGTGGTCCGCAGCAACCTGAGAATACGTTCCTCTGTCTGCTGGTCAGAGTTCGGGACTGGAGTCGGGTCCAGGCTCTGGGGCTATGCCAGCCCACGTGGGGGCCCAGGCAGGATTAGCCCCCTTCTCTATCTCTGCGGGTGGGTATGGGAGTTGTGGGCCGGACTCAGAGCGCGGCGAGGCCGGGAAGAGAGTCCTGGGCTCAGTCCCCCCCCAACTCCCGCCCGCAGGAACTGCATCGGGCAGACGTTTGCCATGGCGGAGATGAAGGTGGCCCTGGCGCTCACGCTGCTGCGCTTCCGCGTCCTGCCGGTCGACGAGGAGCCGCGCAGGAAGCCCGAGCTGATCCTGCGCGCGGAGGGCGGACTTTGGCTGCGGGTGGAGCCGCTGAGCTCAAGCCCTCAGTGAGGCACTACCTCCGGGCCTGGGACTCAGTCCGGATCCCATCCCCATACCAGCGCGGGCTCCCAGCAATAAAACCGTGCAGACACTTTTGCCTGAGTCTCACCTAGAGCCGGCAGGGGGCACTTGCGGTCGGCGAGGATCCAGGGCTGGGCGTGGCTGAGTGAAGGCGGGACTGGTGGTCCCAGGCCAAGACCCCACCTCTTTAGCGGAACACAGGACTTTCTACCGATGGCAGGTTCTCCCAGCGTCCTGGCGTGGCCAGAAGGAGGCGCAGGAGCTGTTTGAGCAGAAGGCCAGGGTTAGGAACGGACTTAAAGAGGTTGGGGGTGCTCTTCCACGTATATTGGCGTCTGGGAGGAAAAGACAGTAAAACTGTAGTTCCTCCAGTGAACAGAGCGGACAAGGAAGAAAGACAGGCATACTGAGACCCTGGCCACCTCAGATAAAGCCTCTCTAAATACAGCAACTGGGAAGGGGCTTTTCAGACTGTCTGCCAGTCCCCCATCCCGTATAACCCTCCCCTCTTCGTCCACCAGACCAGGCTGACAGCTTTCCCCTACCTTCGACCTCTTGCCTCGGAGAGCTATGTTTGCAACGAATGATGAACACTGACACACCTAAAGTCCAAAGTTTACCTTAGATTTCACTCCTGGTATTGTGCGTTCCATGGATTTTGACAAATAATGAGGGGTATCCATTATTATAATACCATACAGAATATTTCACTGCCCTCAAAATTCCCTGTGGTCTGCGTATTCACCTGTCCCTCCCTGCAACCCCTGGTGACCAATGATTTTTTTAACATCTCCGTAGTTTTCCCTTTCTTTTCTTCTTTTTACAGCTGTGCTTGTGGCATATGAAAGTTCCCAGGCTAGAGGCTGAATCAGAGCTGCAGCTGAGTCCTATGCCACAGCCACAGCCACACCAGATCCAAGTCACATTTGTGACCTGCACCACAGATTGCAGCAATGCCAGATCCTTAACCTCCTGAACAAGGCCAGGGATCAAATCCACATCCTCACAGAGACTACCTAGGGTTCTCAACTTGCTGAGTCACAACAGGAACTCCCTACCTTTTCCAGAATGTCGTATAGTTGGGATCATATTTATGAGACCTCTTTATATAGCTTCTTGCACTTAGTAATATGAGTTTTAAGTTTCCTCCATGTCTTTTCATGGCTTGATAGCTTATTTCTTTTTAGTGCTGCATAATATTCTACTATCCCGATGTACTACAGATTATCTGTTCATTCACCTACTCTGATTTCTTTTTAATCAGGTTCAGATATTATTAACAAAAATAAACATTGAAATGTAATAATACCAAGTACAAAAATATGGAAAAGAGAAAGGAAACCATATAAAAACAAAAATCTAACCCCCCCAGAAAGTTAGTAAATCTAAATTATAGCCTAATGAAACAAAATCTAAGTGTAACTAACAAAGTGTGATAATTGGATATTAAAAAAGATTTTATTATAGTTGATTCACAATGTTTTGTCAGTTTCTGCTGTACGGCAAAGTGACCCAGTTATATTTATAGACACATTCTTTCTCTCGTATTATCTTCTATCATGGTCTATCACAAGTGATTGGATATAGTTCTCTGTGCCGTACAGCAGGACCTCAGTGCTTATGCATTCTAAATATAAGAGTTTGCATCTACCCACCCCAAACTCCCAGTCCATTCCACTCCCTTCTCTTCCCCTTTGGCAACCGCAAGTCTGTTCTCTATGTCCTTGAGTCTTTTTCTATTATAGGACCTAGAGGTGGGTCCATCTGTGCCATATTTTAGATTCCACATATAAGTGATATCATATGGTACTTGTCTTTCTCTTTCTGACTTACTTCACTTAGTATGAGAGTCTCTAGTTCCATCATGTTGCTGCAAATGCCATTATTTTGCCCTTTTTTATGGCTGAGTAGTATTCCATTGTGTTTATGTACCACATCTTCTTAATCCACTTACCTGTCGATGGACATTTAGGTTGTTTGCAGGTCTTGGCTATTGTGAATAGTGCTGCAGTGAACATAGGGGTGCATGTATCTTTCTGAATGAAAGTTTTGTCCTAATATATGCCCAAGAGTGGGATTTCTGGATCATGTGGTAGTTCTATATTTAGTTTTCTGAGGAGCCTCCCTACTGTTTTCCATAGTGGTTGCACCAGTTTACATTCCCACCCACAGAGGGCACTGCCTTATAACTGGTGACTTTAACTCAATTACATTCACTCACTTATTAGGAGTAACTCTCACATTTGAAGTTTATTACTGCCTACTTTTCATATTTTCTCTCTACTTTACTTACAAAAATTCTTTTCTTTCTTCCTTCCACATATCTTTTGGCTACATCAGAGGGGAGCTGCGACCCCCTTCTTGGTCCCCAGGCTTGGGAGCACCTCATGTGATCCATTAGCTGAAGTTAGAGCAGGAACTGACAGGCATGAGATTTTCCTTAACAAACAACCGGGTGTGAACAGGATCAGAACACTGGGGTATTCTGGAGGCAGGGGAGTATGGTGGTGAGAACCCAGGCCCTGAGTCAAGCAGACGTGGTTCAAATCCTGGCTCTGCCCTTTATAAGATGCATGTCCTTGGGTGGGGGATTAAAATTCACCGAGACCCAGCTTCATCATTTGCACAACGGGGGCTTTAATTGAACCCTCTCAGAACACTTAATGAAATGACCCATGGACATTGCTTAGCTCAAGGACTGGCACATAATTGTTGCTGAATAGCAGTGACATTCTTACTCATACGACCATGGTCACCTCTAGGAGGAAGGTCATCAGGTGTGTGGAGGACAGGGGTGTGGGCTTGGGGAAGTGGCAGAAAGGAGTGATGAGGAGCAGTTAAAAGGACTAGAGATGAACTCCTAGAAATATAGGGGAAAGTGTTGTTACAAGAGCTGCCCACACACCCACAGAACTAAACCTGTCCAGGCACCGGCTGCAGTGCTTTCTCCCTCCCTCTGAGGCTGGGCTTACACTGCGGTGCAGCTGAGCTCATTGGAGGAGCTCCTGGCAACCTGAATGGAGGTCTGCAAGGCTAGATAATAGGATTTAAAAGAGCAGGCCCTGGGGGAAGTGAGTGGTGAGAGCTGGACAAATTCTCCCCTCCTTGGGGCTTGTAAATCTGGGCTGGAAGGAAGAGGCGTACTTTGGACTTAGGGTGGGAGGGTTCAAGATTCAGAGTCCTGGAGTTGGGCTGGGGACTGAGGACCATGCCTTTGCCTTCACCCCCACCCCCCACCCCCTGCAACTTCCAGTCTCCGAGATGCCAACGCCATTACCGAACAAGCTGAACAGCAAAAGTGAACAAAAGTAGGGGAGTCGTGGTCACCTCCCCAGGGCTCCGAGGCTATTCCTGTGGGGCCCCGAAAGCACCTCCTCTGGGTCTCCCAGTGACTCAGGGTCTGGCTTAGGCGAGCATGACCTAAACTTCATTGTGGCCCAGATATTCTGGGAAGTGAAAAGTTTGCCGGTCAGCAACAGGGAAGGTAGGGCCCAGGGGCCTGGAGAGGGGTCCCTTCCTTCAGTATTGGGGACAGCAGTCACCCTGGGAGCTCCCTGGCCTCAAGGATTCTGGAGGTGCCAGCGCAGGGGCCTCTCTCAAGCACCTGGAGCATAGAAGGCCTGAGCTCTTGCTGAGTCCCAAGGAGTGCGGGATTTGCAGAGTTACTGGTTGCAAAAAGAGGGAAGAAAAACCCTGCACGAGTGAAACAAATAAACATTTAATATATTCTAAGCTGAAAAATTCAATGAGTCTATGCAAATAAGAGCATATATTTATTCTCCTCTGTTTTAAAGAAAATGTTGCAAACTGCACCCACTCTTCTGCATCTTGCTTTTCCACTTAATAGCGTATCTTGTTTTTGTTGCCATGTGTGCACACAGAAAGGAGAAGATGTATTTAAAAATCCTTCCATCGTGGATTTTACAACTGGTGAAGCTGGAGATCCAAGGCATTAGAGTATCTACCTTCTGCTAGTGTTCTGGAAAGGAATCAGTCTTATGGGGGAGGGTGAGCTCCCCTTGCATGGGGGAGTTCAAGCAGAGACTGTAAGGATGCAACAGCTCGGTGGTGCATGGCTCATTCTTTCACTGGGTGCGAGGCTGGAGTCCACAGACCGTCCTGCTCCCAGCCCAGGAAGGAGCTGACGTCTTCTCCTGTAATTACCCCGTGAGTCCAGCCCAACACCTTAGCAGGTCCTTATGGGATTCTGCTACCGCTTCTCCACAGACAACTCTTCTGCGGAGATCTCCCCTGCGCAGGAGGGCGTTCACCTCGGCGTTATTTTTTTGCCATGCTCATGGCATGTGGAAGGTCCCAGGCCAGGGTCCTAACCCACACCACAGCAGCGACCCTAACCATTGCAGTGACAGTGCTAGATCCTTACCCAACTGAGCCGCGTGGGAACTCCCACCTCATCGCTATTAAGAGCTAAATAGAGCAGGTGCTGAGGACAGGCAGGACCTTTAGTGTCCTTCTCCAAGACAGTGCATAGTCATGTCCCTGTCCCCCGCAGTATCCTCTCCAAATCACAGAGCCCAGACTAGTCTGTGCATGATCTCCTCCAACTGTCACAAGGACCTGACCCAGCCATGCACTGTTTTAGTCTGTGCCTTTATTCGTTCATACTTTTATTTCATCGCGCATGACTGGAATGCCCTTTCTTCTGCTCTCAGCCAAGAAAACCTCTGTTCAGCCTTTAAAACCCAGAGCAAACCTTTCTTCCTCCACATTGTCCTTTAGTGACCAGCAGATGTCTCCATCACAGCCCTTCATATTGGTCTGTGGCTGCTGCATTGTGGATGCGGGACTGGGTATGATTAACATCTGTGCCCCTAGGGACTGTGACAGTGCTGGACAGAGCAGTAATGACTCAATAGGTGCCTCTTAGATGGAGCTCAATGGCAGAGCCTCTCCTATTTGTCCAGAGCACACATTCTCCAGCCTGGTGTGAATGTTTTATACCAACACCCGTATGTACAGATTTTCTTTTTTAAAAGTCACAGGTGATTTACAGTGTTGTGCCAATTTCTGCTTTATAGCAAAGAGAGCCAGTTATCCATACATATATATATATATACATACATATAATATTTTCATAATGTGAAGTGGTATCTAATTGTGGTTTTGATTTGTATTTCCCTGGTGAATAATGATTTGAACGTCTTTCCTCTTTTTAAAAATTGAAGTACGGTTGATTTATAATGTTGTGCCAATTTCTGCTGTATAGCAGTCATACGTGTATAGACATTCTTTTCCTCATATCGTCCCCCATAACGTTCTATTTCAAGAGACTGGATACAATTCCTTGTGCTATACAGTAGGACCTTATTACTCGTTCATTCTAAATGTAATAGTTTGCCTCTACTCACCCCAAACTCCCAGTCCATCCCACTCCCTCCGCCTTCCGCCTTGGCAACCACAAGTTTGTTCTCTATGTCTGTGAGTCTGTTTCAGTTTTGTAGATAGGATCATTCGTGCCATATTTTGGATTCCACGTATAAATTATTTCATATGGTGTTCGCCTTTCTCTTTCTGACCTACTTCACTTCGTGTGAGAATCTCTAGGTGCATCCATGTTACTGCAAATAGTGTGATTTTGTTCTTTTTAATGGTTGAGTAGTATCCTATTGTGTATATGTACCACATCTTCTTAATCCATGCATCTGTCGGTGGACATTTAAGTTGTTTCCATGTCTTGGCTGTTGTGAGTAGTGCTGCTGTGAATATACGGGTGCATCAGATTTTCTGATGGCATGGTAAGTGGCATATATTGTGTTCTTATGAGCCTAGCTAATCATCAGAACAAACTTGTCAGGTAAGGACCGCTATTATCCCCAGCCAGCAGATGAAGAAACTGAGGTTTGGAAGTTTGAGTAATTTTCCCCCGAGATCCATGGCATAGTGGTGGAGCAAGCCCTCTGGGCATCAGGCTGCACAAGACCTCACACCAACAGGGAGATATTGCCGCCCATGCCCAGGCAATCAGTGAATCAAGAATCTCTGAACAGCAGTGGTTTTATCCACTCTCATGTGCTGGGTCCTATGTATATTTGAGTGCTGTGACCACATGTCCCCTGCCTAATCCAGTGCAAACCCTCATCCTGCCTTTCGGAACACACGTTCACCGTCTTGACATGGATTGTTGGTCACCGCTCATGGGTGAAGTGGATTGCTGTTTTCTTGCTTAAAGTTTGCATTTCTGACCCTGACAAATCAAACAGTCCCCACTAAATCAGAAAAGAATTTGGGAGTGTGTCATCACTTACGCATCCAAAGGGGGACTCATCTCCCCACTCGCGGGGTGTGCCCATCCCTGTTTGAAGCTCCCTGCCTCTCTAGGTGGGCCATTTCCTCTTTGGATGCCTCTTCTTCTCATGGAACGTCTAGGTCTCGAATCACCAAACACAGCTGTTTTTAGTGCAACACTGTCATAATCATTGGCAGTATTTAGTTCAACGTCTAGAACACACTAGAAATGACTGCATGCTTTGTATTTCCTTTAAGACACCAGTAACTCTTTGACATTTACTCATATTGCTGGGAATTAGTTTCTCTCTACTATGAGATAAACACCAGGAGATCAGTGGACCTTGTGTTGCTTGAATTCCCCAAGGCTGGAATTTGCCCAGAGGCACTTTCTACCAAGCTCAAAATGCTGCTGAACGAGTGAATGCATGGGTTCTCAAGGCCTGGGGCAAGGTAAGTGAAGTAGCTGGCTGGCTCAAACACCTCTATGACTCTACTGAGTGATGAAACAATGCTACCTAGCATTTTTTGAGCATTTACTATGTGCCAGCAAGTTTATTTGCACCACACCATGAGGCAGGTGCTATTACTGTTAGCTTCCACATTTGCAGATAGAGGCTTGCAGATATCAATTGACTCCAGCAAGATTACACAGCCAGGAAGTGGCAGGGTGAGGATTTGAACCCCTTCTACCTGCTGTGAGTCAGTGCCCTAAAGCAGGAAGCTGTTCATACTACTACGTATCTCCTCTTGCCTAGTAATCTGTCTTTAAGAAACTGAAGGGAAATGAACAATTCACACTGGTGGCCAGCTGGTCTCTGTTTAACGGATGAAAACAATAAACTTAAGAAAAGAAAACAAGGAGTCCCCAAAGAATTCAATTGCCGTGATGTCATGGAGTCTCCTTAGCAGACAATTAGCAGAATTCATCCGAACCTGCTACCTTCAGCCCCAGCCCAGTGCTTTCTGGGTGCCTATCAGTCAAGGCTTCTGGGTATTCTTCCTTGAGAACACAGATCTGTTAAAAATATTATAGACTTGACTGGCACTAAAGTGCCCAATGGGACGTGTAGCTGGCACGGTCTGCCAAACTCTGCTGGCATAATAATCCCTAGACGCCAATCCCAAGTTTTGTTAGTGAACAAGTCATGGGATTTTCGGTGACACCCGGGGTTCATTAAAAGTTGACTCGCTATTCCCTGCCTCCGCTCCACTTGTGCAAATTACATCTCTAAGGATCAGCCTCAGAGCAGCATGCAGATGAGGTCTGATGCATGCCTTAGGGCCAAGGTGCAGAAAAAGCAACACGTTCACCCTCCTCTGGAGAAATGGTCCCCGGAGAGTTTTCCCATTTAGGCTCAAGTCCAAACTCAGGCATTTGATTAGCATCAAGAGACCTAAATGGGAATTAGAGGTGGTATTCTCTCCCTTTAAGCCTAGAAATCCGTTAAGAGCTCCAAAGAGCCAAATGCATCAGCACGCACAGTGGTGCCCTGGGCAGCAGAACCCAAACATGCTAAGCACCTTGTGCTGAGCGAGGCTCCAGGGAATGCTGCAGGCTGCTGAGTATGCATGGGAGGGACGGTCTCCAGAGTTCCAAGGGTGGCTGATGCTTCTTTATCCGTTGTAAGGCTCACTGTGCTGTGTTATAGAAACAGTCTGATCAACACCTCCCCTCCTTCCTTACTAGACTGGCAGCCCTGAGAGGGCAGCACCGCTCTGAACTTGCTCAGCGATGTGTTCCCACAGGTTGACACCTCGTAAGTTCACATTACATACTTGCTGAGAAAATAAACACATGAGTCATCTCAACTTTACGGAAAGTCTGTGACTTGCAAAATCCTTCTGAAATGTGAGTGGTTCTTTCTTTATCTGAAAGTCACTTTTGAGGTGTGATGGGCATCGCAGGAACCCACCTGCCCTTTGAATGTTACCAGCAGGTGTCTCCATAACAGGCCTCTGCACTGCACTGTGGCCGCTGGGTCATGCGTGTGGGCCTGGATATGTGTCTCTGGGTCCTCAGAACATATAACAGTGCTGGGTGCACAGTAGGGGTGCTATTATTGTATGCCTCTTTCACAGAATTCAATGGCAGAGCCATTCTAATTGCACAAAGTCCAAACTCAAGCCAGGGACATTCGAGGTGTCGATTGCCCTGTAACAATTCACAGATGCAGTGTTTTCATGAGCATGGGACGTACACATAGTGTGTTCCTATGAACACAGCCAATTTCAGATCCACTCTGGGAAGAAAGTGCTATTATTACTCCTAGTTTGCAGACGAGGAGACTGAGGCTCAGAGGTTTGTGTTCATTTCTTTTGAGGTCACATAGATGTTAGTGATAGAGCCTGGGCCCAAACCTAGGGCTCTAAAGAGACCATATATCAGAAGGGATTACACTGTTGCATTACAGAGCAACGGTGTCAAAAAATTTGGAGGAGAGAGGCTCGGTCACACCTGGCAGATGGCTGGACGTGTGGTGCAGAACCTGTAGCTAACCTGTGGGAGACCATACTGAGGGCCAGCAGCAGACACTGCATGGAGGAGAGGACTCTTGTCACCATCCCTGCCTACTTTGGAAAATGTAGTCCAAAGATGCCATTGGAAAACGGACACACAAAAGCATACGCACAGGACCACACACACCTCAGGCACTAGGGTTGGCGTTGACGCATCTGTAGTCTGGACACTGAACTCATCCTAGGTCCATGGCGAATGTCCTTCATAAGCAATGTCTACCACCACCAGATAGCCACCATAACTGTGAAAGAAATGTCATGCCAACAAGATAGAGATTCAAATACTGGAGCTACTTGAGGCTTCTGGTCTTGAGGGCTAAGAGTGCCCCGAAAGGGAAAAATGGGGACCAGGACTGTTGCTGGCAGATGACAGGTTCTGGAGCAGAATGATGACTTTGAGACGACTCTTTCCTGTGACTGAGACCCACTCAAATTCAGTCTGGTCCTGGCGGTCTGGGCTGCTTCTCCCAGAAGCCACTTACCTTTCTCTCCGGTCCCAGATCACAGAGGAGGACTCCCTTAGAGGAGGGACTTGAAACTTAGGGCTCCCTAATGTTCAGGGTGCAGGGAGCTACCTTTCTTGGCCAAGTATAAGAGTATTATCATGCCTGTAAAAGACCCTTAGCTGTACTTATCAGGGGCTTATGAACCACCAGATACCATATTCTCAATGCAGATAGGCAGGCATTCGAATTATTTCCATTTTGCAAGTACGGAAACTGAGGTTGAGAGGTTAGGTGGCATATCTCAGGTTATAGCAAATGAGTAGGAAACCTGGGGCTCGGAATTCTGAGAATTTTATGAAAATTAGGGAAGCTAATCAAAAGACCGACTGAAGGAACTCCAAGAATCTCAAGCTAGGTAAATCCAAAAAGTGTATGCACACACGCACACACATAAACACATGTCCACACAGACAAAGACTGCTGAAAAACCAAACAAAAGGAGAAAAATCATAATGACATCCAGAGAGAAAAAGACACTTGAAATCATAGGGTGTATGAATATTTCCTTTTATTTTGGTCTTTTTGCCTTTTCTTAGGGCCACACTTGCGGCATTTGGAAATTCCCAGGCTAGGGGTCTAACAGGAGCTGCAGCCGCCGGCCTTCTCCACAGCCACAGCAACGCGGGATCCGAGGTGCGTCTGCAACCTACACCACAGCTCACGGCAATGCCGGATGGTTAACCCACTGAGCAAGGCCAGGGATCGAACCCGCAACCTCATGGTTCCTAGTCGGATTTATTAACCGCTGAGGCACGATGGGAACTCCTGAACATTTCTTAACAATGGGTTTGATAAATAGAAACCTCTTCATCAACATTAGCTACCTTCTCCTCCTTACTTTATCACATTCTCTATTAGAATGTAAAGTTATAAATCAATGTGTGGAGATGATTGGCCACATGGTCTGAGAGAAGAGTCATAAAAATTACTCCAATGTTGAAACTCAAACAGTTTTTTTCTCTGAGAAAATGAAAGAGTTTGTAAAACTGGTGTGACCTGAAGACTAGAAGCTCAAATGCACCAGAGACCTTGAGGCAGATTTCTGGGGCAGCGGAAATGAAAGTTACAGAGAATACTTGGAGCAGATTCCTATCTGCAGAACAGAAACAGACTCAGAGACAGAGAGAATAGGCTTGTGGTTGCCAAGGGGGACAGGGGAGGGAGTGGGATGGACGGGATTTGGGGTTGGTAGGCGCAAACTCTTACACTTAGAATGGACAAGCAATGGGATCCTACCGTACAGCACAGGAACTACATCCAATTTCTTGGAATACAACACGATGGAAAATAGTATGAGAAAAAGAATGTGTATATGAGTGTGTGTGTGCGCGCGTGCACGCGCGTGTATGACTGGGTCACTATGCTGTATAGCAGAAATTGACATGACACTGTAAATTAACTATACTTTAATAAAAAAATAAAAAAAAACACCTTCTCCAAGACGCCAGTATCATCTCCTATGACATGAATGACAGTAAGCCATATAGAGATCTTGAAAGCTTTGCTGAGCCAGGAAGGAAATATCTGATGGTTTAATGGGGTTAGCATTTCCCGGCATAGGATGGCTGTCTTCAATAAAGCCAGAAGGGCTGTAAGTAGTTTGAGCAGACGAAGTTGCAGCCATAACAGAATGCAGGCACAGAGAGCGACCCGTTGCAGGACCTCACACCAGTGGGGGAAGAAAACATCTCTGCCAATGCCTAGGGAACCTGATGAGTCAGGAAGCCCAGGGCAAGAGCAGATGCCCTCCCCAGTATGCAGATCACTCACCGCCTCCCACTCCAGTGCATGATTCAGCCTAGTCCCTCCACAGTCCTAGCACTGTCTCAGCACTTTCCCCAGGCAGTGTGCCCACTCGCTCTTACAGCATTCCCTGCAGCACAGTGAGATCAAAAGCAAAAGCTACCCCAGGGTGATCCCTGGACGTTTTTCTACTTGGTGATGACTCTGAGGCTGCTTCTTTTAGTCCTGAGCTTTGATGCAATCCTGCTGAGAAGTTTGTCTGGGGAGATGCATAGTGTGAGGGAGCATTTATTTTGAAAAAAACTTGTTTGCTCTCCAATACATCAAGATGCCTTACAACTCAACAAGAAGACATAAAATTCGACTTAGAAAGTGGGAAAAGACTTGAATAAACGTTTCTTCAAAGAAGGTATATAAATGGCCAAGAAGTACATGAAAAGATGCTCAGCATCGTCAGTCACCAGGGAAGTGCAATGCAAAACCACGACATACCACTTTGCACCTACCAGCGTGGCTATAATTAAAAAAAAAAAAAAGAGGAGAAGGGAAACAAATGTTGGTGAAGATTAGAGAAATGCATTCTTTTTACATAGCTAGGGAGAATGTAACATAGCTCAGTGATGTGGAAAACAGTTGGTGATTCCTCAGATGGTTAAATGTAGTTAGCAGATGACCCAGAAAGTCTACTTCTAGATTATACTCCAAAAGACTTTTGCCATCCACTGGGCTGAATGTGGTCAGAGAAGGGAGCGTTGGCCTCCAATTAAATTTTGTCTATATATGGTGGCTGGGCTTTATAAACCAGTCAGAAACAAGCATGAAGTGTTGGTGAGAAGGATGGAGAGAAGAGTTTGGGGAAAGGCTTGGAAGCAGGCCTGAGGGCTAAGAAAAATTTAAGCTCTTACTGACCTACAGATGGCCAAAAAAAAAAAAATCGTGAAAAAATGCTCAACATCCAGTAATTACTAGAGAAGTGCAAAGCGAAACTCCAGTGAGATATATATGGCTGAGTCAATCTGCTATACAGCAGGAATTGGCACAGTCTCCTAAATCCACTGTACTTCAGTTTTAAAAAAGAGGAAAGATGTTCAACATCCTAGTCACCAGGGAAATACAAATCAAAACCACAATTAGATACCGCTGCACACTCATTAGAATGACTAAATTTTTTTAAACCACAGAAAATAGCAAGTGTTGGCAGGTATGCGGAGAAACTGGAATTATTATATATTGCTGGTAAGAATATAAAATGGTGGGGTCGCTATGGAAAACCATATGGCAATTCCTCAAAAATGAGACATAGAATTACTATATGACCCAGCGAATTCATCGATGAACATATGCCCAAAATAACCGAAAACAAGGTCTCAAACAAACAGTGCCATTCACAACAGCCAAAAGGTGGAAACGACTCAAATGTCCATCCACGGATGAGTGGATAAACAAACCGAAGTGTGTAAATACAATGGAATATTGTTTAGCCATGCAAAGAAATGAATATATTTCACGTGTGTTCGGAGCTATTTGTAGTCATTCATTTGTCCCCGGGGCCATATTTCAATCCTACATCTGCCACTTCAAGCTGGGTGAATAATGGATTCGTGAGATTCTCAGTTCCCTTCCTCATACAGGTTTTTTAAGAATTATAAGATGTTGCCTGCTCCACACAGATCCAGCCACATTTCAAATATATTGTAACTGTTTATAGGAATAACATTAAGCTTCTTCATGGGAATAATTGAGCACCTTGTCATCTGTCTGTCAACCAAGAAAGACAGATGTGAAGAAAACCAATGCTCTTGGGACAAAAACCTTTTCCCACAGGGGCGCTAGACTCTGAGGCTCCGCTAGGGAGGATGAGCTGATTGTATTTGCTCTAACAAGGTTCTCCGGGGATAAAGCCAGAGGCCAGAGTGTCCGGTTTAGACCTGCCCGCGTGGCTGTGCTGTGTGCTCCCTGAGAAAGCAAGCTCCTCCTTCGCAGCTGCAAGACAGAGCTGAGGCTGCAGTGGCCCCAAACCTCAAAACAGGACGCGGGGGGCTGAGAGGGCCTGCAACCTGAGGGAAGTTTGATCAAGTAAGTGAATCAGGAAGATAAGCTGCAGAAAAAGATAGGCACCCCCACCTGCAACCTCCCCTCAGAGTTTAAGAGACCCTCAGTTCAGTTTCATGCACAAGGACTTGAGGTGCCTGGCATCAGAGCCTCGTGGGTGGGTAGCGTTACTGTGAACTGGTCAGGATGGTGGATGTAGGCAGACGCGAGTCGGTGCTGGATCCTAGTTCCACGCAGCAATAGGTTTGGAGCCTCAGCTGTCTGCTCGTGGTGATGTTGTGGGTTAAATGGGATGATATGTATCAAGCCGTTAGCTCAAGTGAGGATCACATGGAATAAAAGTCATTGTCCAGCACAAAGTTAGTCTATTTGTGCAGGTGCAGTGGTGGGGGGAGGGACTTCAAGGGGTTTAACCTAGATCAGCAACCTTGAACTGGGGGAGATATCCACCCCTCCACCGAGTCCTTGTTCTCAACCACCAAGAGATGTTAGCACTTAGAAAAATACATCAGGTTTGACACCCAATGCTACCGCTTACATGTGGAAACTGAAAAGACACAATGAACCTCTTTGCAGAACAGACAATGACTCACAGACTTTGGAAAACCTTGGTTTTTCAGATAAGACAATCTGGGGGTGGGGGGATGCACTGTGGGTTTGGGACACAAAATCTATCAGATTGACTTGCGATGATTGATGTACACCTATAATTGAAATAAAATCCACTAAGTTAAATAAGAAAAACAAATACATCAGGTTCAACATTTTACATATTAATCACATCTTCACAACAATTCTATAGGGCAGGTACTATTACCCTCATTTTACAGACGAGTAAGCCAGGGCAGAGAGAGGTTACATACTCTGCCTAATGTCACACAGCTAGTAAGTGGCAAAGCTGGGATTTACACCCAGGCTTTCTGGCTGCATAATTAATAGCCTGAATCACGCTTTATTATTTCCTTTCACTTTAGAAAGCTAGTCCTGGAAATATTTAGGCTGCATATTTTGGCTTTATTTCTTTTATTCCTATCTTTCTTGAGGTATCACCGATCGGCAAAAATTATATGTCATTAAGACGCACGACTTGATGTTTCGGTACATGTATCCACTGTGAAATAGCCGCCGCAATCAAGCTAACTAACATATCACACTTCAGATTAACAGCATCACTAAGCGTTCCCACAAATAACAGCGTTTGTCCATACAACATGCCAGGTATGGACTTAATCCCCTAATACCCATTTTCCTCACTTAATCCTTTCACCTGTCCTAAGAAGACAGAACTATTAACCCCACGTAACAGATGAGGAAACTGAGGCTCGGAGTGTTTGAAGTGAGATGCGTCCTCAAGGATAGGTTTGAAGCAACAGTGGGGCGCTCTGTTTCCTTCCCACAGTTGATGCCCCTGTTTCTGGCTTCAGAACGGCCCGGACATGGGCAATCAGACCCAAGTCTCTGAATTCATCCTCCTCGGCCTCTCGGAGCAGCCACTGCAGAGGCAGGTGTTCTTCACTTTGTCCTTCAGTGTGTATCTAATCGGGGGCGTGGGGAATCTGCTCACCATCCTGGCCATCATCTCGGACCCTCGCCTTCACAGCCCCATGTACTTCTTCCTCTGCAACTTGTCCCTCCTTGACATCTGCTTTACGTCCACCACTGTTCCTAAGATGCTCGCGAACCACCTGTGTGGGCTCAGCACCATCTCCTTCTCGGCTTGCCTGGCCCAGATGTATTTCTTCATTGCCTTCGGGGCAGCTGACGGCATCCTTCTCCCGGCCATGGCTTACGACCGCTACCTGGCCATCTGCTGCCCACTGCACTACGTGACAATCATGAGCCTCCTTCGATGTGCCTTGCTGGTGGTGATAGTCTGGATCCCAGCCAGCCTCATCTCCATGGTCCACACTATGCTGATGACCCGTTTGTCCTTTTGCACCAACAGGATCCCACACTTTTTCTGTGACATCAGTGTCTTGATCGAGCTCTCCTGCTCTGACACCCAAGTCAATGAGATGCTGGTGTTGGTGCTTGGGGGCCCAGTGGTTCTAATCTCTTTTGTGTGCATTATGGCCTCCTACACCCCTACTGCTGTGGCTGTGTGGAAGGTGCCCTCTGCCCGGGGCAGGTGGAAAGCATTCTCCACCTGTGGCTCTCATCTTTGTGTTGTCTGTCTCTTCTACGGGACTATCATTGGAGTCTATTTCAACCCTGCATCCACACACACCACTCAGAGGGACACGACAGCCGCAGTGATGTACTCCACGGCCGCCCCCATGCTGAATCCCTTCATCTACAGCCTGAGAAACCGCGATGTCAAGGGAGCCCTCAGGAAACTTATCTGGGGTGGTCACTTTGCTAAGTCTCTCTGAACACTCTTTTTAAACTCAGTTGCTTTGGAAATCCACCAGGGCTTTCCTGTTTTAGACCTCAGGGTGGTTTTCTCTCGCTTTTTGAAAGTGGAAACAAAATTTTTTTATTCATGTAAGTTTTTATTTAATTGAACATATTTGGCATAGAATATTGTGCAAATTGAAGATGTACAAAGGGTTAATTTGATAATTTATATATTGTAACACAATCTCTATTGTAGCAACTCCATCACATTACATAATTTTCCTTTCTTTGTACTGGTTGGGATAATTTAGTTTTAGCCCTTTAGCAAGTTGGATAATTGTAGTACAATATTGTTGTGCGTATTTATTATATTATGCTTCAAATACTTATGGCATATTAGCTACTTGTTGTAAGCTTGCACCTTAAAAAACAATAAAATAACGCACAGAATGGATGAAAAATCTTTGCTAATGAAGGGACCAATAAAGAATTAATCTCCAAAATATACAAACATACCATATAGCTGTATATATATATACATATGTGTGTGTGTGTGTGTGTGTGTGTGTGTGTATGCATATACACACACACACACACACCCAATCAAAAAATGATCAGAAGATCTAGGCATTTCTCCAAAGAAGAAAGAACAATGTCCAAAAAGCGCATGAAAATATGCTCATTACCACTAATTATTAGAGCAATGCAAAGCAAAACTGCAATGAGGTATCATCTCACACCAGTCAGAATGGCCATTATCAAAAAGACTACAGACAATAAATGCTGGAGAGGATGTAGAGAAAAAAGTATCCTCCAACACTGTTGGTGGGAATGTAAATTGGTACGACTGCTATAGAGAACAGTATGGAAGTTCCTTAAAAAACTAAAAATAGAGCTACTGTATATTCCAGAAATCCCACTCCTGGGCATATACCCAGAAGAAAACATAATTTGAAAAGATTCATGAATCCCAATGTACATTGCAGCACTATTTACAATAGCCGAGACATGGAAGCAACCTAAATGTCCATTGACAGAGGAACGGATAAAGAAGATATGGTACAGGGAGTTCTCTGATGGCCTAGCGGGTTGAGGCTCCTGCGTTCTCATTGCTGTGGCTCCGGTTGCTGCTGTGAGGCGTAGGTTCAATTCCTGGCCCAGGAATTCCAACATACTGCCTGTGTGGCAAAAAGACAAAAAAAAAAGAAAAGAAAAAAGAGGAAGATATGGTAAACACACACACACACACACACACACACACACACACAGAGAGGAATATTACTCAGCCATAAAAAAGAATGAAATAATGCCATTCACAGCCACATGGATGGACCTAGAGATTATCACACTAAGTGAAGTCAAAGACAGATACCATATGATATCACTTACACGTGGACCCTAAAATATGGCACAAATGAACCTACCTACAAAACAGAAACAGATCACAGACATGGAGAACAGACTTGTGGCTGCCAACGTGGGGAGGAGGGACAGAATGGAAATTTGTAGTGAGTAGATGCAAACTGCTAACATTTAGAATCGATAAACAGCAAGGTCCTACTGTATAACACAGGGAACAATATACAATCTCTTGGGGGTAGACCATGATGGAAAAAATACAAAAAAAGGATATATATATATATATTGCTCAAAGGGGAACTGTGGTGGTGAGGGGTAAATTAGAAGGATGGGAATGACATATACACATTACTAGGTATAATATAAATAAATAACAAAGACCTACTCTGTAGCATAGGTAGTTCTACTCAATGTTCTGTAAAATCCTATATGGGTAAAAAGAACAGATATATATTTATGTAACCGATTCACTTTGCTATATACCTAAAACTAATACAACATTTCAAGTCAACTCTACTCCAATAAAATTAAAAAATATCAATCTTCTCACCCTGCTCCCCTTCCCCAGGTAACTAATATTTTTGTTTTGTATGCTCAAATCTTTTAGATTCCATATAAAAGTGATATCATATGGTACTTGTCTTTCTCTTTCTGACTTATCTCCTTCAGTATAATGTGCTCAGTGCCCATCTATACTGCTGTAAATGGCAGGTTATCTTCCTTTCTCATGGCAGAATAATACCCACGTATATATACATATAATCGCATCTTTTTTATCCATCCATCGATGGGCATTCAGGTTGTTTCCATTATCTCAGCTATTGTGAATAAGGCTGCAATAAATATAAGGGTGCATCTGTCTCTTTGAAATCTTGTTTTCATTTCCTTTGACTGTATACCAAAAAGTGTAACTGCTGGATTACATGGTGGATCTGTTTTTAACTGTTTCGGAAGAAACTCCATATTGTTTTCTGTAGTGGTTGGACCAATTCACATTCCCATCAACAATGCAGGAGGGTCCCTCTTAACCACAGCCTTACCAGCACCTGTTGTCTCTTGTCTTCCTGATGATATTAATTCTAACAGATGTGAGGTAATATCATATTGTGGTTTTGATTTGCATTTCCCTGATAATTAATGATGCTGAGCCTCCTTTCATATGCCTGTTGGCCAGTTTGATGTCCTTTTCAGAAAAATGTCTCATTTTTTATTGGATTATTTGCCTTTTGTTAATCAGCTGTATGAGTACTTTACATAGTTTGGTTATTAAGCCCTTATCTGATATATGGCTGGAGAAATTTCTCTAATTCTGTAAGTTGTCTTTTCACTGGGTAAATTTTTTTTTGTTTGGTTTTTGCTGTGCAGAAGGTTTTGAAGTTGACGTTCATTTTTTGATTTTTGCTTTTTGCTGTCTGTGTTTTGGGCATCACGTCTGAAAAAGCATGGCCAATACCAAAGCCAAGGAGCTTCTTCCCTATGTTTTCTTTTAGGAGCTTTTTAGTATCAAGCCTTATGTTTAAGTCTTTGATCCATTTGGGGTTCATTTTTGTGAGTGGCAAGAGATGTGGTCCTTTCATTGTTTTGCACGTGTTTATCCAGTTTTCCCAATATCGCTTGTTGAAGAGACCATCCTCTCCTCATCCGGTGTTGTTGGCTCTCTTGTCGAATATTAGTTGAGACTGAAAGATTTTCAGGGTAGTATATCTTGGTTCATGGATACAACGTTAAATATCTCCCAAAAGATATTCCCTTTTAAGTTCTTTCCATCCTTCTGGTTACACCCTGAGAACATTCTGTTTTGGTGCTGCTATGTCTTTAACATTTTTCGTGTAACATCCCTTTAGAAAATGCGAAACCTTTGGCTGACAAGAGTAGCTTGCTAGAATTTAAATAATATTCTTTCATTTTTATGACATTCTCTTTTTACTCTTTTTGAATGCCTGCGCCTGTGGCATGTGGAATTTCCTGGGCCAGGGACTAAATCCAACACTAGATCCTTTAACCCTCGCTGCCGGGCCTGGGATTGAACTTGCACCTTTGCAGCGACCTGAGTGTAGTCAGAGTCTTCTTCTTCTTTTTTTTTGTCTTTATGTAGAGCCACACCCACGGCATATGGAGGTTCCCAGGCTAGGGGTCTAACAGGAGCTGTAGCTGCCGGCCTTCGCCACAGCCAGATTCTTAACGCACTGCACAACAGCAGGAACTCCCCTCTTTTTATCTTCTGTATCCAGGTGGGAAAGCGGAAAGCATACTCTGACGGTCACACTGACTGTATGTCAAGTGCTTTTTTTTTTTTTTTTTGGTTTGTTTTTCTTTTTATGGCTGCACCTGTGGCATACGGAAGTTCCTGGGCTAGGGGTCGAATTGGAGCTGCAGCTGCCTGTCGCATGGTTATCGATTACCAAAGGGACAGTGAGCGAAAGAGGGACAAATTATGAATACGCTATGAGCAGATAGAAAATAACTCTACATAAAATAGATAAACAGCAGGGATTTACTGTATAGCGTCGGGAATTACACCCGATACTGTATAATAATTTATAATAGAATTACACCCAATATTGTATAATAATTTATAATAGAAAAGATATCTGTATCTATCTATATCTGTTTATCTATCTATCCATCTATTTATCTACCTATTACTTTGTACATCTGAAGGTAACAAAACATTGTAACTTAACTATACTTCAATTAAAAGTGGTTTAAAAATTAAAAAACAAACAAAAACCAAGCGCCCTCGATATCCTAGAATGTACAAAGTACAAGATTTGAGAAATAAAGAAATAAAGAAAACCTTATAACTTACTGTTTGATGTTTAAAAAAAAAGAATCACTATGCTGTACACCTTAAATTAACAAAATGTCATAAATCAAATAAGCGCCAATTAAAAAAAGAAAAAACCCACAATAAGGTGTCACCTCTACACACCTGTTAGAATGGCTAAAATCTGGGACGCCGACAACACCAAAGGCTGACGAGGTGTGGAACAGTAGGAACTCTCCTTCACTGCTGGGAATGCAAAATGGTACGGCCACTTTGGAGGACAGTTTGGCAGTGCCTCACAAAATCTAACGTAGTTTTACCATATAGTCCAGCAATCACACGGCTTGGTATTTACCCAAAAGGGTTGAAAGCTTAGGCTCACACAAAAAGGAAACTTAAATGCACATTTCTAAGTGAAAGAAGCCCATCTGAAAAGGCTATAAGCTGTATGATTCCAACTGTATGACATTCTTTGGTCTAAATAAAATAACACGAATAGTACTCCAAAATGTCAAGTTAAAAAGCCAAGGTACAGAAAGCTACCTAAAGGACAATTTGAGCTGTGTTAAAATGCATAGTATGGAAAACAACCTGGTGGTTCATCAAAAAATTAAGTACAGAATTTCTCTGTGACCCAGCACTTCCGTTCCTAGGAATATACCCCAAAGAAATGAAAAGAATTCAGTCAAACCCTTGTACACAAACATCCACAGCAGCACTACTCACACAGCCAAAATGTAGAAACAAGACAAATGCCCATCAATGGGTGAATGAATAAGCCAAATGTGGCCCATCTGGATATCCACACGATAGAATATTACTCAACTGTGAAAAGGAATGAAGCACAGGAGTTCCCATTGTGGCTCACTGGTTAACAAATCCGACTAGGAACCATGAGGTTGCTGGTTCGATCCTGGCCTTGCTCAGTGGGTTAAAGATCCGGCGTTGCCGTGAGCTGTGGTGTAGGTTGCAGACGCGGCTCGGATCCCACGTTGCTGTGGCTGTGGCGAAGGCCGGCGGCTACAGCTCCTGTTAGACCCCTAACCTGGGAACCTCCATACGCTGCGGGTGCAGCCCTAGATAAGGCAAAAAGACAAAAAAAAAAAAAAAGGGGAACGAAGCACTGATGTGTGCTACATGAGGGATGAATCTCAAAAACATTTTGCTGAGAAAAAGTGCCAGACACCGTAGGCTACGTACTGTATGTATATGAGCTGTCCATATCAGGAGAATCCATGGGGACAAAAAGCAGTAGCGGCGGCCAGGGGCTGGGGGGAAGAGGACTGCTAGGTAGTGGTTCTCCCACTTTTGGGGGGTGATTAAAATGTTTTGGAACTAGACAGAGATGATGGTTGAATAACATTGTGAATGTGCTAAATGCGTCTGAATTGTTCACTTTAAAGTGGTTATTTTCAAGTTAGGTAAATTTCACCTCAAAAATAAAACTGAAACCAACAAACAAAAAATATCCCAACAAAATCCCACAATAATACTCTTATTTTATGGGTTTGTGTTTGTTCAAATGCCTCGTGTGTACAAAGGTCTAAGGCTGCCCATTAAATCCATCGCCGTGATCATACGGCTGGCCATTATAGCTTTACTTGTAGCATTTCAATTATTTAATAAGAAGACACATAGATTCGTGTATTGATTTTAAAAAAACTTAAAAGGACTTTCAGTTGGGCAAATGACCTGAATGGGGAAGAAAGAAGACGGAGAGGGAGGTCGGACAGCCTCCTCGTCTTCAGTGGGCAGTGGCAGTGCTGCTTTAATGCCAGTATCAGCAGCCAGGGCCCCAAATCCCAAGTCTGTGAAGCATTAGACTCTGCTTGAGCCCCTGAGAAGCTCAGGTAATTGACTCGCCCCTGGCAGGCAGGGTGGGAGGGAAGGAAAGTGATGGCAGTGTCCCTGAGGTTGCCCGATGCACTGCAGGGGCCCCATGGGTCAGGGCGTCTCTGCAGCAGAGGCAGAGGCAGGGTCTAGGGACCACAGCAGGAGAAGGCAGCAGGCAGGGGGCAGAGGCGACATAAATAATGGTGGTCAGACTCAGGTGAAACCCCCCACAGGCTCGCAGGCTCAGTGTGGCCGGCTCTTGTCCTGAGGCCCTCACTGGTGTACCCCCCACCTGCAGGGAAATGCCAAACCAGCTCCCTCTGTCCGAGTGACGCAGGAGCAGGTGCAGAAGCTCGAGCCGCAGGTAAGTCAGCTTCCGTCCCTTTCGTCTGACCAGGAGAGACCTGGGGAATCATCCACGGTCTCAGAGAAGCCACTCTGTGTATACAACTCCTTGTGCACTTTGAGTCTACGGGGTGGGAGCCGGAGACGGGGCTTCACTTCCTAGCCTCAGAGTAATTTGCAGGATGGGGGAAGAAACGGAGGTGCAGAGAGAGAAGAGCTTGCACTCCGAGTCACCCAGAACTCCTGTCTGATTTTAAACCCCTCTCCTTTCTCTGTCCTGGCCGAAAACAACGGTAAAAGGATTGCGGGGAGACAGAGAAAAGAGACGAGAGAATTTAGAACTGAGAGGCTCCAGTCACCCCCCCGAGGGCGTGAAGTATCAGGGAAGCACCCACGTGGGCAGGTGCCATGATGGTAAGGAGTCAAGGATGAAAGTAGGGGGCGCAAAGGGGGGCGTGAGGAGGCTGAGACGTGAGAGAGGATGATGAGAGGGCAACCTGAACAACCTCGCCGAGAAAAGAGAGCCAGGGCGGGAGCCGACAGGTGAGGCCAGCTGAAGATGACAGGGACCTGGCCTTTGGTTCTCACTCGGGGCAGTTCTGCTCCCCAGGAGTCATTTGACAGTGTGTGATGATACTTGCGATTGTCACAGTTGGGAGACGCCACTGGCATCTGGCGAGTGACAGCGGTGCTGCTCAATATCTTCTAATGCACGGGACAGCCCCCAACCACAAAAAATTATCAGCCCCTGAAGTCCTTAACGCTGAAGCTGGAAAACCCTGTCCCAGGGCTATGTGTGGGGAGTTGTCCACGGACAGGCTTGGCCGCTGAATTCCTGGGTGGGGAACTGGCCCCACTCTGGGTTCCTCTAAGTGCAGTGTAACCAGATCGCACTATTTCTCCGGGCTGTTCAGTTTACTTAGAGAGGAACCCCCTGGTGTCCTCCTGGTGGATTCATTTCTCTGCCCATCCTGTACCCACACGCATTATGGTTCTAAGGATTTTTAAAAATTCCTTAAAAATTAGCAGACTGAACTTAGGTTTTTTTTTTGGTTTTAGGTTATAAAACATTGAGCAAATAGTGCAGAGGATTTCCATAGGCCCTCTCTCTCCCTGCCGGACGCTTCTAATTCACATTGTACGTTAGTGAGGTAACTGTGTTACAGTTGCTGCCAATATTAACACATTATTATAAACTAGAGCCCACAGTTTATAGTAGGGTTCACGCTTGGTGTTCGTTCTGTGGATTTTGACACAGGCACAATTACTTGTATCCACCATTAGAGTATCATAAAGAATTATTTCTCCACCTTAAAATAAATCCCGATTTCCACCTCTTCTTCACCCCCTCTCTCCCCCTGAGTCTCTGGCAACCGCAAATCTTCTTACTTCCTCTACATTTTTGCCTTTTCCCAGAATGAAGAGGCACCAGTCTTAGCTGAATTCTGTATCCCCATCATCCAAGAGCACGTATATGCAGGACACGGGCAACTCTTGTCTTCTCATAGTTCCTCTTTCTTTCTTCATGGCTGTGGCTTTTGTGATCTTAATTATTATAGAGAAGGGTTGTGTGCATGGTCTGGTGTGGTGAAGCTATCTTAGGAGTGGCCTCTAACAATCGTTAATAGCCAACAGTAAATGGTGAGTATAAAGAGAGGTTAGAAGAAGATAGGCTTTGGGTTATCCAAATATAGGTTCGGGTCCTGGCTCCCCCGCTCTGGAGACAAGGTCCTTTGGGCAAGTGATGTGTTCTGCGTGGGATGCAGCTGCCACATGTGTACAAGGTGGATCATAGCAAGTGATCATAATATTTAGGTACAAATTTGATAAGAAACACAGGAGCACACGCGCCAATGTCCAATTAAGAGTAACTGCTCTCATCAAGAACTCAAAATCCAACACAAGAGACAGTTGCATCTCCGACAGGACACATTACAAAGAGGTGATGATAAATTTAGGAGCGAGGACTTTTAAACTCACTTTGAGTTGTTGTTTTGGAGGCACACAGGAATGAGTGAATAAATCTGCTTTAGGAAGAGATATCCAGGAAGGCTGCTGGACATCAGAGAAGGTGACATGTAAGCTGAGTCTTGAAGATTAACAGGTGTTTGCCGGTTGGAGAAAGGGAGGAACCAAGATCTGGGCAGGCGTGGTTAAGGAATTACAGCTGTGCTCTTTAGATCTTTGGTTCTTAACTGGGGGCCTCTATGCCCCCCCCCCAGCCCTGGGGACATTGGCAGTGTGTAGAAACATTTTTATTTGTTACTACTGATCAGAGTCTACTGGCATCCAACTTGTAGAGGCCAGGGGTGCTGCTAAACACCTTACAGGGCACAGGACAACCTCCCACAGAAAAGAATGATCTGGCCCCAGATATTGAGCAACATTGCACTAGACACGGGAAAGCCTAAAAGCTTGTAATTACAGCCCACGTGATCCCAGTCTCAGCCATTCAACCTCCTCTTGAAGGCTTTCCCCCCTTCCCGGATGAGATTAACATTCTTTTTCGTTATTACATATTACTTTTATAATTCCTCTTTTATTACTTAATGGATTTCATTATGTTTATAGTTGTACAGCAATCATCACAGCCAAATTGTATAGTATTTCCATAATTCATCCATGTTGCTTTGCTTCTCTGGGGTCCGGGTGTATCAGGACTGAGTGGCGCTGCTGGGGCCACAGTCCTGGGGACCTGAGGGCAGGTGCTGACCCAGAAGTGAGGGAAAGCCCCAAGTGACTCCAAGAGGAGAGAAGTCAAGACACTCTGGAAACCAGTGATGTTTGGGGAAGGCAGCCTCCAGTCACCAAAGTGTTTAGTTCCCCCTTCACGTCTCATTATCAACCTGTCAGGGTTTGATCCAGGACCTGAACCCATTTAAGAAGGTATTTGCTACTTTCGTCCTAATTTTTTATAGTGGTAAAACACATACAACATAAAATGTCCCGTTTAAGCCATTTTATAGCACACGATTCAGTGGCATCAAGTTCATTCACGATATTGTGCAACCACAATCATTTCTACCTAGTTCCAGAAATTTCTCATCACCCACACAGGAAACCGTATACCCTTTAGCAGTGACTCCCCATGCTCCCCTCCCCCCAGCCCCTGGAAACCACTGATGTGCCTTAAACTCCAACATGACACTTTAGAGCAGCACCAATCACAAGAGTGAAGAAAGTGGAAACAACCTAAATGCCCAGGAGTGGATGAATGGATAAGCAAAATGTGGTCTGTCCATAAAGCAATATTATTTGGCCACAAAAAGGAATGCAGGAGTTCCCATCATGGCACAGTGGAAACGAATCCGACTAGGAACCACGAGGTCGCGGGTTCGATCCCTGGCCTCGCCCGGTGGGTCAAGGATCCGGCGTTGCCGTGAGCTGTGGTGTAGGTTGCAGACACAGCTCGGATATAATGCGTTGCTGTGGCTGTGCTGTAGGCTGGCAGCTGTAGCTCCGGTTAGACCCCTAGCCTGGGAACCTCCATAGGTGCAGCCATAAAAAAGGACAAAAAAGACAATCAATCAATCAATCAATCAGTCAATAGGAATGCAGTCCTAACAATGCTACAGCATGGATGAAGCTCGAAAACATCATGTTGAATGAAAAAGCCAGACCCCAAAGGCAACACAGTGTATGATTCCATTTATATGAAATGTCTAACACAGGCAAATCCATAGAGACAGAAAGGAGACTAGTGGTTCAGTGCCTCTTAAACTTGACATTGCCTAATTTAAAAAAAAAATCACTCAAAGTTGTTGTTATTTGTAGAGACATTGAAATCTAAAGAAATTTCAGTTGAAGCTATTTACAGAGCACAGACCGTACACTGGTTCACTTTGTGTATTGATTTCATTGTTGTGGGTACTACGTGCTATTTTCCAGGTCACAGTCCAAAAATAACTCATTTAGTTCTCACATCAATTCTTTGAGCCAGGCATATAGAAATGGAGGTGCAAAGAGGTGGAGAAAGTCACACAATGGGCAGAACAGGGATTCAAACTCCTTGACTCCCATAACCCTTGGCCTGATGGCCAGCTTGTATTGCCTTCGAAATATACAGGTGGCCCTCACAGAATCTAAAAACAACCAGAACATTATTTCTACACAATCTCTTGGCTCAGATTCCTTGCTTGTATAACTCCGGATGAAGAATACGATAGATTCATATTAAGTTAGAGATGCACACTGTTCAAAGTGTCGTAGCCACAGGTGGGGATGCCTTGTGGTTTCTGAAGCTTCGGGAAGAACAGGGCTTTTCAGAAGAGAGCAGGAAGGCAGAGCAGCAATGGCTGGAAGCTCCTGATAAAGGAACTTTTTCATTTTGGGAGGTCACCTAGAGGGGTAGAAGGGCAGCCTTTGGAGATAGCCAGTCATGGCTCTAACCGTAACTCTGCCATTCTGACAGCTCGCCTTGAGCAAGTTGCTGAGCACCCCAGTATTCTCAATGATTATTCTCAAGATACTCAAAATGGAGCGATAAACAATAGCACCTCTCCCCAGTACACCAGTGAGAGGATTCAATCATAGGAGGCAAAGAGCAGGAACTCAACCAGCAGCACCTGTCATTTATCAGGAGCAGCCCCTTGGGAAGGGCCAGGAATGATGGAAGCCGATGACCTCCCTCCACCCAGTAGCTGACCTCTCCATGTCACACCTCACTTCGGGCACAGCTTCCGTGCAGGGAGCCAACCTCTCAGCCGTGACTGAATTCATCCTCGTTGGCTTCTCCACCTTCCCCCACCTTCAGGTGACCTTCTTCCTGCTGTTCCTGCTGCTGCACCTGCTCACGCTGCTGGGGAACCTGCTCATCGTGGCCACCGTCTGCAGTGGGCGCGGCCTGCACTCGCCCATGTACCTGCTCCTGTGCGCCCTCTCCGCCTCCGAGGTGCTCTACACCTTGGCCCTCACCCCGCGCATGCTGGCCGACCTGCTCTCCACCCACCACTCCATCTCCTTCTCGGCCTGTGCCAGCCAGATGTTCTTCTCCTTCATGTTTGGCTTCACCCACTCCTTCCTGCTCACGGTCATGGGCTACGACCGCTACGTGGCCATCTGCCACCCCCTGCGCTACAGCGTGCTCATGAGCACACGTGGCTGTGCCCGTCTGGTGGCCTGGTCCTGGGTCGGTGGCTTAGTCATGGGGCTGGTGGTGACACTGGCTGTTTTCCACCTCACCTTCTGTGGACCCAGT
>PVHT021183506.1:2273128-2342606 GCA_004024745.2 Catagonus wagneri | reverse complement strand
GGGACAGTGAGGGTGAGCTCTGAGGCTCAGACAGACAGACAGACAGACACAGGGACAGGAACGCGGGGGGCGAGGGGGAGGGATGGTGAGCGCTGGGGAGGAAGGGCTCAGAGATGGGCAGACAGAAGCTCAGCTAGGGGAGGAGACCCAGGAAGATCCAGAGGAAGAGGAGGAGAGAGGGACACGGGGAGGGCAAGAGAGAAGAGAAGGAGGAAACGCGCGCGCGGAGTCAGTGGGAGTTCGCCTTGATCGGTGCCCCTCCCCACGCTGGACCAGCACCAGCGCTGCACCTTCTGTCTGGAGCTGCAAGTCCCACACAACTTCTTCTGTCCTCTTCCTGCGGAGTCTTCTTCCCTGCCCTGACCTCTGCAAGGGCGGAAGCGGGGCTCGGGGTTCCAGTGGGTCGGCCAATCCCTTTGCGCCTGGCTGCCTCCTCCCCACCTGGCATCTGCCCATGACTTAGAAACCATAGGCAGCTGTCTCGGGAGAGGAACAAGCTCAGAGTCACATGGTGCAGATGCAGGCTCCCCGGGCCCAGCACCTCCCACTCAGCTTGTTGGAATGTGCGGAAAGGTGACTCTGGGCCCCGCTGTTGACAGCCGCCCCTGCCCTTCCCAGGCCAGGGTGCAGCTGGTGAAATTGTGATTGTTCCGGTGCTAACCTTGTCCCCAAACATCGCCAGGGCGCTCTCCACACATGGGCCAGGATGGGGACATGTACCGTTTCTTGGCACACAATCAGGAAGCCCAGAGGCAAGAAACCTCTGACCTCCAGGACACACAGCATGGAAGGAGTTCAAGTTCTGCCTCCAGGCAGCACACCCCTTGGGTTGAGATAAGAGTGCTGGGAGCAGAGACAGAGAACCCAGCCTGGCTGGGGATTACCAGCGCAAATTCAGGGGGTCAGGGGCCAGGTCCGAAGAGGGCACCTGGAGGCGTGAGGGGTAAGGCTGGGAGGGGCCGAGGGAGAACGAGGTCCACACGGGGCGGGCAGAGCTGGGAGACCCCGAGGGGAGTCCTGCCTGCCCGCGCTCTGACCACAGGCGGTTCCGACCCCCTCCCTCCGGGCTCAGCCTTCCCCTCTGGGAATTGGGGTATCAGCTGTAAACGTGTTTCGTCACCTCCAGATCCTGGCCTCAGCTTCCCTGTAGAGTAATCTCATCCCCCGTGAGGTCTCCTCACGGTCAGGCTCCAAGACGCGGATGAGCGTGACGGACGGAGGTGCTCAGTGAGAGGATCTGGACAGACATTCTTGCCGCAACTAAAAGAATCTTTGGAAAATGCCCAAAGGTCCTCTCCGGCCACCACCACCCCATCATTCCTTGCACATAATCCAGCTTTGGGGGGAGCTGGTCCCGGAGCCCCGGGCGAGTCTGTGTGCCCTGCCGAAGTGGATGCACCTGCCGATGGGGCCATGCGGAGAAGGGCCAGGGACAGGGCTACGGTAAGTGAGAGGCAGCAGGGCTGTGGCCAGACAGGGGTGAGGAGAAGCAGAAGCAAAGAAGGGGAAACGGGGCCAGAAAGGTGTGGTGACTCGATCCGGCCACACACAGAAGCGTGTGGGAGCCAGCACAGGGGACAGGACGCCTCCTGTGGGGACCTTCTGTTCAGAGCCTGAGGAGGCCGGAGTATCCCCACTAGTTTCTCATTAAACAAGGAGCATCTCAGCCACCAAATCACACAAGCCTGGCTTGTGGAATGTCCCCCAGCCACTGCTGGCGGAACGGGAGCCACTCACGCCCCTGCCCCTTCTCCGGGGGCCCTCCCGCTCCCACCCAGTGCCGGGCAACGGGCAAGCCTGTGTCAGAGCAGCGGTGGTGGTCACTGTGAGTCACTTGGGCGTGGCCTGCCACCCCTCTGAGCCTCAGTCTTCACATCTGTTAGATGGGCTGATAAAGCCTCAGAGAGTTGTAAGCGTGCTGTCAGACACAGGCGGAGAGTGGAGGGGAAGTCTATCTCACAACGGTCAGTGAGTAAATGCTCCACTTATAAACAAAACCTACGAAAGTGTGTGTGTGCGTGTGCGCATGCGTGTGCACGTTTGCATATGCATTGAAAAAATCCAGAAGGAAATTGAAGGCAGTAGAATTGGAGTCTCTAACGCAAATTTTAGCCACACTGAGCTGCTATAATTTCTATCACCAAAACAATTTTGTAAAGAAATAAGGATTTCGCACAACGAGGGGGCACAGAGCTGGCACACGAAACGGATGAGCAGTTCTTCAGCTCTTTTCTTTGGGGGGGGGTGTCACACCCATGGCATGTGGAAGTTCCAGGCCTGGGATTGAACCCATGCACAGCAGTGACTCAAGCCACAACAGTGATAACAAGAGACCCTTAACCACTAAACCACCAGGGAACTAACTCCAAGCAGTTCTTAGTTTGTATTATCATAAAGACACACCTCCCAGGAATCAACATGGGAGTCTCTAGAAAAAGCCCGCTGGCTGTAGTTTCACTTTTGCTTCCCTAGGTCATTGAGAAGGATCAAGTTCTGGATTCAGGGGAATTTGGCTTCAATTCCAGCTCTGTCGTTCATCGGCTGTGTGACCTTGGACAAGTCAGTTGCCCTCTCTGAGACTCATGTCTTCCTCTGTAAATGGAGAGGTGTGTTTATACCTCCCAAGCAGTTCATTCCTCAACAACAAACTGTACTTGATCACCTACTCGGTAGCAGACGCAGTGCTTGGACCCAGGACAAGGAATAAACAAGACAGACAAAGTCTGCCATTTGCAGCAACATGGCTGCAACTAGATAGTCTAATTTTAAGTGAAGTACATCAGAAAGAGAAAGACGAGTACCAAACAGTATTGCTTACATGTGGAATCTAAAATATGGCACACATAATCCTATCTACAAAACAGAAACAGGTCATGGACACAGACAGCAGACTTGTGAGTGTTGGGGAGGGGGGGATGGGGAGGGAGTGGGATGGATGGGGAGTCTGGGGTTAGTAGATGCAAACTATCGCATTAAAACGGATAATCGATGAGGCCGTACCTTATAGCACAGGGAACTAGGTGCAGTCTCTTGGGATAGAAGGTGAAGGAAAATGGTATGAAAAAAAAAGAATGTGTATATATGTGTGACTGGGTCGTTTTGATGTACAGCAGAAATTGAAGCAACGTTGTAAATCAACTATACTTTAATAAAAAAAATTAAAAGATATAGACAAAGACTCTGGATCTTGGTGCTCGTGACTGATGGGAGAAGCCAACAGGAAATCAGACCAAGTCAGATGGCGGCAGTAATGAAGGAAATTAACATACATACGCTAGAAAGGGACTGAGCAGGGGCTGCTCTGGACAGGGCAATGGGAAAGGGTCTCCCTGACGCGGTGACCTTTGAGCAGAAACCTGAAGGACATGGACAAGTGGGCCGTAAATAAGGACCGGCCCTTGAAGCTGTGGCAGGACTATAAAGGGTGGGGCACGCGTGTTCATTCTTGCTTCTGTCCTCAAATGTGCTAAGATAATCAGGGCCAGTGGGGGCAGCAGGAACCAGCCGCACTGCAGACCCAGAGGGGTTGATGAAATCCGACCCAACACTCAGCCCTGAAGCAGGTTTGAGATCAAGAACTGACAGGCCCCTGAGGCCACACTGAGGGCAGGCCCGGCTGGCAGACTGCCTGATTCCTGACCCGGGTGGCTGAAGATCAAATACACTGGTGTGGAAGCCAGAAAGACTGGAGCAAAACCTAGGAAAAGTACAGAGTACACACACAGCTGGGCACAGCCACTAGGGTGTATCATTGTGGGCACTGCTGCGTGAGAACGGTCCCCCTTCTCTTCCTCCTCCTTCTTCTCTGCCTGCTTCTGTTTATTAGGTGATGCTTATTTACCAAAATTAACCTGACCACCGAGGACCACCCAAAGCCACAGAAGGGAAAATCGGAGAAAGGAGCTTTGTGAAGTGCAGTGTTATAAAAAGAGTAAAACAGAGTTCCTGTTGTAGCTCAGGGGATTAAGGACCTGACATAGTCTCCATGAGGATGTGGGTTTGATCCCTGGCCTTTTCCCGTGGGTTAAGGATCCAGCGTTTCCGCAAACTGCAGCATAGGTCACAGACATGGTTCAGATCCTGCTCCCGCATTGCTGGTGGCTGCAGCGTAGGCCTCAGATACAGCTCTGATTTGACCCCCTAGCCTAGGAACTTCCATATGCTGCAGGTGCAGCAGTAAAAAGAAAAAAAGAAAAAGAAAAAAAGAGACCATTTATCCCCTTTTCCTCCCCAAGTGGCAGATTTAAAATGGCAGCAAAGTCTTTGCTACCCCTCCCCTTAAGAGGATGTGATGATTTTTTTCTTTTTCTTTCTTTTTTTTTTTTTTTGCTTCTTAGGGCCATAAGTGCAGCATATGGAAGTTCCTAGGCTAGGAGTCAAGAGCTGTAGCCGCCGGCCTACACCACAGCCACAGCAACGCAGGATCCACGCCACTTCTGCGACCTACACCACAGCTCATGGCAACGCCAGATCCTTAACCAACTGTGTGGGGCCAGGGATTGAACCTTCGTCCTCATGGATACTAGTAGGGTTCATTTCTGCTGAGTCACAGTGGAAAGCCCTGTGATGATTCTTTCTGTATGTGTCAACTAGGCAAGGCTGTAGTACCGTTATTTACTCAAATACTTATCCAGGGGCTGCTAAGAAGGTGTTTTTGTAGATAGAGCTAACATCTACTGTCAGTTGACTTTAAATAAAGGAGTAAATTACATTCCTTTACTTCAGTGAGGATGGGCCTTATGTATCAGTTTGAAGGCTTTAAGAGCAGAAATTGAGGTTTCCAGGAAAGAAATTCTGCCTCTAGACTGTAACATCAACTCCTGCCTGAGTTTCCAATTCTACTACAGATTTCAGACTTGACAGCGCCCACAATCACATGAGCCAATCCTTAAAAATAAATATCTTTATTATATATACCTTAAGGTAAATACATAAATCTTCTCTCTTTTTTTTTTAGCTTTTAAGGTCCGCACCCGTGGCCTATGCAGGTTCCCAGGCTAGGGGTCGAATCGGAGCTGCAGCTGACAGCCTACACCACAGCCACAGCAATGCCAGATCTGAGCCACGTCTGTGACCTACACCACAGCTCACGGCAACATGAGACCCCTAACCCACTGAGTGAGGCCAGGGATCGAATCTGCAACCTCATGGTTCCTAGTCGGATTTGTTTCCGCTGCACCACAATGGGAATTCCTAAATATATGAATCTTAAGGTATAAATTTATGCATAAGGTTTATGCCATATATAAATATTAAATATATGTATAGATAAGTAATAGATTAGGTAGATAGATAGATAGATAGATAGATAGATAGATAGATAGATAGATAGAAAGGAAAAATTCATTCTCTTTCCCTGGAGAACTCTGATTGATACTAATTCCCCTCTCCCTGAACCTGGACTGTCCTCGATGGCTTTGGGGACTTGGGAATCTAGATCATAAGAAGCCTTGCAGCTTCCTTCCAGTCCCCTCGGAACCCACTCTCTTGGACCCAGCTGCCATGTTATGAGGAAGCCCAAGCTAACCCTCCTGGAGAGGCTCTATGTTGAGAGGAACGAAGGACCCCAGCCAACAGCCAGCACCAAATTGCCAGCCCGGAGAGTGAGCCATCTTACAGGTGGATAATTCAGCTGCCCCCGCTGAGCTCTACCCAAATTGTAAGTATGTGAGCAAACTAAAGCTCGTCATTTTAAGCTACTAAACTTCCTGGAAGTTCTTTATACAATAAAAGTTCATTGGAACAGATATATTTCCCAACATTTTTGGAGTCCTCAAAGGAATAGTTATCTTTGTACTTACGTTGAAAATGCTCATATATGCAGTTTTGCAAAACTAAAATGAAATCGCACCAAACTTCTGTGCTAAAGGGTGCAGAGAAAGAACAGAGTAGAAATTTTTCCCAGATAATATTTGAAGAGAGAGAGAAAATAAATCAATAATAAAGTGCGTATAAGACTGACACACGGTAATAAGCATGAGTTCGCCATTATTTCTCTTCTTTTATAACAGAATGAGGACACTGGCAGCAGTCATGAGCTTCAGGTCCCTCTGGCGTGCACATCAGGGACCTTACTGACTGTTTACAACCCTCATCCTGTCCCTTCCCTAAACCCTTAGCAAGGAAAAGTCTCCCAAGAGGGAGTCAAAGCCCACTTTCCAGCTGTGTGACCTTAGCCAAGTGACTTGCCCTCTCTGAGCCTCATGTTCCGTCAAGGTTAAAAAGAAAAAAAAAAGGCATAATCATGGCACTAGAGAAATTAGAGGAGCAAACCCACGTGTGTGCCTCAGTTTAGGTTCCCAGGAAGTAAACACTGATGCAAAGATTCCAGTGAAAATATACTTTATTTGGAGCTGACTCTGAGACAAAAATTCAACTGTAAGTTGCTTCTTTGAGAGGTGATCCCTGCAAATGCCAGCAAGGCAGTAGGGAAGTGAAACAGAGAAGGGAAGGCAGCAGGTAAATGATACTTCATAAGGAAATTCCCACTGTGGGCACCTGGGGCTCAGTCCCTCTGGAAGAATTTGCACCTTAGACGGGGCTGCTACCAAGGGCAATATTTCTCCAGAATGTCCTGCCTGCTGCAAGCAGAAGGGAGGGAGGTTTGGACAGCGGTCCAGAGATGAGCACGGCCTGATGTGGACAGTTACTGCCGTTCAGTAAGACAGGCCCTCCCCTCCCATCTTCCCAACACACCCATCCACGCACAGTCATACACACACTCACAGACATACACACACACACACATACACACGTGCATGCAGATGCATGCACACCATCTCACAATCACTGTGCACACACTTGGACTCTTGCACACTTACGCATGCTCACTTACTCAAATGCAGCCAAACATACAGTCACATATGCACACACACAGTCACACGGCCCGCACGTGCACACGCTGAGCTAATAGAGACCGGTCACCTCCGCCTCAGCCTGTTGTCCCTAGATTATCCAGCAGAGGGAGCTTCTGACACATTCAGGAGAGGAAAGACACCCCACAGCAGCCGGAGATAGCAACTGGCCTGAGTGTGCCTTGAAAACCACGCATGCAGGGGCAGCAACCTTCCAGGCACCCAGGCCTTCCCTCTTCCCGCTCTCATTCATTCACCATCATGACCCTTGGTGGAAAGTCAATGTGCATGGCAAGCAGAATGGCCCTGGAAAATCCACATGATAAAGGAGAACGGAGGTGCCCAGAGGGGCAGTCATGTGCCCAAGTCCACCGCTAGGAAGGGACAAAACTGGGGTCTGAATTAACATATGTCACCTCCCAAGGCCAAGTTATTTTTGCTGGTGGATGACGAGGTTGCACGGGAAACGGGGCAGAGGTAGGGGGAGCCAGGGAGACAGTTTAGGGAATGGTGTGCGCTTGGAGACTGAGTCTGGACGAGAGCGTGAAAGAGGCAGCATTATCGAGAGCTGGGTGGCTCCTGTAGGGCCCAGGACGGAATGTTCCCCACTCAGCCGGCCGTAGCCTGCTAAAGGGGATTCCGGCCGACGATCCCACTACAGGCCACCTGGGGGCGCCCCATGATCGGCTGCTGAGGTTTGCCTCATCTCCACGCCCCCTGCCCCCGGCCATCCCTGGGGACACTTCCTTTGGGGCAAAGAAAGGCTAGGGACCCAGGCCAGGAGCAGTAGCCGGAGGGGCGGGTGTAAAAGGACTCAGGGCCTCCTCTGAGGTCCCAAAGAGGTCGTTGTAGGGCCTCGGGTGAGTCCTTTCACTCTGGGGAACTCAGTTCCTACCCCCGTTAAATGAGATGATAATAGTACCCATGTCATAATAGCCACCCCTGAGAATTCAATGAGAATATCCGCGAAGGGCACACAGGAAGCACTCAAGAGACACATCCTATTATCTTATATTTACTTTGGAGACCCCCCGGCCTTGGTCCTTAAACCCCTCCTCCTTGAACTCACAAACATATACACACACACACTGGGGGAGCTCACCCAGTCTTTGGCTTTTTTTTTTTTTTTTTTTTGTCTTTTCTAGGGCAGCACTCACGGTATATGGAGGTTCCCAGGCTAGGGGTCTAATTGGAGCTGTAGCCGCCGGCCTACACCACAGCCACAGCCACAGCAATGTGGGATCCGAGCTGTGTCTGCAACCTACACCACAGCTCACAGCAACGCCGGATCCTTAACCCACTGAGCAAGGCCAGGGATGGAACCCTCAACCTCACGGTTCCTAGTCGGTTCATTAACCACTGAGCACAACGGGAACTCCCTTAGGCTTTTTAAACAGCATCTAAACGCTGAGCCTCCTCAGGTGTACATCACCAGCCTTCAAGTCTCTCCCAAATTCAAGACCCGTCTATCCAGCTACCCACTTGACATCTCCAACTCTTCCTGGCCCAAACTGACATGCTGACCTCAAACTAATCCCCACCCAAAAAATAAAAATAATAAAAAATAAAACAACTTACTCCATTCGGGGATTCTGCGTTTCATTTGGTAGCACTTCCATCTTTGCAGGTACTCAGACCCAAGTGCGGAGTCCTCCCCTTCTCCCGAACCCCACACCCCATCTGTCTGCAGACCTGCCACCACTGCCTTCACGAAACAATCATTCTTCATCAGAATGCAGTCACCCCTTTTCACCTCTACAGCCCCCAGCTTGGGTACAGCCATCCCCACCTGCACCCCTCGTCCCATCTTTGCCACCACCGTCTCTATTCAACACAGCAGCCCAGGACTGTAAGACAAATCTTGTCCCTCAGCTACTGAGAACCCCCCACGGCTCCCCATTTACGTCACAATGAAAGTCAAAATCCTTTCAGTGGCCTCCAAGTCTGTGTGAATTTATTTATTTGCTGCGTTATCATCCTCACCTGTTTCCCCCCTCTAGAATGTCAGTGATGCAGAGACTCAAACACTGCCTGGTTCAATAAATATTTCATAAATGAGTTTGATTACTGCAGTCAGGGACATTGCCCCGTCTTCTATATGGCCGGCCATATCACTCCCTCAGCCAGAGACTAGCGATCACGCTTCCCTCCTCTCTCCCCTCGGCCTTCACACCTAGAGTCACTTGTCCTGTCCCACCTGGACCTCAGCCTCTCTCTTCCCTGAGTTCCCAGTCCCCAGTATACCCTTTCCAAGCCACCTCCCTGCCAGCCCAGATCTGCCATAACCTCTCCTGCCCCCTGCTCTCGCACACTCTATAGCTCCCTATTGCCCTCCGCATAAAGCCTGAATTGTGACATGGCCCACCGTTCCCGCTCTGTTGGGCCCTGCCCACCCTTTCTCCATTCTGCCGCCGCTGCCCAGATCCAGGCACCCCGGCCCCTAGTGAATGTCACCAGCACGCCACGCTCTCCCTCGCCTCAGGACATTCGCGGGTGCCGTTCCTGCTGTCTGGAGCGCACTTCTCTCCCTTGTCACCACTCAGCTTCGACTCCAAGTTCAGCGTCAGAGTAGCTCTCCCTGAGCCACCCTCCAGCCTCCTGTTGTGCATGCCCAGCACCAGGGCCTGTCTTCTGGAGCACTTGTCACAGGTTGTAAATAAATTCACCTGTGGAATTATTTGTCCAACATATCTCCCCCACCCCACCCGCCCCATCCTTCTAAGGGCAGAAATTAGCCTGTGCTGTGCTCCTGGCCCAGTGCCAGCAGACACTTGTTACACGGTATGTTAATTGAATCAATGGCGGCACAAACTGTCCCCAAAAGTCTGAGTTTATGGGCGAGGACAAATGGCTTCCCAGGCTCCTAGCCCACAGCTTGTCAACCGTCCGGGGCCCACCACTTCCTTGCTGGGATCCAGGTGAAAGGATCTGGCCTGACCAGGGGAATGGATGGTGGGGCCTTCCAGGTCCCTGGCTTCTATTCTTCAAAAACCAAGACACTCAGCAATGGGCTTTTGAGCGAGGGAGGAAGGAAGGGGCTTGAGAGGGACGGTCTGGGTTTACAAATCAAGGGCAGGCAGCGCAGGTCCCTGGGCTGCAGCCTGATTCCTGAGGAGTTCACCCGTCTGAGCTGGGGCCTCAAGATGGTGTTCGGATTCAAGGCTCTGATCCCAGGCTCCGGTTCCCAAATCCTCAATTTAAAAGCCAGCCAGAATGCGAGGGAGATTGGGCTTTTATGAGAGAGGCCTTGGGTGTCATACCTTAGGTCCTTGGGCGGCTCAGGGGGCGGGGCCTGAAGATCTGAATCCGAAGGCCCGAGTCCGAGGGGCGTGGCCGATCCCGGTCCCTCAACCCAGAGAGCAGAAACTGGCGCTCAGAGGGCGGGACCTGGACCCCGAGGGAAGGGCTCAGACCCTCAGGAGGCGGAGCCTTGCCTTGAGGGGGTGTGACCTGCACCGTCAGGCTGCTTAACGCAGGAGCCGGCTCTTCCAGGACCAGAGCCTGGAGTGCGAGGAGCGTGGTCTAGGCCCTTAGGAGCTTGAGGGCGAGGCCTGGGCTCTCGGGGGCGGAACCTGGGCCTCTCTGGGCGGGGCTTGGGCCCGGGGATCCGCAGGGGCGCTCGGGACCCTCAAGCCCGCGGAGGCAGAGGCTCCACCTTGAGCCAAATGCCATTTTCCGTGCGCAGAATGAGCTCAGGCTTCCGCCGCACCTTGCGCGTTCGGTCCACGCTCAGGCGGAAGCGCAGCAGCGTCAGCGCCACGACCACGCGCATCTCAGCCATGGCGAAGTTCTGACCGATGCAATTCCTGGAGGGCGGGGAATAGGAGGCTCAGACCCAGCCGCCGTACGAGCGAGGTCCCCAGCACTGGGTAAATGACCTCCCCATCTGAGCCTCTACTCCCTCAATCTGTAAAACCGGGGCAAAGGCATCGCAGAATCGTTAGGCGCCTATGAGCCCAGAACTCGGGGCCTGGCATACAGTAGATGCTCCATACCCACGGATGATATCGCTTCCTGACGCGTTGAAGCCCACAAAAAGGGTACCAGGTTGACAGAAAAGCCACCTGAGTGGAAGTGGGTTTCTGCTCCTGATAGGCGCATCCCTGACTTTCCACTGGCCTTGATGTCCCTACACGTGGCTTGGACTGGGGGAAATGGAGGGTACCTGGGTCCTGCAGAGAAGGGCACGTAAGCCAGCGCGGAGCGCTCCTGTGGGTTGCTCGGATCAAAGCGATAGGGGTTGTACACCTAGGCAAGAGCAGCCTGGGGTGAGTCTTGGGGGGAGGCTCATGCATTCCAGCCTGGCCCCCTCCCTCAGCCTCCGGGGACCAGCCCGGCTGGACAAAGAGAACCTCACTACGATCCAGCCACACTTGTCTTGTTCAGGCATGACAGGCTCGTTCCCACCACAGGGCCTTTGCACTTGCTGTTTCCTCCACCTGGAACCCACTTCTCCCCGTTATTCATACTTTTCAGTGTCAGTCTTTGCAGTTTCAGCTCAAACCTCCCTTCCTCGATCCGGCTGTCTTCACCGCGAGAGCTGCAGTGCCTCCTCCCTACCCCCACCCCCTGCCCCACTCGTTTTTCTCTCCTCCTGGTATTTATCAATACCCAAGATGATTTTTTTTTCTTATTTTCTTCCTCCACACGTCACTGTGAGCTCCATGAGGACAAAGAGTGTAAAGTCCTCTACCCTCAGCGCCCAGCACTGGGTCTAACACACAGCACATGCGCAATAAGGATTTGTTGAGGTAATGAATTATCAGTGAATGGGTGAAAAAAAAAAAAACGGGGGTGGGGGGAGGACTCAAGCCCTGCACTGTTGGGCTTCCTGGGGAATAGGGGAGGGGAGACTTGGCTGACCAAGGACTGCCCCTTCTGAAAAGGATGAAGCTGAGAGAAGGGAGGGATGGGACAAGAGCTCACCTTAGCGTCAGGCCACACTCTAGGGTTATGGTGGGTCCCATAGATGCTGACCAGGCAGATGATTCCTGTGGGGAGGGGTGGGGTCGGTGGAGTCAGTGGAGCAGAGGGAAAGCGGGGCCTCCTCTGGCTGTCCCTGGAGCCATGCCATTCCCACGAGCCATCTGCCACTCTTTCCTGCCCATCCTTCCCAAAAAAAGTCTGCTGCCCCACTCACTCCGGCTACGTCTCCCTAAGAGGTCCCCATCATCTTCTTTCTAGCTGCCAGGCTGGCCACACAGGGATCCTTCTTACTCACATATGCAACGTTGCTCCTTCTCGGCTCAAATACCCACTGAGGATCAAGTTCCAGGGCCTCGACCTGGCATTCAGGGCCTTTCATTATCTGTCCCCTGAGGTTCTGCTCCATAAACACGCTCTCTTTTATTTCCACCCTCCAAGGTTCACCTCTCACATTCCCACTTCCAGGCAGCCCTCCTTGCATTCCACCCCAGATATAGCCATCAGCCCTTATTTGGGGCTGCCCCTGTCCCTCCCTTTAGCCCATCTGTCTTCACCCCATGTGGCTGGGAACGTCTGCGCCCTGCTGTAGCTTCCCCAGACTGGGTGGTACTCAGGGCTTGGGCCTGAGGATGAGGCTTCTCTAGATAAATGCCCAGCACTGCCCAGGAGTACCTGGCCTCCAGGAAATAGCTGGCAACTGAATGAAACTAACCCTTCCCTCCCTGCACCGTCACAGGCCCACCCCGCTACACCCACTCCTTCCTTTCCACGTAGACTCAGTCTGTCTCCATGCCACACACACACACACACACACACACACACACACCTGGGTATTCCCCCATCATCCCAGAAGCAACAGGCTATAAATTGCTGGCTTAACTACAGAGATAGTGCACCTGGGGCGGGCATGGCCAGGCCCCCATGGGCAAGAAAGCAGGCAGGCAGCAGGGAGCACACAGAGGGCACCTTTGGGAATGATGCGCCCGTCTGGGAGCTTGACGTCCTCTGTGCAGCGACGGGAGATCAGGGTCACAGGTGGGAACTGGCGGAGGCTCTCCTTGATGCACATAGTGGTGAAAGGCAGCTGGGTCAGGTCGTCCCTGGAGAATGTGGTACACTCGGTCACTAGAGGCCAGGCCATGGGGCCACTCCCCTCTTTGAGACACACACACACACACACACACACACACACACACACACACACAGGTGTGCACAGGCAATTAAGAGCAACTGCAGAAAACCAGTCCAGGATCTCAGACTTGCCCCTACTTCGGGCATTTGCAATTGTGCCCTGCACACAGCTCTCATCCTCAGCATGTAAAACATCTGATCCATGAGCAGCCAGAACAGCACTAGTGTTTCAACTTATGAATCACGTAGAGGTGCAGGGGCACCCTGGGGAGGTGCCAGGACAGCTGGGGGAGCCTAGGGTAGCAGCGATTTACTAGCCTGTATGGATCAATTTCAACGTTTATAAATCCATGCATCCTCTCCTTAGACTATATTAATCTTTTTTCCTTTGGACTTCAGGGCTCACTGTACAGCAAAATTGACACAATGCTGTAAATCAACTATACTCTAATAAAAATAACAAAAAATCAGTCTCCCTGACTTCAGACTACACTGCAAAGCTACAGATATCAAGACAGTATGGTACTGGCACGATAACAGAAATATAGATCAATGGAACAGGATAGAAAGCCCAGAAATAAGTCCAAGCACCTATGGTCAACTAATTGACAACAAAGGAGGCAAGAATATACAGTGGAGGAAAGACAGTCTCTTTAACTGGTGGTGCTGGGAAAATTGGACAGCTACATGTAAAAGGATGAAATAGAACCCTCTCAAATACTATACACGAAAATAAAATCAAAATGGCTTAAAGACCTAAATGGACTTCATGGCCCAAAATTGGATTCATAGTAACTCTCAGTTCATGATCTAGATTGTTTCCTTCTTTCTTTCTTTCTTTCTTTCTTTCTTTCTTTCTTTCTTTCTTGTTTGCTTTTTAGGGCCACACTTGTGGCATATGAAGCTTCCCAGGCTAGGGATCGAATCAGAATTAGAGCTGCCAGCTACAGCCACAGCCACAGCAAAGCCAGATCCAAGCCACACCTGCGGCCTACGCCACAGCTCACGGCAACGCTGGATCCTTAACCCACTGGGCAAGGCCAGGGATCGAACCCAAAACCTCATGGTTCCTAGTCGGATTCGTTTCTGCTGTGCCACAACAGGAATTCCTAGATTTTTTTCTTTACACTAACAGGTTACCTTTCAAAGAAACTCTGTGTTGCTACCATAAAGGGCAAATGGCATGCCTGGCATTAAGGTATCCATAAATATAAGCACCACTGGGAAAACAGAAGAGAGTTACTAGATTCTGGCTAGATAGCACCTCCTGCCCAACTCTCAGGACCCGAGGCATCTTCTCCAGTTGTTAAAAAGACATATTAGAAAGGATTAGCAAGATGTTGAAGATACAATGACACCAACTGAAAGTGCCTCCCTGTTCGATCCCTGGCCTCGCTCAGTGGTTCACGGATCCAGCATTGCCGTAAGCTGTGGTGTTGGCCAGAGACGTGGCCCGTATCCTGTGTTGCCGTGACTGTGATGTAAGCCAGCAACTACAGCTCTGATTTGACCTCTAGCCTGGGAACTTCTAAATGCCACAGGCATGGCCCTAAAAAGAGGGAGGGAGGGAGGAAGGAAGGAAGGAAGGAAGGAAGGAAGGAGAAAAAGAAAGAAAGGGGACTCCCTGAGATCTAGATCAGAAAGGCTGACAAAGAACCAAAAGGAACTGTCTCAATGTTCTATGTTTGCACCACCCAGAGTCAGCTGCACACAGCACACGTCTGACGTAAATCGGATTATTATTCCTGATTCTTATATTTCCCCCAACATTGGAATTATACACCACGCCCTTGGCCATGTGATTCTGCAGTACCTTCCACTTGGGTGAGTGGAGTATACGTCCTACCCCATTCATGTTGGGATCATCATGTGACTTGCTTTAGCTAATGGAGTGTTACCATGCAAGCCAAGGTTTTAAACTGTATGGCTCTTTGTGCTTCTGGAGTCTGCCTTGAAGAGAGCATGCTCATGGTGGATTCTGGTGTCCAAGAATGAGGAGACGTGGGACAGATATGAACCCAAAATTCAGTCTGGAAACAAACCCACCCAACTCAGTGCAGCCCAGCAGTAACAAGAGTCACACGCAGGCAAGAGCAAGAACTACATTCAGACGGGAGCAGGAAATACCTGCTTGCTGTAAACCACTGAGCTTTGGAGCTGTTTGTTATGAAGCATTACTGCAACCATTGCTGACTACGATGCTCCTAAGTAAGAAGTCCCACAGTGTGAGGTAGGCATATGCCTTACTGTCATCCCCAACTTTCAGTTGAAGAAATAGAAGTTGAAGAAGCTTAAACAATTTGCCTGAGGTTAGACAGTAAGTGTAGAGCAGAGAGAGTCAAAACTAAGGCTCTAAACTCCCCACCACCCCCATAACTCCAGACTGACCACTCCAGCTCCTCCAGCTCCCGGCCTTTCATGACCTCCTGGATCTCTTCCCGGCACTTCTCTTGGTACTCCGGATACTTGGCCAAGTTGAACAGCACCCATGAGAGCCCACTGGATGTTGTGTCGTGACCTGCAGGCAGATAAGGAGTCTCAACGGAGGCCGCTTGAAGATAGGGGAGATGCGAACTTCAGACAATGGGACACTTTCCCATTCTGCCCCAGCCTCACCCCCATGTCCTCACCCTCAAACATGAAGGTGTCTGCCTCAGCTCGGATGTCTTCATCAGATATTTCCTTCCCATCTTCATCCTGGAATGGGCAGGAGACTCTGCTCAGCTCACTTCATCCCACCCTCCCCCATCCCAGGAGTTCTTCCAAAGTCAAGGTATGGGCCTCCCCCCACTGCCCGCCTCTTTATCTTAAGCCAAGCTGCAGGGGAAAAGATTCCAGATAGATGCAGGTATTCAACTTGTCTAAGAAAGATGGAAAGAGAGAGGGCTAAAAGTGAGAAGAAGAAGGGGGTTCTTATTTCTTCAGCAGCTCCCAGCTCCGAGCATCCTGCCAGACGCCCAGCAACAATCTTGTGATCAGGTCCTATAATCATCATATTGTAAATGAGGAGAAAAAGGGGAGGCTCAGAGGACTAAGGTCAAACATCCATGAAGCAGCAGAGCTAGAAATGGAATCCAGAACCCGGCACTGCTCAAAACTTCCACAGAAGCACCACTAATAAGTGACGCCTTCTCTCTGTGCCACACTTCTTCAAACCTTTGTATTTCTTACCTTTTGTAAGTGTTGTGGGCTGAACTGGGTCCCTCCCCACCCCCACGCCAGAATTCATCTGGTGAAATCCTAACCCCTGGTACCTCAGAATGTAACCTTTCATAGAGATAAGGCTTTTGCAAAGGTAATTAAATTACAATGAAGTCATTTGGGTAGGCCCTAATCCGATATGACCGATGCCCTTATAAGGAGATGAGGGAGTTCCCTGGTGGCTCAGCATTGTCATTGCCGTGGTGCAAGTTCGATCCCGGGAACTTCTGCATGCCATGGGAGCAACCCAAAAAAAGGAAGAAGATATGAGACACCAGACGCACACAGAAGGAAGACCACGTAAAGACATGGGTGAAGACGGCCAGCTACAAGCCAAGAAGAGGGGCTTCAGAAGAAACCAGCCCTTGATCTCAGCATTCTAACCCCCCAGACTGAGAAAGCGGATTTCCATTGCTTACGTCACCCAGCGTGTGGCGCCCTGTTCTGGCAGCCCTAGCAAATGATTACATTCCTACATGTTCCGCATCTGCCTGCATTCTAGATCCGCGACAGTGTGGACGTCTATCATTTTACAGAGCTGCTGCAGCCCGTGTGGTGGCTTGTCCTGGGCAGGGCTCCACTTTCCAGGGTCCGGCCTCACCCTGGCCAGGAGCAGCACATCGATGAAGTCCAAGGTCTTGCCCTGCTTGGCCTTGAGCCAGGCCTCAGCCCCCTGTTGGCGCAGTGCCTGCCGCCGCTCCTGGATGACTTCTGAAGTGAAACGGTGCACGGTGTCACAGGCCTTTCGGAAACGCCGGCCTTTCGCTGTGCAGTAGTAGATGAGGTCGATGTAGTGGTGCAGGCAGTACTGGCGCTGGACCACCAGGGCGCTCAGCTCGATGATGGCTGAGATGTAGTCACTCATCTTCCTGCCGGGGAGAAGCAGGCCGTGAGCACAGGCTGGCACCCTACGACAAGCTTCCTCTCCCAGTGGGTAGGTGACAACCAGAGGCCCTAACTCTGTTTTCTTATTTCCTTGGGGTTTTTTGTTGTTGTTTGGGTCTGGGGAGGCGGGTGGCCATGCTGTGCAGTGGCTTGATGTGGGACCTCAATTCCCAGACCAAAGACTGAACCCGGGCCACAGCGGCAAAAGCCCCGAATCCTAACCACTAGAGCACCAGGGAACTCGCCTCATTTTCTTGTATTCTTTTTGCTTTGGCCACGCCCACAGCGTGCAGAAGTTCCCAGCTCAGGGCTCAAACTGGTGCCCCAGCAGTACCCGAGCCACAGGAGTGGCAATGACAATGTCGCTGTGACAATCTTTAACGTGCTGAGCCACCAGGGGACCCCTATGTTCTTGTGCTTTTGTTTTGTTTGTTCTGTTTTGCTCTGCTCTGTTGGGGCTGCGTTGGCGGCATAGGGAAGTTCCCAGGCTAGTGCTTGAATCAGAACTACAGCTGCCGGCCTACACCACAGCAACAGCAACACCAGATCCTTAACCCACTGAGCAAGTCCAAGGATTGAACCCGCATCCTCATGGATCCTAGTCAGGTTCGTTAACTGCTGAGTCACGCAGGGAACTCCCCTTTCTTGTATTCTTGATGCTCTGTCATCTGGGGCCTCACAGACTGTAGAAACACCCGCCCCCCAGGACTAGCCACTTCTTAGAGATAGCAAACAACTCACCCAGGGTGTGCTTGTCTTTTACAAACCAACGGGTCCAGAGTCCATACTCCAAACATTATTAGGCTGAGCCATTATCCCCCAGCCTTAAGCACCCCAGGGCCAGGCACTGGATAACTCAGGGCACCCCTATGCCCCAGAGTGTGCTGAAATTACTCCAACTAGCCAACCCTAAGCCAGTATACCCTGCTTTTCCCATTCCTTCCCATAGAAATCCCCAAAAAGGTTTCTGCCAGTGCTGCCCCATGTGACCCTGGGTGGCGTGGCATGCCTGCACATGTTGGAAACTATAAGTGACAAACCATCTTTTCAATGGCAATTGTCTCCTGATCCACTGGTCTCACCATACCTGAATAAAACTAAATTCCGGGTACACTTTTGAGGGGCTGTGCCCATAGTACGTGGAAGTTCCCAGGCCCGGGATCAACCCTGTGCCACAGCAGTGACCACATCAGATCCTTAACCTGCTGAGCCACCGGGGAACTCCTAGGTACATTTTAAAACAGACCTAAAGAGGGATGAGGACTTCCAAAATGGATGTAGCAGCACTAAAATTAAATGGTTACAATCCACAGAGTAGGAGAAAATATTTGCAAATTAAATATCTGATGAGGAGCTTGAATCTAAAATACATAAAGCATCCTTAAAACTCAATGATAAAGAGTTCCCCTGTGGGGAGTTCCTGTCATGGCTCAGCGGTTAATGAACCTGACTAGTATCCATGAGGATGCAGGTTCGATCCCTGGCCTCGCTCAGCGGGTTAAGGATCCAGCGTTGCCATGAGCTATAGCGTAGGTCACAGATGTGGCTCAAATCCTGCATTGCTGTGGCTGTGGTGTAGGCCGGCAGCTACAGCTCCGATTCGACCCCTAGCCTGGGAACTTCCATATAACGTGGGTGAGACCCTAAAAAGACAAAACACCAAAAAAAAAAGAGTTCCCCTGTGACACAGTGGGTTAAGGATCTGGCATTGTCACTGCAGTGGCTTGGGTTGCTGCTGTGGAATGAGTTTGATCCCTGGCTGAGGAACTTCCACATGCTTCAGACCCAGCCAAAAAAAGCTTCAGTAATAAAAAGGACATGAGTTCCCATTGTGGCTCAGTGGGCTAAGAACTCAACACAGTGTCCATGAGGATGCAGGTATGATTCCTGGCCTATTTCAGTGGGCTAAGGATCCAGTGTTGCCACAAGCTGTGGTGTAGGCCGGCAGCTGTGGCTCTGATTCAACCCCTGGCCTGGAAACTTCCTTATGTCTCAGGTGTGGCCATAAAAAGAAAGTGAATAAATTAATTAAAAATGTTTTTTAAAAAGACATTTTTAAAAATCGCTTAACCTGTTATTTTAAAATGGACAAAGACTATGAACAGACTTTCCTAGAAAGGAGATATGCAAATGGCCAATGAGTATATGAAAAAATGCTTAACAGCATTGGCCATTACCATCCACCTGTCCCAGCTGAAATAAGACCCCTACAAGGTTGAGTAACAAAGTCAGCAGCTTTTTATTGAGGATCTACTATGTGCTGCAAACTTGCCAGTCATTATGTCCATTATTTCGCATATCCCCACTTAGACTATAAGCTCCAAGGAACTGGGACTTAGTCTCACCACTGTATCCCCAGTAACCAGTATAGTGCCAGACTTTCAGTAGGTACACAGCAGACATTTGAGGAATGGGTGAATGAACCAGGGCAATGGCTGTTTTACTTATTCACTTAACAAATGTTCACTGAGCATCTACTGTGTCCCAGGGCAGTGCTACATCATTTGAGCCTTTAAGCATCCCTCAGAAGGTCAGGGGTTGGCATCCTTATTTTACAAAGAAACTGAGGCTCAGAAAGTGTGTCGAGGGACATTTCCCAAAGACGATATACTTTCCATGGAGGAATGAGTAAAGCTAGCATTTACCCACTCTCTACTGTGTGTCAAGCCATTGACTCACACTACCTCACTTAATTCTCATTCAGTGACTGTTGGGATGGAATGAAGATGCCCCTTTGGGGGATAAGGAAACTGGATCAGAGAGGTGAGGTCAGTTTCCTGGAACCACACAGCCCAAGAGTGACAGAGCTTCAGCAGCGTAGGACTGTCCAGCGTCTAAGAGGTCCCCTCCTCCTCCCGTCACCTCCCCACGGGGGGGGGCAGCAGGCTGGGGGGTGGCGCCCACGGAAGTTACACTCACTCCTGGCAGTCGCTGTTGTAGCTGAAGACACATTTCTGAAGACTGTCCAGGGTCATGAGGCTGATGTGCTTAAACATGTCGAGGGAGACCTCCGAGCCCTCCACCAGGCGCCGCCATTTTGCCTGGAAGAGAGGACACTTGGCGACCGGGCGCGGGGACCCCGGACTGTCAGCCGGGCTGCCCCAGCTGCGAGCTCAGCACAAGCCCACTTTAGAGACAAAGGAAGCGGGGCTTCCTGGCATCACACGGCTTGCCCACAAGTTGGAGCCCGGACCGGTCTGACCCCCGGGATAGCCTCTTCCCAAGAAACCTCGGGACTCACATGCATGACATTGGCGCACTGGTTGAATATTTTCATGTAGGGCTTTAGAATGTCAAAGTGGAAGGCAGGGGTCAGCAGACGGCGGTGCCGGCTCCACTTGTCACCTTTGCTGAGCAGCAGCCCGTCTCCTGGGCCCAGGAGACGAAGGTTAGGGACCTCTCTGAAACGCTCCAAGAAACCCCATGCCGCCCCCTCTGCCTTGAGGCCCCAGCTCCTACGCGGTCCCGCGCTCACCCAGCCAAGGTTTCAGGAAGCCGTAGAAAAGGTCATCCTTGGGGGCAACAGCAGCTGTGGAGAGAGAAGGGACGATGCCTCAAAAAGATTCTGAGGCGTTCCCGTCATGGCGTGGTGGAAATGCAACCGGCTAGGAACCATGAGGTTGTGGGTTCGATCCCTGGCCTCGCTCAGTGGGTTAAGGATCCGGCATTGTCATGAGCTGTGGTGTAGGCCGAAGACGCGGCTCGTATCCGCATGGCTGTGGCTGTGGCGTAGACCGGCAGCTGCAGCTCTGATTTGATCCCCTAGCCTGGGAACCTCCATATGCCGCGGGTGCGGCCCTAAAAAGCAAAAAAAAAATAAAAAATAAAAAACAAACAAAACAGAGTTCTGATTTGGAGTGGATAAGCAATGAGATCCTGCTGTATAGCACAGGGAACTATATCTAGTCACTTGTGATGAAACATGATGGAGAATAATGTGAGAAAAAGAATATACATGTATGTATGTATGACTGGGTCCCTTTGCTGTACAGTACAAATTGACAGAACACTGTAAATCAACTCTAATGTAAACAATAAAAGTCACTTAAAAAAGAAAAGGAAAAAAGCTACAAAGGCAAAAAAAAAAAAAGAGAGAGTTCTGGGAGTTCTCTTTGTAGCTCAGTGGATTAAGAACTCAGCATTGTCTCTGTGAGGATGTGGGTTTGATCCCTGGCCTCACTCAGTTGGTTAAGGATCCAGCATTGCTGCAAGCTGCGGCATGGGTCACAGACGCAGCTCGGATCCGGTGATGCGTCCCTGGGGCCAGTTGTTGCCAGCTGTGGCTTCAATTCAACCCCTGGCCTGGGAATTTCCATATGCCACAAGTGCAGCCACTAAAAAATAAAAAAGGAAAAAAAAAAGAGCATTCTGACCCTTGGCCTCTGCTTATGATCTCCTTGGGCCTCCACTCTGGCCTCTGACCTCCTACCTCCCGCCTCCAGTTCAATCTACCACACTTAGCCTGGAAAGATTCTTATACCACGCTGATCTGAACATGTGCCTCCCCGGCTCAAACACCTCCCATGGCTCCCTATTGCCCTTGTAGAAAAAGTTCAAGCTCAAGCTAGCACTGGATGGAAGGATGGATGGACGATTAGAGGAGTGAGTAAGTGGGTCCCCTTCTGTGTGTTGAATAATTTTGACAGAATAGGCAGGGCCCAAGAAGAAAGCACCTGAAACTCAAGTGATGTCAATTTTATCTGAAATATGACTCAACCACATACACACACTCCCCAGAAATTGGCCAAGTGTACACACAGTCATCTGTCCACTCATTCTCCCATTCAACGCACCTCTTCTGCCAACTTTCTAGGCCCAACCCATGTTGGGCGATGCTGGGGGCCCAGAAATGGCTCAGCTCCACACCCTGCCTGGAGGATCTCCGGGTGGGGTGGGAATGGGAAGCAGAGGCACGCCATGCAATTAGCAAGTAGGTGTGCCAGGAGCAGAGGGAGGTACAGCGAAAGCGCTGCTGGAAGTCCAGACAGACTTCCAGGAAGAAGACGTACTGGAGGAGGAGGTGGAAGCAGAGTCGCTCCTCTCTGATGTGGGCTCCAGAATCTAGGCTAGGCCCCTCAGGGGTCTTTCTGACACACAAATCTGTCCGATGGTTGTCCTGCTCCAATACCTCCCATGGCTCCCTATCACCCCCAGGATAATATAGAAGCTCCTTCACTTTGTACGCAGATACTCTGAGTACAGCTCCTGTCTCATTTCCTCCTTCTGTCCACACATCATCTTCACTCCGCAGACCGCAAGTCACTGGAATTCACCTGGCACCTTTTACACACCTGTAACTTTTCACTTAGGACTCTCCACCTGGGAGCTCTCATCTGGCAAACTCTTATGCATCCTTCGAAGCCCACTTTGACTGATGCCTCCTTCAGGAAAACTTCTCCAAACTTTCCCCCAGCTGAATCCTTGTGCTGTCATCCTCAGGCCTCTCCTCTAATCCAACCCTGACCACTCAAGGCCAGGAAAGGCTATGTCCAGGCTGCCTCTCTCATCACTTTCCCCTCCAGCAACAATGTCTACCACGGAGGAAGCCTTATGAGAAAAGCCCCCACAAGGTTTCCAGCAGGAAGCTGTGTATTACTATGGTTGATAGCTTGGCCTTTGGGCCGGCAAGGTCTGGGTTCAAATCCCAGCCCTACCACTAACTGGTTGTATAAACTTGGGCAAGAAAATAGAGCCATCCTTCCTGCCTCATGGCATCGCTACAAAAACCCAGTGAACTAATGTGCTCCTGGCACACAGTAGATGCTCATTAAATATTTGTGCACATAAATGAACAATTAACCAACAGTTGGCAATTTTTACTACTATGACTATAACTCTTGCTTACTGGTGAAAGGAACTTGTGAGATAAATATCTGGGTCCCCAGCTCACAGCAGGACTCTAGGAGGAAAAAAACGAATGCACAGACACCATAGAAAACAGTTTGGTGGTTCCTTGAAAAGTGAGACATGGAGTTCCCATATGACCTCACAATTCTACAACTAGATATCTGCAAGAGAAATGAAAATGTATGTCCAGGAGTTCCCGTCATGGCGCAGTGGTTAACGAATCTGACCAGGAACCATGAGGTTGCGGGTTCGATCCCTGGCCTTGCTCAGTGGGTTAACAGTCTGGCGTGGCTGTGACTGTGGCATAGGCCGGCGGCTACAGCTCCAATTCACCTCCTAGCCTGGGAACCTCCATATGCCGCGGGTGCAGCCCTAGAAAGCAAAAAAAAAAAAAAAGGTCCAAAATATGTACATATATGTTCAAAGCAACATTATTCACAACAGCCAAAAGGTAGAAGCAACTCAACATTTGTCAACAAATTAACAGATAAACAAATGTGACACATCCATATATCTATACAATGTTACGCAGCCTTAAAAAGGAATGACATGCAGATGGCCAGTAGGCACATGAAAAAATGCTCAACATCGCTAATTATTAGAGAAATGCAAAACTACAGTTGAAGTATCACCTCACACCAGTCATAATGGTCATCATTAACAAGCCTACAGGTGACAAATGATGGAGAGGGCGTGGAGAAAGGGGCACCTTCCTCCACTGATGGTGGGAATGTAAATTTGTAAAAACACTATGGAACACAGAATGAAGATTCCTCAGGAAACTTCATATAGAACTACCATATGATCCAGCAATCCCACTCCTGGGCATGTAACTGGACAAAGCTTTCATTGAAAAAGATGCACGCACCGCTATGTTCACCGCAGCACTATTCACAATAGCCAAGACATGGAAACAACCTAAATGTCCATCGACAGATGAACGGATTAGGAAGATGTGGTGTATGTACACAGTGGAATACTACTCAGCTGTAAAAAGAATGAAATAATGTCATTTGCAGCAACATGGATGCAACTAAGAGATTCTCATACTAAGTGAAGTAAGTCAGAAAGAGACCAATCGCAGATGATATCACTTAACACGTGGAATCTAAAATATGGCACAAATGGACTTATCTGCAAAACAGAAACAGGCTCATGGGCACAGAGAACAGACCTGTGGTTACCAAGGGGGTGGGGGAGAAGCGGGGGATGGGAGAAGTGGGATAGACTGGGAGTTTGGGGTGAGTAGATGCAAACTATTGCATTTGGAGTAGATAAGCAATGAGGTCCTGCTGTACCGCGCAGGGAACTCTCTCCAGTCTCTTGGGACAGAACAATGAAAAATAGTATGAGAAAAAGACGCGTATGATACATGAACAGGTCCCTGTGCTGTACAGTGGAAATTGACAAAACACTGCAAATCAACCATACTCCAATAAAATTTTTTTAAAAAAGGAATGAAGTCCTGCAAGGTGGATGAACCTCAAAAACACTGTTCTGAGTAAAAGAGGTTAGTTGCAAAAGACCACATTTTGTATAATTTCTTTCCTGTGACATATCTAGAAAAGGAAAATCCATAGAGATGGGAAGTCAATTAGTATTTACCAATGGACAAAGAGAAGGGAGAAATGGGAAGTGATTCCTTCATGGGCACGGAGTGCTTTACGGGGTGATGAAAAGGATCTGTAACTAGGAAGAGCTGACTGACAGCTGCCCACTACTGCGAACACACTAAATGCCTTACGCTTTAAAATAATTAATTATATGGCAGTTCCCGCTATGGCTCAGCAGTAACAAACCTGACTAGGATCCATGAGGACTCAGGTTCGATCCCTGGCCTTGCTCAGTGGGCTAAGGATTCGGCGTTTCCACAGGCTGTGGTGTAGGTCACAGATGCAGCTTGAATCCTGCTTTGCTGTGGCTGTGGTGTAGGCTGGCAGCTATAGCACGGATTCAGCCCCTAGCCAGGGAACCTCCGTATGCCATGGGTGCGACCCTTAAAAATTTTTTTAAAAAGGCAAAATAATTAATTATATGGTATTTTATTTCACCTCAACAAAAAAAAAATGAATATATAAAAACAAACTACAATTATATGCCTATATATCATGGTTTGTCTTTTATATGAGAGCATTTTCACCTACTTTCTCCCATTAACACTCTCTGTCCCAAAGTCCCCTTAGAAAGGGAAGAAATAGAGCTTCCAAGAGCAACCATGCCTTTCCCAGGGCCCACTGGAGGAACGGGTTTAAGCCCAGGGGATCAAGCACCCACACGTGGCCCGGAGGAGGAGGCCCCAGTGGGGGGATAGAATCTACGACTCGAGGCCAGGCCTGTGCAGTCTCAGTCAGGCAAGCACGGAGGGGCACGGGCTCCTGGGGTCTGGAGGCCTGATTCCAGTCTGGCTCTCCTGCCTCACAGCCCCCACCTCCCCAGGCTGGAGTCCCTCGCTGGCTCCTCCAGTCGGGGAGGCAGCAGATATCCTGCCTGTCCTGAGAGCGAGGAGGGGAGAGGAGAGGAAGAGGCCTGAGCACCTACTAAGTGCTAAGCTTATGACAGGGGCTCTACCCCCTGTTTACTTGAGGTCTCACAGCCATGCAGGATGACGCTCAGACAAACAGATGCTCCGACGTGATGGAGAGGGAAGCGGGGGGTGGGAGGGGGGGGGAGAAAGGAAAAGAAGATATTAGGCAGTGGAGAAGAAACCCTTGTTAGCAACTGCCCGCACTATATTACGGAGTCTTCACAGCCACCCCATTTCACAGATCAGAAACTGAGGCCCTAAGAAGCTGGATGAATTGCCGGGTCACACAGCAAGTACAGGCACCAGCCTGGATTCAAACCCAGCGCATCGATGTCCAGGCCCAGGCCTCTTGCCACAATGTGGTGCCCATCCCTTGGAAGAGTCCCTTGGTGCCCCCTGCTTCCTAGGGTCTAGGCTCCCCTCTTTGTTCAGGGGGGATGGTTATCCCCTTAAAACACAATAATGGAGGACGATGAGGCATGAGGAGGGCCTAGCTGGGAAAGGAAGGAAGGCAGCCCCTTCCTCTTTCACGGTTCCAAGGCACAGCCTTGCAGGTGGTTTCCAGATGTGGGTCTGTAAAGGCCAAAGCTGAGGCCAGAGGTCCTAAAACTCCTAGAGCTCTTTGTTTCCCAGCTCCTCTCTCAAAAGTCTCTTGATGCCTCTGGTGATGCGCAGTATATGTGAGGCCACCCTGAAGGTTCAGAGCCTCACTTAGGAGGAAGATAGTGGACACAGACACATTCAGCCCTAAATGGTGAGGACTGAGAATGGGACAGTCCAGGGGAAAGGGCTATGGTCTGTGTGGGGGGTCGGAGGAGGCTTCCTGAAGGAAGGGGGGGTCATTAGAGCTGCATGTTGAGGGCTGAGCAAGAGCTTGCCAAATATACTTGGGAATCCTATAACTTGGAGTAGGTATGGACTGCAGAAGGGAGAAGCCATTCTTCTACACCTCCCTCTCAGCCAGTCAGAGTCAGTTCAGGTGAAGAGAGCAAGCTCCAGGCTGGAATAGCCACAGTGGTAGTGTTAGAACCCAAGCTGGGAGTGCCACGGCTTAGAATTGAGCAACAACCATTTAACAAAAGCTTGGGCAAACAACTGCCTATCCAAACATGTTTGGCTCTGACTCTGAGAGGTGGGCATCCTCTCAAAGTTCCTGGGACTCTTAGATATTGTCATACTTTTTCCCACTCTCTGTAGCATCAGTTTGCCTTTGATGAACTCCTATTCATCCTTCAAAGCCCTACTCAAATAGCCCTTCCTCTGGAGAGCCCACCTGCCTAGAAGACCAGATAGGCTCTGGGAGTTGAGGCTTTACCCATCACTCAAAAGCCCAGCTCACCTACCTGATGCGCCCACAACGGGCTTGATATAGTCGGGGTGCACCAGAACCAACAGTGGCAGGAAAGGTCCAGCCCACACCAGGATCACATGGTGCATGTTGTCCAGCACCTTCTTCTCATCTCGGAGGCCCGTCTCATTCGGGAGATACTGCAGGAGGTGGTCAGGAAGGGTAGTGAGAAGGTGCCCAGCCCTGGCTTCCACAGCCCTTCCTTCCCACCAGCTCCACTGCCCTCAAAACAAACCAAGAAGGGCGTATGATTGTGAACCTTTGGTTGCACCTCACTGAGCCTCCAATCCCTCATTTGAAAACTGGAGAGGAAAATCAACTTCCTTTCCGAGAGCAGTTGAGAGGATTCGTGAAATAACAAAGTGAAAGAGCCCCAATATAAGGCCTGACACACGGCTGATAAAACAGTAGCAGCAAACACAATAATGATAAAAGCTGACATTTATCAAGTGCTTCTGTGTTAGCATTAAAACATTATAGTTTTGTTCTCTTTAACGCATATGCTTGCTTGCTTCCAGTGTTGGGCACTGCTGTGGGCATTTTTCGTATATTCATACATTTGACACACACAAGAACCCTATGATGTAGCTGCTACTATTTTCCCCATTTTACTTCACTCAGAAAGGTCAAATGACTTGTCTTAAGTTATAGGTGAGTAAGGGATTGTTTTAGTCTGGGCTTCCCCAGAAGCGGACCCAAAACAAGGGTTCTAAGGCAAGCAGTTTATTTGGGGGGATGATTCCCCAAAAACATGGGTGGGGACAGGGGAAGTGAGAGAGGCAAGATAATCAGTAAATGGGTGTCAAGGAAATTACCTCCATGGGAAACTTAGGCTCAGTCCCACTGGGGACTGGGGGCTACTGATCTCAGAGGAAACCCACAGGAGGGTGAAGGGAGCTGGGGTGTTCCTACACCAGCGTCCCCAGTCCCACAGTCCCCGCCTGAGGGTATTTACTTTGAAGCTCACGGTACACCCAGGCGGAGCAGGCCCTAGAACACAGGCGCCAGCAGCCAGAAGGCAGCCCACTGCGGCCAGAAATGGGCCTTAAAGGAGCAGGCACTGGCATCATCAGCCACACTGGCAAAGGCAGGATTTGAATACATGCCACCAAGCTCCAAAACACCTGCTCTTAACCAACGTGCTCTAAACCAACCAGCCGGCCTCAGATGTGACTCCAGGAATCATTGAGACAATGCCCTGAGCACAGGGGGTGATGCAGTTTGCTCCAGGTCACACAGGCGGCACATGATAGAGACAGGCAGGTCCACACTGATAACCACTCTCCAAAGCCTTCCTCCGAGTACTGATAACCACTCTCCAAAGCCTTCCTCCGAGTTCATCACGAGGCCTGAACCAGGAAGGTCTCCACCACTGTCACTCTGTTTCATTTAGCCCTGGAAGGGGGACCAGACAAGTCTGGCAGGGAAGTGGGGGCTGGACTTTGGGGCCCCAAAAGTTGCAGAACCCTCAGGAATCTGGCTCTCTCTCTTCTGACCTCCAAAGCCCTTTCAGAAAAGTCCATCCTGGGGTTCCCATCATGGCTCAGCAGTAATGAACCCAACTAAGATCCATGAGGATGTGGGTTTGATCCCTGGCCCCGCTCAGTGGGTTAAGGATCTAGTGTTGTCATGAACTGTGGTGAAGGTTGCAGATGCCGCTGGGATCATGCGTTGTGATTGTGGTGCAGGCTGGCAGCTGTAGCTCCGATTCGACCCCTAGCCTGGGAACCTACATATGCCACGGGTGTGGGTCTAGAAAGAAAATGAAAGAGAGAAAAGAAGGAAGGAGGGAAGGAAGGAAGGAAGGAAGGAAGGAAAAAAAGAAAAATCTGTACTTTCTCATCCAGAAGCTAGAGTGACAGAGAGTAGAGAGCTCAGATCAGGGATGCTGGAGCCAGGCAGACTGGGTTTGAACCCAGACTCTACTTCCTTAGGAACTGTGTGACCTAGGGCCAGCTGCTTAACCTCTCTGTGCCACAGTATTCCCTAGAGAAAAATGGAGATACTCACAGGACCTATCTTCTAGGACTGTCAAGGCCAAAAGAGTTAATATTTATAAAGTGCCCGAACTAATACTTGCCATATATATGTGAAATAAGCAATAAATGAAAGAAAAGGGTGGGATCCTTTTCTGGAACCACAGATTTAAAGAGAATGAGAGCATGGGAAACCACCTTGAGGGAGGGCAGATGGGGCAACAAAATCTATCTTCCTCCCACCCTGGGATCCTGTAACCTGATGCATCTCACAAGCACTGGTACCTGTTGCTACAGCAACAGCCTGGAATTACAGAGTCAGCTCTACCTCAAACCAGCTGTGTGACCTTGGGCAAACTGCTTGCCCTCTCTGATCCTCAGTCTCACTCAGATTCTGTAAAATGGGTCTCCCCAGGTCTCCAACAGGAGTTTAGGTGGGATTAGGTGCAACCCTTACTGCACACCTGTGACCTGCCCAGCCCTGCCCTGCCCTGCCCACCTCCCCAGACACACACACACACACACACACGCGCACACACACACACACACACACACACGTACACACACACCGTGCCTATGTGGCCCAGCAGCCAGTGGCGCCCGGGCGGCTCGGGGAAGCAGCGCAGCCGGCGGCACGTGATGTAGTAGCGCCAGCAGAGTCTCAGGAACTGCAGCAGCCAACGGAAGAGGAAGAAGAGCAGGGAGAGGAGGATCCCAGACAGGGCATACAAACGGAACGCCGTCTTCTCCAGTCCCAGCAGGTGCAGCACGTACTCTGTGATGGGCAGCATCCTGGGGAAACACACGGGGTGCGGGTGGGGGCGGGGGTCAGTGCAGGTGGGGACCACCCTCAAGCCACATGCGTGCCATACACTGGGTGACCCGTGGAATCAAGCATGATGGGCTTGGCTCATAGCAGGCAGTCAATACACGTCAGCCCCAGAGGCCGAGGATGCCTCTCTCTCCAGCAGTGACCTCCAGCCAACATATATCCTCAGCTTTGACTTTAAACCCTACGCATATACATTGCATTAAGGGAATGTAAAACAGTGCAGCCGTGCTGCATAGAATGGTAGGGTGGCTCCTTAAAAAATTAAGCAGAGAATTACCATATGTTCTAGCAATTCCACTTCCCGGTACATCCCCAAAAGAAGTGAAAGCAGAGACTCAAACAGATATGTGTACACTCATACTCATGACAGAACTATTCACAATAGCCTAAAGGAAGAAGCAATACCAGCATCCACCAACAAAAGAATGAATACACAAAATGCAGTCCATACATACAGCAGCATATTGTTCAGTCTTTAAAAAGAAGGAAATAACAAACCAAATGTCCATCGACAGATGATTGGATTAGGAAGATGTGGTATATATACACAATGGAATACTACTCAGCCATAAAAAAGAACAAAATAATTCCATTTGCAGCAACATGGATGGAATTAGAGACCCTCGTACTGAGTGAAGTAAGTCGGAAAGAGAAAGACAAATACCGTATGATATCACTTATTTCTGGAATCTAATATACTACACAAATGAACCTTTATAGAGAACAGAAAATCACGGACTTGGAGAACAGATTCATGGTTGCTGAGGGGGAGGGGGATGGAATGGGATGGTTTGGGAGTCTGGGGTTAACAGATGTAGACTATTGCCTTCGGGATGGAAAAGCAAGGAGATCCTGCTGTATAGCACCAGGAACTATGTCTAATCACTTGCGACAAATCTATATATGTATGCTTAACCGGGTCACCACTCTGTACAGTTGAAAAACTGACAGAAAACTGTAAACCAGCTATAATGGAAAAATAAAAATCATTATATTAAAAAAATAAATAAAATGTTTTAAAAAGAAGGAAATTGTAACACATGTTACATGGATGAACCTAGAGGATATAAGGCTGAATGAAATAACCCAGACACAAAAGGGCAAATCCTGGGTGATTCCACTTATATGAGGTCCCTGGAGTGGTCAGATTCATAGACACAGAAAGAAGGATGGTGGTCACCAGGCCCTGTGGAGAAGAGAATGGGGTGTCAGTGTTTAATAAGCAGAGGGTTTTAGCTGGGGAAGATGAAAAAATCAGGATATGGGGGTGATGGTTGCACAACAATGTGAATTACTTAATACCACTGAACTATACACTTGAAATGGTTAAGACGGTAATTGTTATGCCGATTGTACAACAATTAAAAATCTTTTTAAACATACAGACAGTGTAGTTCCCATTGTGACTCAGCGGTAACAAACCAGACTAGTACCCATGAGGGCGCAGATTTGATCCCTGGCCTCGCTCAGTGGGTTAAGGATCCAGCATTGCTGTGAGCTGTGGTGTAGGTCGCAGATGCGGCTCGGATCTGGCATTGCTGTGTCTGTGGCGAAGGCAGGAAGCTGTAGCTCTGATGCAACCTCTAGCCTGAGAACTTCCATATGCCGCGGTTGCGGCCCTAAAAAGACCAAAAATTAAATTAAATTAAATTAAATTAAATTAAATTCAGCCTGGTGGAGGTGATACACCTGCTGGAAGGCCCGGGTAGGGGAAGCTATAAGGGTGGGGAGCAAGCAGCCTTCCAAAATGAAGCTCAGAGGGCTCCAAGTCGTAAGTCCAGGCTGATGCTATGAACTAGAGCCGCTGCTGTGCAGTTAGGGCTGCCTCTCCCACGAGCAGCTCCAGGTGACAAACTCCACAGGAAGCAGCCATGGGTATTTACGGCTCTGTCAATTTAATAGTGGGTAACAATTCTCGCCGGCAATACTGAGGAAGCCAGCTAGCCGTGACTACGAAGAAACGTGACCTTCCTCTGGCTTCCACCGGCCAGGCCTTCCACCAAGGCTTCCAGAAGCATTTCTTCAGCATTCAGCTGGAAAGTCATGTCTGAGCCCCTGCTATGTCTGTGACTCTGTCCTGGGCGTGGGGTTGTAAGGATGTCAGGACAGACATCCCCTAGGGGGGACACCGACCAAAGACTACATGCTAGGACACTAACCAAAGACTACATGTCATGGAGAAGGTAAAGTGGGGAGTTCCTGCTGTGGCACAACAGGATCTGCAGGGTCTCTGCGGCAGGTTCGATCCCCAGCCCCCAGCCTGGCACAATGAGTTAAGGATCTGTGTTGCCGAAGCTGCGGCACAGGTTGAAACTGCGGCTCGGATCTGATCCCTGGCCCAGGAACTCCATATCCTGCGGGGCTGCCAAAAAAGAAAAAAGCCTGACTAGTATCCATGAGGATGCAGGTTTGATCCCTGGCCTTGCTTGGTGGGTTAAGGATCCAGCCTTGCAGCAAGCATCAGTATCGGTTGCAGATGCTTCAATTTGGGGGGGGGACAGGTTTGGGGATGCATCATTTATTCCACTTCATGATCTGGGTGCAGGTGACATATCTGGGTTCAGTCTGGAAAAATGCCAGTTCTAGAATGTGCACTTCCCTGTATGTATATTATACCTCAACTTAAATTTTTAGAAATAAAATGAAAAGCTGTTTGGAGATTGCACTATGCTTTAAAATGCATTTTGGATTCAAATCACAGTTCTGCTCTTCACCAAGGAAGTAGCCTAGAGTGAGTCCAGTCCCCACCGTTAGCTTCCATCTTCCAACCCGTGAAATGGGTTAATAATAACAGGACCTACATCTCAAGGTTGTTTAGGATACTTCAGAGAGGTGAGACTGGGCACGTAGCATGTAAATTTTCAGCTGTTATTCCTATTTTCTTTCTTTTTCTTTTCTTTCTTTCCTTGGCCCCACCCACAGCATTCAGAAGTTCCAGGGCCAGGGATCAAACCCGCACCACAGTAGCTACCTGAGCCACAGCAATGACAAGGCTGGATCCTTAACCCGCTGCACCACCAGGAAAGTCCCATTTTTCCTATTTATTTTACTATTTTATAGAAGTCAGAGAAATTCAAAGCTAACACTGTCAGGATTCTGTAGGAGGCTGGCAGACCCCACCCATTCCTCCCTGCATCAGTCCGCGATCTCATCCCAGACCTCATCCCAGACGCCAGGCAAGGCCCGCAGCAGCCCCACCCTGGCAGAAGAGGCCCATCCTCCCTGCTGGGGCGGGCATTATCTGAAGATGGAAGAGCCGGTGACTGGCTCTGAGGCCGGCCCACACCCACGGAGCTCTGGTTTGTCAGGTTAGCCCAGCCGCCAGTTGGGGACTTGTCATACAAGGTGTGTGGCATCCTGAGAAAGAATGCAGTAACGTGGACCCTGGCCCATTAGAAACCACAGATCTGCCTCTTCTTGAACTGCAAGACCCACCTCCCGTGGCAGCCTAACAGCCAGGCACCCAGCATTGGCCCCCACTGCCCGACATCTCAGCCCTGTCTCTGCCCCCTCTAGTGGCAGCCTGCCCTCTATCCTGGCTCACGGTACCTCCATGACCCCTCTGTGCCAAAGACTGCCCCACCCAAGACTCATACTCTTCCAAAGTGCCAGATCCCAGAAGGTGCAAGCCAGGAGGGTGCCTACCCCCAGTTTCTGGGGTTTTGAGCAAAAGCTTCAGGGGCAGTTCTGAGGTCAGGGCCGAGTTGAAGGGCGAGTATGAAGTCTCGCTATGGCTTTGGGCATATTGCAGACATTTACCTACAGCTTCTCAGCCTAAAGGAGATCCTGGCAGGAAAAAAATAAAATGTGTAAAAGCTACCAGTCATCTAAACTCTTCAAGGGCTGCAATCGTCTCTGCCCACCATCCCCATCAAGTGTGGCCATGCTTGAATGTGAGCCTCAAAAAGGATTCCATAGAACCCTGCCTTTTAGCCGTGTGACCTCAGGGGAGTGTCAACCTCTCAGAGCCTTACGGATTTCCTCATCCATAAGACAGGATGTTCACGGGGCAAAGATGATGACGCATCATTTTTTAATGTGCTCCTCTCAGGGCTTGAGTGAGGACAGTAAGTCCCTCTCACTGCTGTCGGTGCTGTGATCATATTCCCTGTTGTCACCCAGCCATCGAGGATTTGGAGAATCCGGCCCAAGCCCACCCGGGGAGGAGAGATGGGGCCCATTCTCTGAATGCCTCCAGAGTCATCCAAGCCCCTCTGCAGATACCAACCCAGGTCACAACCAGACACTAGCCCAGAGCTAATGTTACCGCGCAGAAACCCAAGCTGGGCTACACAGAGAGGCCAGAGCCATCGGAAAGTGCCCAGGATCTGGGGGTCAGCCAGGGCTGGTTTGTTCAAATCCCAGCTCCCCTACTGTCTTCTTCCCACCTCCAGCCTGAGACCCATCAGCTGGTGGGCGTCAGTTGCCGCGCATGGTCTGGGTTGGCGAGCCATGCCCTGGTCCAAGAGGCTGGGCGGGCGGTGGGTGGGGGACCCCTGGGATACCAGGAAGCGTTATTTCTCTGACATCCAACAGACGTCAGCTGGGACCAACCTCAGGACCTCACGCCACCCTCACAGCCAACTTTGGGGACCCAGGTGGGCATCGTCTTTGCACAGAGGGACACTTGCAGGCTCTGTGCCGGCGATGTGCAGGGACCGTGAAGGCGGCGGGACCGCAAGCCAGTTCATCAGTGGGTAGCACGGCCTCCATTTAAGACAAGGTGGAGTGGTGAAATCCCAGTGACCCATTCACTCAGCCTTAAGGAAGTGTCCCAGGGCTGGGCTCGGATCCGACTAAGATGCCCTGATGAGGAGGGATGTGTCTTCTTGAAGCCCCTCCCACCTTGGACACACGGAGAAAAGGGCACATCCAGGACCCCGAGGCGCACACAGAAGAAACCGCGCACAAGTGCAGCGACAGTCGCGGACACGTCTACATCCACTCACACACACACACACACACACACACCTGAGGTTCCCCCCCCCCCCGCCCCCCGGCCCAGGCCATCCTGTCCTGGGCCCTGGGGACTCCCGGGGCCGGTTGTGCCCCTGCCCGCCACTGCGCGAAGACTCTCGCACCCGCGCTACCAGCACCGGAGCCCGTGCGCCTTGGGTAACCCGGCAGAGCTGCGGCCGCACTCGGGTTACAGCCCTCGTCCCTGCCCGCGTGCACACTCACTCTGCAGGTCTCGGCCTCCGGCCCGGCCCTCGATCCAGCTCCGCCAGAGCCTCAACCTCGGCTCTGACCGCGCCGTCCGGCGGCCCGGCCCTTTAACCCGGCCCCGCCCCCCCCCCCTCCGCTCGCCTCAGCCAGAGTCCCGCCCCTGGCACGCCCCCGATCTCGCCAGCCTCTGGGCGGGGATCGAGGCGCGGTCCCCAGAGACTCAGAGCCGTGGAGAGAGACAGAAAGGGAAAGACACAGAGGCTGACCTGGAGAGACTGACAGAGACAAAGAGACAAAGAAAGAGACAGGCGAAAAGACAAAGATTTAAAGGCACCCAGAGGCCCAAACCATCACGTTTTCCTGCCGCTCTGGCTCCCTTTAGTGCCCAGGTCGCCTCTGGAGCACTGTCTAGTACCCTCCATCCACACCAGCACCTCTCACGGCCCCAGTTCAGCATCTGCTCCCAAGGTGGGACAGCGGGCTCTAAGCCAGCAACCCTGGTACCCCACAAGCCCCCAGGAGCCGTCTCTGGGACCCCAGGAGATCTCCAGATTTCATCAGCTCTTGGGAGCCAGCCCTTTGCCCCTTCTGCATCCCGGGTCCAACCCATCTGCCTGGGGCAATGCAACCAGCCTCTCCTCCTAGGAAAACCTCCAGCCTCAACAAGCAGCACAGACCACTCCACCCACGCCCCGCCGGCTGCCTTGCCGCCTCCTACCAGGATGCTGTCCTTGGTCAGCCCACATGCTCAAGGGGTGCCCAGAGTCAGCCCCACCCCTAGACAGATATCGTTCCCTGGTGGGTGGGTGGGGGGCTGACGCGGGCAAGCGGGCAAACGGCTGGGAGGACTCACAGCTGGCCTCCAGCTCCGCAGTTCCCCGCCATCACCCCAGAGCCAAGCAGAGGACCTCGCTCATACCAGATACCCAGAAATACCCGTCAAAGCTGGGGCATGGCCACTGGAGATTAAAGAGAGCAAAGGCCCAGGCTGTTATTGCAGGTCCGTCTGGGGAAGCTGAGGCACGTGCTGCAGGCTCCAGAAGAGACGTGACTGTCTGGGTTCAGGCGGGGGCCAGGTCAGTCGCCGAGAAGCCTGAAGCTATGAGAAGATAATGCTCTGCTCTCAATGAGTCCCAGAGTTCAAACTACAGTGAACTATAAAGAAGCTGAAGAAACGGCCAGGAAGTTCAGATTCTTCGCCCACTCCCCGGGATGAATGATCAAAAATAAATTCTTTTATTCTTTTTTTTTTTTTTTTCAAAAATAAATTCTTGACTAAGTTACAGATGTAGTGCCCGGTAAGTGAGCCAGATCTGGCTCAGGGAGCCAAGCAGGCAGGAGGTCCGGTGAGCCTGGTGGAAGGGCCAAGAGATGGGACGGGCCCAGAGGAGTGCTGGACTCTCAGAGGACAGAGCTGGGGCCAAAGTCAAATGCAAAGCCAGGTAGAACAGGCGGACCCGGGAAGCAGAGGGTTCAAGTGGCTCCATCCGTCACCATGTGCCCACCTCGGAAGGGTGTTAGAATGCTTTAATCTCACCCAGCGTGATTCTCCCCACAACCCCAGGAGACATCTGGCAATGTCTGGAGACATGTTTGGTTGTCACATCGGCAGTTGGGGTGCTGCTGGTATCTGGTGGATAGAGGTCAGGGATGCTGGCTGAACACCCTACAAGACACTCACAGGACAGCCCCTCACAACAGAGAAAGTCAACACGGCCAAGGGTGAGAAACCCTGCTTGAAGGTGTAAGGAGTGCTTTCGTGTTTCAGTACACGGTCCAGCCCTCTCCCTCAGCAGCAAATCCTGATTGCTATCTCCGTGTCCTCGTTCAGAGAAAGCAGCGGCTCTCCAACCCGGTCCACGGACAATGTCCACTCAGGCAAGTCCCTGAGATCGCGGTCTCCTCGAGGGTGCTCTGCCCCCCGCCACCCCAGGATCAGCTAGAGCGGGCTGGGCCGGAATTGGCTCAGAATTAGTCAAGCTGACAGTGGAGCACCCCTGGAATATGGCAGAGGATAAAAACAGACCAGATCCCTGTCCTTATGGAACTGAGATTCAAGTGGGGGAACTCACAGAAATTTCCACTCTCAAAGGGTTATGACAAGAGATCTGCCATGTGAGGCTGGGCATCGGGTCCCCAGCTGAAGCCTGAGTAACAGGAATAAATGTTGCGTCGCACTGCACACCTTGAGTATACATACATTTTACTTGTTAATTATACCTAAATAAAACTAGACAGAAAGAATAAATTTTGAATGAATGAATGAATGAATGATTTTTTACAAGTCTGAACCTTATAGAAAATGCTCTGGCTGGTTCCCAAAGTCTGATACAAGTACCCTTATCTATTGAACACAGTAATTTTACATGGCACATAGAGGAACATTTTCTATATACGTTTTCTATTTTATGTATTTATATTAAATGAGAGATTGTTTTGATGTGCAGAAGAAAAAAAAAATATTTGGCCTAAATAGCAAATCCGCGGTTTCATGGGTATAATAATGATATAAATTTTGTTCGAAATAAATAAGGCTTAAAAGGGAGAGCACCGAGAGAAAACTTTTAATTAGGTAATAGAAAGGGAATATGTAGATGGAGCAAAAAAAAATTGTGACATGGTTGTGAATGGGTGATATTTCACAATCTAAAACCACCTTCCTGTATTAAGACAGAGACAGAAAAGGAGGCTGAGGATCTCAAAATCTGAGCTTTGGAAAAACCAGGGCTTTGGCCTTTCCCAAACTCGAATTCCAGAAAACCAGAAGCAGAGGGCTCAAAACTTGAAGGAGGGAATTCTCAAAGAAATATAAGATCATCCCCCCCGCCTCCCCCGGCCGCCACTTGCTCCAACAGGTGGTAAACTTGGCTGATTTCTTTATCTTTTATTTTCTTGAAGTTCTCACTAGGTGGCGAGTGTGGGAGGGGGCGGTGTTTTGAGGGGAAGAAGAGGCCACACAAATAATCCATGCTTTGTTGCTCGGAGGAGGCAGAAGCCAGGCCTGGGAAGGCGACGTGAGGGATGTGACATCTGAACCAGGACTTCGGGGAGAGGTTGGATTTCAACAGGTGCAGGAAAGGGGGTGGGACTTGAGCACAGAGAAACCGGAGGGTGTGGCTTGGCGGTGGCTTTCCCTGGCCTTGGGCTGTGAGAGTCAAGGAGGCTCAAGAGGTGCGGGGCTTGAAGTCCAGTCCAAGTGGCTGAAGGTTGATCTGGTGAGTGATGGGGAGCCACGAATGTCCTTGAGCAGGGGAGAAGCTCCCTGTTGACTGCTTTGTTTTAAAGCACATAGGAGGAGTTCTCATTGTGACTCAGTGAAAATGAACTTGACTAGCATCCATGAGGACTAGGGTTCAACCCATGACCTCGCTCCGTGGGTTAAGGATCTGGTGTTGCCATGAGCTCTGGTGTAGGTCGCAGACGTGGATCAGATCCTTTGTTGCTGTGATTGTGGTGCAGGCCGGCAGCTGCAGCTCTGATTCGATCCCTAGCCTGGGAAGTTCTATATGCTGCTGGTGTGGCCCTAAAAAGACAAAAAAAAAAAAAAATTCAAAAAAAAAATAAAGCACATGGAAGCTTACTTTTTTTTTTTTAAGGGGTGTGCAGGATGTCCATATTGGTGACTAGCTGGATGTGAGTTTCTAGGAAACAGAGAAGGTGTCAGCCCAGCTCCTCCACCCTTGGAGAGATGGAAACAAGGAAGAAGGAGCGAGCTGAGGGGCCTGGAGGTGGGGAATCACTGCGTGTAGGCTTCTTGGCCTTGTGACCCGGGAAAGTCATATGATCTTTGCAAGCCTCCATCCCCAGAGAGATGAAATGCAGGAGATGGCCACGAGGTGAGCTGGTGTCTGCAGGGTGCTCAGCCCCCTGCCTGGCACAGAGCAAGGGCTGGACAGACATCGGCAATTCAAGTTTGTGGTTTGATTTGGGCTATCCCAGCCATTCTCAACTGGGGCAGGTTGTCCCCTCAGGGGACATTTGGCAATGTCTGAAGATACTTTTGGTTGTCACACTGTGGAGGGGCAGGTGCTACCGGTATCCTGTGCGTGGAGGCCAGCGATGCTGCTCGTCATCCTACAGAGAACAGGATGGCCCTTACCACAGAGTAGCAGCCAGCCACAAATGTCAGCGGTGCCAAGGCTGAGAAACTCTGGGTTACGATGAGTCTAAAAGACCCATGGGACACTCAGAGAGACACCCAGGAGACAGCTAGACCCATTAGAAGAAATGCATCTGTAAGTCACCTGCATTGGGAAGACAGTGGGTGCCAGGGGAGTGGGTCAATGACGTCACTCCAGGAGTGGGACAGAGAAGAGGATTGGGAAGCAGCAGTGTTGATCACGGCTGCATTTAGAAACAGGATAAGCAGAGGCATGGAGCTGGAGGAGGAGACGGCTCACATCTGCGAGGTTGAGTAAGTACCACCACCTGTGCCAGAGGTCACGGCGCCCAGGCCCTAGCAAGCGATGGGGCTTTGTGGTTCCCAGTCACCAGAGTCCCCAGTCTGGCTCAACAGACTGAGGTCAGAGTGGAAGGGAAGGAAGTAGAGGGGGTGGCCCGACTAAGGAGCTGGTTCCAGAAGGACCTCGGGAAGTGGGTAAAGGTAGCATGCGGCATGGTTGCAGGGCAAGGCTTTTACTGGAGCTCCAGAAGCTCACGGCAGATTTTCAGGGGCAGAGACGAAAAGGGAAATCTCGTTGTACACTGTTGGTGGGAACACCATGGAAAAACAGTTGGGTGGCTCCTCTTGTGAGGAACTGTATATACTTCCCAAGCCCCACTCCTAAATGTATACCCAAAAGAACAAAACACAGGGATCCAGACAGACACACGAAGGCACATGTTCATAGCAGCATTAGATGGAATCAGTGGTTGCAAAACATTGGTGAATGTACTAAATGCCACTGAATTGTATGCTTTCATTTTTTTTTTTTTTTTGTCTTTTTGCCTCAATTGGGCCGCACCCACGGCATATGGAGGTTCCCAGGCTAGGGGTCTAACAGGAGCTGTAGCCGCCGGCCTACGCCACAGCCACAGCATCGCGGGATCCAAGCCACGTCTGTGACCTACACCACAGCTCACGGCATTGCTGGATCCTTAACCCACTGAGCGAGGCCAGGGATCAAACCTGCAACCTCATGGTTCCTAGTCAGATTCGTTAACCACTGCGCCATGACGAGAACTTCAAACTGGATTTTTTTTAACTTTCTCTTTCTGATGTCTCATTTTTAATGTATAGAAATACAACAGGGGAGTTCCCTTCGTGGCTCAGTGGTTAACGAATCTAAGAACCATGAGGTTGCAGGTTCGATCCCTGGCCTCGCTCAGTGGGTTAAGGATCCGGCGTTGCCATGAGCTGTGGTGTAGGTTGCAGACGTGGCTCAGATCCTGCATTGCTGTGGCTGTGGTATAGGCTGTCGGCTACAGCTCCTGTTAGACCCCTAGCCTGGGAACCTCCATATGCCGCGGGTGCGGCTCTATATAAAAGGAAAAAAGGCAAAAAAAAAAGAAAGAAATACAACAGGGAGTCCCCTTCGTGGCTCAGCAGTTAAGGATCTTTGCTGTGGTGAGCTGTGGCATAGGTCTCAGATGAGGTTCAGATCTGGCATTGCTGTGGCTGTGGTGTAGGCCAGCAGCTATAGCTCCAATTTGACCCCTAGCCTGGGAAACTCCATAAGCCATGGGTGTGGACTTAAAAAGACAAAAAAAAAGTTTTTATCACGAATGGATGTTGAATTTTGCCAAATGCTTTTTCTACGTCTATTAAGATGATTGTGTGATTTTTAGTCTTTCCTTTTATTAGTGTGGTATATCACATTGATTGATTTGCATGTGTTGAACCATTCTTGTGATGCTTGAATAAATCCAACTTGATCATGGTGTGTGATCCTTTTTAATGAATTGTTGGATTTAGTTTGCTAATATTTTTTGAGAATTTTTTTCATTTATATTCATCAAAGATATCGGCCTGTAATTTTTTTTTTTTTTTTGTCCTTTTGCCTTATCTAGGGCCGCACCCGTGGCATATGGAGGTTCCCAGGCTAGGGGTCTAACAGGAGATGTAGCCACTGGCCTTCGCCACAGCCACAGCAATGCAGGATCCAAGCCGCGTCTGCAACCTACACCACAGCTCACGGCAATGCCGGATCCTTAACCCACTGAGCAAGGCCAGGGATCGAACTTGCAACCTCATGGTTCTTAGTTGGATTCATTAACCACTGAGCCACGAAGGGAACTCCTGTAATTTTCTTTTATTTTTCTTTTCTTTTTTTTTTTTTTTTGGTAGTGTCTTTGTCTGGTTTGTGTATCAAGGCAAAGGCAGCCTCCTAAAATGAGTTCAAGAGTGTTCCCTCCTCTTCAATTTTTTGGAATAGTTTGAGAAAGATAGGTATTAGTTCTTCTTTATACGTTTGGTAGAATTCCCCTGTAAAGCTCTCCAGTCTGGACACGTACTTGCTGGGAGTTTTTAAATTACAGACTCAATTTCACTTCTAGTGATGGGTCTGTCAAACTGTCTGTCTCTTCTTGACTCAGTCTTGGTAGGCTCTGTGTTTCAGAAGGAGAGGGATGGATGAAAGGAGAGAACTTCCCAAGGAGGAGGAAGACAATAGCAATAAAAACCCAGGTGGATGGAGCTCCTGCTGTGGCCCAGTGGGATGGGATCAGCAGCGTCTTGGGAGCACCGGGACATGGGTTCAATCCCCAGCCTGGCCCAGTGGGTTAAGGATCTGGCATTGCCACAGCTGTGGCTTAGTTCAAGGCTGGGGCTCAGATTTGATTCCTGGTCCGGGAGCTCCATATGCCGCAGAAGGCGGCCAAAAAAAAAAAAAAAGAAATAAGAAATAAAGAGCCGTGTGGAGATGCTTTGGAATGGGCGGAGGGAGCAGAGGCCCTGGTCCTCAGAAACTAGAGATGGGGAGCGTGTTACCCTAGAAATGAGGGTGCTGCTGGGGAGGGTGTGGAGCTCAGAGGACAAAGGTGCAAGGTCCTCGTCCTCTGGGAGCTGGGAGGGGGCGTGACTTCTTCCTGGGCAGAATCCTAGTAATCCAGTCACTCTGGAGAAGGTGAGGTGGGCGGCAGGAAACAAGGTGTCCCTTCTGGCCTTTGCCTGGAGTAACCCAGTCCCCTCCCTTCCCCCGCACACAACTGTCTCCTTTTCCCCATAGTTTGGGGAAGATTATTCTCTGCCTCCCTATACCAGGGCCCAAGGATTTGTGAAGTAGAAGATAAGTGATACCACTGACAGCACAGATAATTCATTCTGACCGCCCCTAAGACCATCAGACTCCATCAACCTACACCTCAGCCAATTAAATGCTCTCCTACCCCCCAGCTGATCAAGCTCTGATTAGACTCCACCACCTTCCACCTCTGTCACTCCTAATCCTCAGCCAATCAGAACCTCTCCTGCTTCTCAGACACTCAGACCCCACCCTCCTGCTTCTTGACTAATAAAACTACTCACTAATCCCGTCAATCAGACTCCCCAGCTGATCCGGCTCAGCGCCCCCACTCAGCCTATCAGAAACAACCTTCTTCTCCCTCAATCAGTAAGACTGCCCCTTTAGGAGAAGCCCATGTAGGCCTGGCTCTGCCACTTACCAGCTCTGTGGCGTGTGTGGCCTGGACTGCTCTTCTGAATGTCTCTGTGTGTTATTCTTCTCAACTGTAAAATGAGGGCAGTCGTTCTCTATCCGTCTTAGGGATGAAAAGTGGACTCTCCCTAGGAATGTGTTGTATAAATGTATATTGTTATTATTTCTCCTCCCTTCCTCAAATCCCCTAAAGTTGTTGCCTCTGCTGAAATACCTGCTCCTGCCAGACCAACTCCTATTCATCCTTCAAAACCCAACTGCAGCAGCCCCTTCTCCAGGGGCTTTTCTATGCTCCTTTCCCAGGCTGTACTCAAGTTCCCACTGTAGGCTCTCCCAGCTACCCCAGGGCTAGGCCTTTTGGGACCCAAGTAACTCCCAGCATGAGGCAGGGCACAGACTGTTGGTGCCATTTGAAGAGCTGATGGCCAACTGAGTCCATGAACAAATCAATTTTAATACTGGTTATCTGGAAAGGGAGTCCAGACTGGGATTTGGGGGAATTATTAAATCCTTAAACTCACATGACAAATCACGAGTTCATTTTTTTCCAGGGAGACTGTGAGCCACAACTTTCACCAGATTTCAAAAAAGACGAATAAAGGACTTTGTTTTGAAGGTCCATAGTGGGCCAGTGACTTGCCCAATGTGACACAGTCTAGTGCTGGGAACATGGTCAGGATTTTAATTCCTGTGAGCCATCTCAGGAGATTTCTGGATGGCAAGAATGAAAAAGCCCTTCATCTTCATGATCCAATTTAGGAAGAAAGAAAATTTACATTTATAATAAGAGGCCCAGTGGTCACTCGTTTGATAGACATTTATTGAACACGGGAATGCTGTGTGCCAGGCCCTGGTCTCAGCCCTGGGGGTGCCACACTGAGCAGGACAGGTCCCTGCCCTCCTGCAGTTTTCATCCAAGTAGCAGAGACTGCAGTCAAATGAATAAGGAGTGAACAATGAATGAACAAATGAATGAACAAGGAGTGAACAAATGAATAAGGAGTTCCCATCACGGCTCAGCAGAAAATAATCTGACTAGTATCCATGAGGATGCGGTTCGATCCCTGGCCTCACTCAGTGGGTTAAAGATCAGCGTTGCTGTGAGCTGTGGTATAAGTCACAGATGCAGCTCGGGTCTGGCATTGCTGTGGCTGTGGGATAGGCCAGCAGCTACAGCTCCAGTTCGACCCCTAGCCTGGGAACCTCCATGTGCTGTGGTTGCAGCCCTAAAAAGACAAAAAAAAAAAGAAAAAGAAAAGAAAAGGTAAGACAACGTGTGGTAAGGAATTTAGTAAAGGAGATATTCCCACGGGGAAACCTGGGAACCTAGTTTAGATAAGGTGGCTAGAGCTAGGCCTCCAGGAGAAAGTGTTGAGTGGTCCCTGGATGATAGAAGACAGGAACGGGAGCAGCCCAAGCAAAGTGAAGGGCAAGTGCAAAGGTCCTGAAGCTGAATGAGGGTGGTACCCTCGAGGAGCAAGAGAGCAGTGGGCTGGACTGGGGAACTCACGAGGAGAGGAGATCAGAAGTGGGGGAAGAAGCCAGTTGTGAAGATTCTAGCGTGTGCCTGGCAGAAATGAGAGGGCAGGGGCGAGGGTTAACTCCAGGTGGAGGGACCAGCAAAAGCCAATGCCTAGAGGCAAGGAAGTGCCTGGCCCATGCCTAGAGGCAAGGAAGTGCCTGGCCCATGCCTAGAGGCAAGGAAGTGCCTGGCCCATGCCTAGAGGCAAGGAAGTGCCTGGCCCATGCCTAGAGGCAAGGAAGTGCCTGGCCCATGCCTGGGGGCAGGGGGAGCGGAAGTCAGCCTGCCACCAGCTGTGCTGACATAAACTGTAGAGCAAAAAGGAGGAGGGAGAAGTTTGGGGGCAAGGTGACCTCCGCCAGTTGTCATTTCATGATCACAGGCCACCCCAGCCTGATTCGGCAAGATTCCGTATTGTCAAAGATGAGCTCCCCAAAGAACAAATCAACAGAGCCACAAACCTCTCCTCCAAGACGACCTGCCTTAGAGGTCTCACCTCACTAGCTTCCAGGGGGGTTAAGCTTCAGGAAACCTCAAAAATGCTCGCAGGCTGGATCTAGCCACCAATTGCTATGTGGCTTTTAGCAAGTTACTTCTTCCCTTTGAGCCTGAGCCGACCAATTTTCTGTTTGATTCGTCTGTAACTCCAAGCCTTAACAAAGGCTCCAGCCTCCATCCACCACACTCGTTCTCCATCGTATAAAGAGAGATGGAGGTTCAGAGTATAACTCGCCCGAGGTGGGAGTTGAACCTGGATCTGTTGGACTGCAGGGGGTGGTAAGGCTATGGGAGTCCAGTCCTAAGACCCTACCGAGCAAGTATCTGGCACTGAGTGGCCACTAAGCCGACAGGAGGTCATCAGCTCCAGGATGGTGTGGTGCCACCTCTCCTAGCCTCGGTTTCCTTGGCTGTAAAATGAGGATTTAGAATTCTCTCCTCATTGGCTTTGAGAGGCATCAGAGATATCAAGTGCGGGCAAATAAATGGTAGGGTTTGGAGGCTTCTCAAAAAGTTAAACATGAGTTACTCCACGGCCCAGAAATTCCATTCCTAGATGTAGACCCCCAAAGAATGAAGAACTGTATTTGGGAGTTCCTGTTGTGGCTCAGCCGGTTAAGGACCCGACATAGTTTCTGCGAGGATGTGGGTTTGATCCTCGGCCTCACTCAGTGGGTTACGTACCCAGCATTGCCTCAAGCTGCAGCATATGTTGCAGATGCAGTTTGGATCTAGTGTTACCATGGCTGCAGTGTAGGCCTGCAGCTGCAGCTCCAGTTCGACCCCTCATCCAGGAACGTCTAAATGCTGCAGGTGTGGCCCTGAGAAGAAAAGGGAGAGAGAACTATACTCAAACAAGTACACGTGCATGCATTTTCATAGCGGCACTATTCACAATAGCCAAAAGTGGAGACAACCCCAGTGCCCATCAAATGATGACCAGATAAGCAATGCGAGGTATATCCATAGAATGGAATTTTTTTTCCTTTTTTTTGGGGGGGGGGCCACAACCGCGCCACATGGAAGTTCCCAGGCAAGGGGTCAAATTGGAACTGTAGCTGCAGGTCTACACCGGCGTACACCACAGCCACAGCAGCACAGCCACAGCAACACAACTTGCGTCTGCAACCTACATTACAGTTCACGGCAACACCGGATCCTTAACCCACTGAATGAGGCCAGGGATCGAACCCACCTCCTCATGGATACTAGTCAGGTTCGTTACCACTGAGCCACAATGGGAACTCCCTGGAATCCTTTTCTAACTCAATGAATTTTATGAGATTTATAGGTATACAATGATCATCACATAGAAGGGAATCCAATTCAGTCATCGAAAGGAATGAAGCCCTGACACATGCTACAACGTGGATGAACCTCAAAACACTATGCCGAATGGAAAAAATCCAGGCTAAAAGATCACATCTTCTATGATTCCATTAATATAAAATGTCCAGAAGAGGTGATTCTTAGAGACAGGAAGCAGACTGGTGGTTGCCCGAGGTGGGGGGTGGGGAGTGCGGGGAAAAAGGGAGTGCTTACTCAATCCGTATGAGGTTTCCGTCAGGGGTGATGAAAATGTTTTGGTGAGCTGATAGAGCTGAGTTGCACAATACTGTGAATTACTACATGCCATCGAATTGTTCACTTGAAATTGATTAATTTTATGGTGTTTGAATGTCACCCCGATAATAAATGAATAACCAATAAATAGTGGGAAGTAGATTGGTGTGATTTCATATCACCCTTCCTTTGCCACAAGCATGAGATAGATATATGATTATTTTCACTTTAGAGATGGAAAAATCAAGACACAGAGAGAGAAGGGTGCTCCACCTAGGGAGTGGGACGTCTGATCTGGACCTGGGGTCTCTCTGTCCTTAAGCAGCTTCCACCTCTCTGCATGAGAGCCATGCGAGTGACACACACCCATGGTAAGATTGCCACTCTTGGAGCATAGGTGATTCAGCAAGAGGGCAAAGGGAAGAACCCAGGATACTAGGCGGGTTGACCCGGTTTTTTTCCTCTGGCCCAGAAGAACTCAGCCAGGGAAGCCCAGAGCTAAGGGCCCATCCTTTGTTCAGGCAGAAAACCTTCTGTTACTGTCACCTATCTGTGCCCAGTCATATGCTGAATGCCCTCCAAGAAGACAGCCCCGGAGTGAAGAGCATGGAGTTTGACACAGACACTCTCATCCTCTCAGTGTCAAAGCTGAGCCAGAGAAAGGACTCTGGAGCTCAGAAAGGCAAAAGGAGAAAGCCTGAGAAGAAGGGAAGCCTTCCTGAATATTGGAGATGGGTTTTTTTGTTTTTTGTTTTTGTTTTTGTTTTTTTCTTTTTAGGGCCACACCTGTGGCATGATATTTCCCGGGCTAGGGATCAAATAGGAACTGCAGCTGCCAGCCTACGCCACAGCTGTAGCAACGCCAGATCCGAGCCTCATCTGTGAGCTATGCCACAGTTTGTAGCAATGCCTGATCCTTAACCCACTGAGAGATAAAGGGATGGAACCCCTATCCTCATGGACACTACGTCAGGTTCCTAACCCACTGAGCCACAGTGGGAACTCCTGGGAACGGGTTTTGAAGTATATATAGGAGTCCATCAGGTCAAATGAAAAAGGTCACAAGTTTTTACACCCACATACATTACTAGGGAGGATGTAAAGTGATGTGATCTCTGGAGAGGGGAAATTAGTAATATCTGGCAAAAGTATATATGTATTTATCCACTTATAGGAGAAATCCCAATTGTTTTCTTGCAAAAGTAAGATGAATGAAAAAGGTTTTCATAGCAGCACTACTTGAAATGTCAGAAGACTGAAAATAACACATATATCCATCAGTAGGGAACTGGTTTTTTGTTTGTTTTTGTCTTTTTAGGGCTGAGCCCACAGCATATGGAAGTTCCCAGGTTAGGGATCAAATCAAAGCTGCAGCTGCCGGCCTATGCCACAGTCACAGCAATGCAGGATCCGAGCCACATCCGCAAGCTACTCTGCAGCTTGCAGCAATTCCAGATCCTTAACCCCCTGAGAGAGGCCAGGGATCAAACCCGCATCCTCATGGATACTAGTTGGGTTCTTAACCGGCTGAGTCACAGGAGGCATTTCGGGCATTGCTGAATAAACTGTGTCACAGCCAGATGGTGGAGCACTATGTAGCTATAAAAAGGAATTAGAGAGATGGAGTTCCTGTCGTGGCTCAGGGGAAACGAATCTGACCAGTATCCATGAGGACGCAGGTTCGATCCCTGGCCTCGCTCAGTGGATTAAGGATCCGGCGTTGCCGTGAGCTGTGGTGTAGGTCGCAAACGCGGCTCGGATCTTGCGTTGCTGTGGCTGTGGTGTAGGCCCGCAGTTGTAGCTCCTAAAAAGGTGCAGTGCTAAAAAGCAAAAAAAAAAAGGAAGAAGAAGAAGAATCTGGGTGTTTCTCTATATGCCTTATTTTAGATTTGATTTTGGAATCATTTCAGTATCATAAATAATTTTAAAATAATATTAGATTTTAAAACTAATTCCCTAACTTCACATCCAATAGGACAGCTAATATAAACAAAGAAAATAACAAGTGTTGGTGAGGATGTGGAGAAGTTGGAGCCCTGTGCACTGTTGGTGGGAATGTAAAAAAGTGCAGCCTCTGTGGAAAGCATTACGGAGGTTCCCCCAAAAAGTAAACATACAAGAGTTCCCACTTGGGCTCAGTGGATTAAGGACACAACATTGTCTCTGTGAGGATGTGGGTTCAATCCCTGGCCTCACTCATTGGATTAAGGATCTGGTGTTGCCACAAGCTGCAGTGTAGGTCTCAGAGGCAGCTCCGATTCAACCCCTGGCCCAGCAGCTTCCACATGTGGCAGGTGCAGCCATAAAAAGAAAATTAAAAATAAACATACAGTTACCATGTTTTCCAATTCCATTCCTGGAGATATACCCAAAGGGAGTAAAAGCAGGAACTTAAGATACATGCATGTTCATAGCAGAACTATTGACAGTAGTCAAAAGTAGAAACAATTTATTTTTTCTTTTTTTTCTTTTTTTTCTTTTTTTTTGTCTTTTTGCCTTATCTAGGGCCACACCTGTGGCACATGGAGGTTCCCAGGCTAGGGGTCTAACAGGAGCTGTAGCTGCCGGCCTTTGCCACAGCCACAGCAACGCGGGATCTGAGCCACGTCTGCGACCTACACCACAGCTCACGGCAACGCCGGATCCTTAACCCACTGAGCGAGGCCAGGGATCGAACCTGCAACCTCATGGTTCCTAGTCGGATTCGTTAACCACTGAGCCACGACCGGAACTCCCAAAAGTAGAAGCAATTCAAATGTCCGTCAACAGATGAATGAATAAGCCAAATGTGGTATAACCATACAATGAAATATTATTCGGGCCTAAAAAGGAAGGAAATTGTGGCACATAATACAGCAAGGATAAACTTTGAAGACATTCTTTAAGTGAAAGAAGCCAGTCACAAAAGACAAATATTGTATGATACCACTTATATGAGATCCCTAGAGGAGTCAAATTCATAGGGAAAGAAAACAGAATGACGAGTGCCAAGGGCTAGGAGAAGGGAGAATGGGGAGTTACTGTTTAATGGGGACAGAATTTTACTTAGGGAAGATGAAATAGATGTAGAGGTGAATATGGTGGTGACAGTTGTACAACAATGAGAATACACTTAATCCACTGAACTATACACTTATAAATGGCTAAAATTATAATTCCATGTAATGTACATTTTACATACCACAATTTTAAAAGGTAGGAGTTCCCACTGTGGCACAGTGGGCTAATGATCTGGCTTGTCTCTGTGGAGGCACAGATTCAATCCCTGGCCCAGAGCAATAGGTTAAAGATCCAGCATTGTTGCAGCTGTGGCATAGATTGCAACTCTGGCTTGTATTTGATCCCTGGCCTGGGAATTCCATATGCCCTGGGTGTGGCCAAAAAAGGAAGGAAAAAAAAGAGTAATGTGGCACTGCCTCCTTTGAATGATCCGATAATCTAAGTTCCATTTGTTACAGTACAATATTTTAGGTATGTATACATATGTGTGTGTGTGTATGTGTGTGTGTGTGTATGTATATATATATATATATATATATATATATATATATATATATATATAATTTGTCTTTTTAGGGCCGCACCCACAGCATATGGAGGTTCCAGGCTGGGGGGCCAGTCGAAGCTGTAGCTGCAGGCCTACACCCCAGCCACAGCAACGCGGGATCTGAGCTTCATCTGTGACCTATACCGCAGCTCACGGCAACGCCGGATCCTTAACCCACTAAGGCCACAGATCGAACCCACGTCCTCATCTATACTAGTTGGGTTCGTTAACTGCTGAGCCACAATGGGAACTCCCAGAGATATATTTAAATGGAGGGATGGAATAGTGAGCTGAATTATCCAACAATAATGGATTAATAATAATAATTATTACAACAATATAAATCCTGTAATCTGAGATGTTTTCTAATAGCACATTGTCTGTAGTTGCACAATTACAATGCACAATCTTATTGTAAGGTGTTGTTTTTATAGTTGTTATGGTTTAAAAAAATAAATAAAAACGTTCTGTCCTAAAAATCCAAAGCTTCAGGTTGGGGACCTAACTGTATGAAATGAAACTATTTCAAGTGACGTGGAACAATAATTTGATGGCACATTCCCAGTGGGATACACCCGCAGTAAAAAAAAGGAAAAAAATTGTAAACTGTTTTTCATAAACATACTGCTTAAGGTACCGTTGTTATGTTATTCTGAGATAATATGTGTTTTTGTGGAATAAAGCAAATATCAGTGTCATTGAGAATTTGAATTTTCAGTGTGAGAAAAAATAACAAGTATAAGATTTATCAGGCTAGGTAAAAGCCGTGTAATCCTAACTATAAATTAGAAGTGTCAGTATAAATTCATGGTGTATTCTACTTTTTATTTTTTTGCTTTTTAGGGCCAAACCCATGGCATATGCAGGTTCCCAGGCTAGGGGTCCAATTGGAGCTGTAGCCACTGGCCTACGCCACAGCCACAGCAACGCGGGATCCGAGCCATGTCTGCGATCTACACCACAGCTCACGGCAATGCCAGATCCTTAACACACTGAGCGAAGCCAGGGATCGAAGCCACAACCTCATGGTTCCTAGTTGGATTCATTTCTGCTGCACCACGACAGGAACTCCATGATGTATTTTACTTTTTGAAAAATAATGAGGAACTTCCTGGTTCTGTCCAACGGAAAGGCCTAGAAACAACAAATAACCCATTAGCCATGAGCACCCTTGATTGTGGTCTGTAGATCACTTTCCAATCAAAGAAACCAGGGCTCCTTGGAGAAATGACTGATCCCAAGCTTGCGGCAGGATAGTCCTGCAGTATCTCATTACACGGTAGAGCAAGAACGCTGCCTAAGCATTCTGTCCAAAGGAACTCAGGAGTCCATATGAAGAGCCTCCCACTGGCCAAGGAAGGGAAAATAATTTGATTATTAGTAATGATAAACACTGGAATATATCTGACATCGTTCAAAAATTTAAATCCATGCATTCATAAATATATAGGGAAAATCCCATTATTTACCTTCGGAGGATATTAGCCAGCTTAATAATTAATTTGGAAACTAGGAAAGGAAAAGAATCTAGCATTTATCTTGCCTTTTTCATGTGAGTTTTGCCACTGGATAACCACACGGTAGATGAGAAGACATTTTTCTTTCCAGGGGTTTTCCGGATAATAAACGAAGGCAGAATGATATGATTCCAATCTCACTCCACGATAGCTGCTAATGAATCTAGAGGTTTAAGCGAAGATTGTCAGTGGCAGATAACATTGCAAAGGAGAGATACTGGGCGGAGGTCAATAAAAGAAATAAGACAACTTATTGCATTGACCCAAGTCCACTGGGTGATGGATATTCATGAGCGTTCATTATATAATTCTCTCCCCTTTTGGGTCTGTTTGAAATTTTCTGTTTCAAAAAAAACGTTAAGGAGTTCCCGTCATGGCGCAGCAGAAATGAATCCAACTGGGAACCATGAGGTTGCGGGTTCGATCCCTGGCCTCGCTCAGTGGGTTAAGGATCCGGCGTTGCCGTGAGCTGTGGTGGTGTAGGTCGCAGACACGGCTCGGATCCCGCGTTGCTGTGGCTGTGGCAAGGGCCAGCGGCTACAGCTCCTGTTAGACCCCTAGCCTGGGAACCTCCCCATGCTGTGGGTGCGGCCCTAGAAAGACAACAACAACAAAAAAAAAGTTAAAAACCCTTTGCCCTGTGTCATGCTCTCAAAGCAGGGCATGGCAGTGAGGAGCCCATAGGTGCTAGGTCAATATTTCCCAGGAAGTGCCAACTCTTGGCCTCATTTACCGCACTCCTTCCTGGCCTCTATCATACCGCCAAGGGCTGAGCTCACAATTTTACTACAATATCCAGTGTCCTCTGTTACAAAACTCCCCCCTCTCCAGCTGCAGGTGCCGAGAGATTAAATCTCACCTCTACTCTCCCAGAAAGATCTCCCTGAAGTCAACTTCTGACCTCCGGGGAGTGGAGGAGAGCACCAACCAGAGGCCGGGACATTGTGACACCACAAGGAGCTTCTCTCTTTGGCAAAAGAGGTGCAACCAATTCTTAGAGCTGGACTGCCCTGGATTGGATGGCTTGGCTGTGGTTCCAAACTGACCCCAGGCCCAGCCCTAAGGCTCAGCTGGCTGCTGGGGTGGGGGCCGGGGCCAGGAGAGAAGCCTTAGCTTGGACGAGTGCCCCCGATGAAGAAATAATACGTGGCTGAGGGCCTGGACTGGTCCAGGACATGGGAGTCTGGCCATAACGCATTATCCTGTGGCCTGAACCTCTGCTGGGGAGGCTGGAGAAGTCTGGTAGATCAGCAATAATAACTCTGCTCTGTGAGTGCTGCCCACACACTGGCACGATGCTAAGCGTTCTACATGCATCTCCTCTTTCACCTCTCAACACTATGAGGTTGGTACTGTTCTCCCACTATAGAGATGACCTACACAAGAGTTCAAGACTAAGCCACATTCTCAAGCTAGTAAGCAACAGAGTGAGAAGATGAATCCAGGTGGGTTCAGTAGGGGTCAGAAAACTTTATTAAAAGGCCACATGAATCTGAGTGAAATGAAATCACTATCTAGAAAGGTATCTGCACCCCGTGTTCATTGTCGCCTTTTTTTTTTAAGAGCCACACCTGCACCATATGGAAGTTCCCAGGCTAGGGGTCAAATCAGAGCTGAAGCCGCCGGCCTACACCACAGCCACAGCAACTCCAGATCCGAGCTGCGTCTGCAACCTACACCACAGCTCACGGCAACACCAGATCCCTAACTCACTGAGCAAGGCCAGGGATCGGACCTGCATCCTCATGGATATTAGTCAGATATTTTTCCACTGAGCCAGGATGGGAACTCCCATTGTCGCGTAATTTACAATAGCCAAGACGTGGAAACAACTCTCAATGGACAAAGAAAATGTGATACACACACACACACATACACACGTAAACACACACATGCTGTTTAGCCATAAAAAACAAGGAAGTCCTACCATTTGCAACAACATGAATGGAAATCGATGGCATTATGCCAAGTAAAATAAGTCAGGCAGAGAAAGGCACATACTGTAAGTCTCGCTTATATGTGGAATCTTAAAAAGAAAATAAATAAACTCATAGAAACAGAAAGTAGAATGGTGGCTGTGAGGGCCTGGGAGTAGGGGAAATGGGGAGATGCTGGTCAAAGGGTACAGACTTCTAGTTATAAGATAAATTAAAAAAAAAAAGAAGTTCCTGTCGTGGCTCAGTGGTTAACGAATGCGATTAGGAACCATGAGGTTGCGGGTTCGATCCCTGGCCTTGCTCAGTGGGTTAAGGATCCGGCGTTGCCGTGAGCTGTGGTGTAGGTCACAGATGTGGTTCGGATCCCATGTTGCTGTGGCAGTGGCAAAGGCCAGCGGCTACAGCTCCTGTTAGACCCCTAGCCTGGGAACCTCCATATGCCGTGGGTGCGGCCCTAGATAAGGCAAAAAGACAAAAAAAAAAAGATAAATAAGTTCTGAGAATCTACAGCATGGTGGCTAGAGTCAAAAATTTTGTCTGCCTGAACACTGCTAAAAGAGATCTTAAAAGTTCTCACCACACACTAAAAATGGTAATTATGTGAGGTGAAGAGATGGATGGGTTAAGTAAGCTTATTGTGATACTGTTTTGCAATATATATGTATATCAAGTCGTCACATTTTACACCTGGAACTTACACAACGTTATACATCAGTCATGTCTCCATAGAGCTGGGGGTGTAAAATCCACAGAGTAAAAGTCAAGTCCATCCCAAGGACTCGACTCTGCCGTGATAGCATGAAAACCATTGCCAACAACGCGGAAACAAATGAGAGAGGATGTGTCCTAAAAAAAAAAACAACAAACTTCATTTTACCTACACAAATTGTACTGCATCTATAGGGAATAGTATTCAGCCATATCAAGGAATAGTTAATGATAAAAAGGACTGATTCGCGCTACAATGTGGATGGACCCTGAAAACATTATACCCAATGGGGGTGGGGGAGCCAGACACAAAAGAGTCCCTTATTGTATGATTCTATATAAAATGTCCAGAATAGGTCGATCCACAGAGGAAGATTGGCGATTGCCAGGAGGTAATAGACAAAAGACAGTGACTGCTTAATGGGTATGGAGTTTTATTTTGGGGTGATGAGACGTTTAGAACTAGGTTAGCTATAGGTAATGATTGCACAACACTGCAAATATACCAAAAGCCACAGAATTGTGCACTTTTAAGTGGTTCATTTTATGTTAGGTGCATTTCAGATTAAAAAAAAAAATAGCATTGTTTACAGAAATAGCTGGTCTATAGGCTGTGGTTTATCCACTCCTGCTTTTTTTTTTTTTGTCTTTTTAGAGTCCCACTCAAGGCATATGGAGGTTCCCAGGCTAGGGGTTGACTCGGAGCTGTAGTGCTGGCCTATGCCACAGCCACAGCAATGCCAGATCCAAGCCATGTCTGCAATCTATACCACAGCTCACGGCAACACTGGATTCTTAACCCACTGAGCAAGGCCAGGGATTGAACCTGTGTCTTCATGGATACTACTCAGACTCATTTCCGCTGAGCCAAGATGAGAACTCCAACCCACCCTTGCTTTAAAACTTCTCTTCACAAAACCCAGAGCTGGAGTTCCCGTCGTGGCGCAGTGGTTAACGAATCCGACTAGGAACCATGAGGTTGCGGGTTCGATCCCTGCCCTTGCTCAGTGGGTTAAGGATCCGGCGTTGCCGTGAGCTGTGGTGTAGGTCGCAGACGCGGCTCGGATCCTGCGTTGCTGTGGCTGCGGCGCAGGCCAGTGGCCACAGCTCCGATTAGACCCCTAGCCTGGGAACCTCCACATGCCGCGAGCGCGGCCATAAAATGACAAAAGGCAAAAAAAAAAAAAAACCCAGAGCTGAAGAGAAGAAAAATAGGTAGGCAGGAGTTCCCATCGTGGCTCAGGGGTTAAGAATCTGACTAGTATCCAGGAAGATGCGCGTTTGATCCCTGGCCTAGCTCAGTGGGTTAATGATCCGATGTGGCCGTGAGCTGCAGTGTAGGCCAAAGATGTGGCTCAGATCTGGCGCTGCTGTGGCTGCGCAGTTGCAGGGCAGCAGCTGCAGCTCTGATTCCACCCCTAGCCTGGGAACTTCCACATGATGTAGGTGCGGGCCTAAAAAGACAAAAAAAAATGTAGGCATAGAAAATCTTAGCTCAGAGCCTTCTTTTTATCAGAGTCCTCATTATCATCATTACAGTTACCAAAGTGAATGCTATTTACTCTAATCTTGGCCGCAAGCCCAGCCCTGCCCCGAGTTACTTTTCATCTGGCCTCTGACCTTGATCCCAGCCTCACTTCAGATCCAGGGCCCAGGGCTCTGGCTGTTGGTGCTGATACTCTTTCCATTAGAAAAGGTTGCAAGCCCCGAGTCCTCTCACGAGACCCCTGGTCTGTCTGCAGCCCGGAGGGGCCTTGACCTAGCCTGGCAGGTGGCCTTACGAAGTGGGGGAGAAGCTGGGGACGAAGCAGTCTGATTGGTCAAGGGCATCCCAGCCTTTGGGCCGCCTCCCAGGCCCAGCCCAGACCACGTGCCTTGGTGTGTGGGCGCTTGCATGTCATGGGTTTCAGAGACTGACCTCGAACTGACCCCCCATGCCCTCTCAGGTCTTTCGTGCACTTAGCACTCACTCCCTGCCACCCAACTGCTGCCTGACCTGTGGTGGGCATTTCTGGGCACCCCAAGAGGATTCAGCATCTCTTATTCTGGGGAAGATGGAACCAGGCAGAGAAACTCTAGGCCTTGTCTGGACAGGTCTGAGTCAAATGTAGGAATCCAGGGCTAGGGACCCAGAAGGGGGAAGGTGAGGAGCCAGGGGTGATCAGGAAGGCTTCCTGGAGGAAGGGTCCTACTCCAGAAGGTCACAAATCCCGGATAGACCCCAAGGGATATGCTGGCTATCTATGACATGTCCCTGGCTCCGCGAGCTCCTACCACTAACTTCAGCTTTAAAAGAATATGTATGTGTATGTATAACTGGGTCACCTTGCTGTAGGAGAGAAATTAACAGATCATTGTAAATCAACTACAATAAAAAAAAAATGTTTTAATTTTAAAAAGGTGGGAGTTCCCATTGAGGATCCGTGGAAATAAATCTGACTAGCATCCATGAGGCCGCAGGTCGGAGCCCTGGCCTTGCTCAGTGGGTTAAGGATCCAGAGTTGCCGTGAGCTGTGGTGTATGCCGCAGATGTGGATCAGATCTGGTGTGGCTGTGGCTGTGGTGTAGGTCAGCGGCTACAGCTGTGATTCTACCCCTAACCTGGGAACCCCTATAAGCCGCAGGCGCAGCCCTAAAAAGTTAGAGAAAAAGGAAGAAAAAGAAGGAAGGAAGGAAGAGAAGGAGGAAGGGAGGAGGGGAGGAAGGAAAGAAAGAAAAAGAAATTAAAGAAATTAAAAAAAAAAATTATAGGGCGTTCCGTCATGTCTCAACCGAAACAAATCCAACTAGTATCCATGAGGACGCAGGTTCAGTTCCTGGCCTCGCTCAGTGGGATAAGGATCTGGCATTGCTGTGGCTGTGGTGTAGGCCAGCAGCTGCTGCTCCAATTCCACCCCTAGCCTAGGAACTCGATGCAGGTGCAGCCCTAAAAAGAAAATAAAAAAGAAGAAAAAAACTTCAAGGGTTCCCCACAGCTGCAATCAGTGGGACAAACCCAGGGTCCACGATGCCACATCAAGGTCTTTCCCAGACCAAGTGACCATTAAGTGGGAATCTCATGTGACAGTCATCCTGCAGCATCCTGGGGGCTGCTCCTGGTGGATGCAGGGACTGGGCAGAGATAAAGCCAGTGAGGCACAAAGACAGGATCAGAACTCTTGACCTCTCCTTTCGCCCCTGGTTCTAATATGTCTCAGCACAGAACTGTCCCTGATCCTCTCTTTATTAAAATGGTGATATTTTGTTCATCACTGATTTTTTTTCTTTTTTGGCTGCACCCGTGGCATATGGAAGTTCCCAGGCCAGTGACTGAATGCCAGATACTTAACCCGCTATGCCACAAAGGAGTTCCTTCATGGATTTTTTTTTTTGGCATTTCTTTTAGTCTTTTAAAAATATCATTTATTAAATATTATTTATTTATTTATTTAAATATTATTAGAATATTATTAATAATTAAATATTATTTATCTTGAGGACTGAGAATCTCAGCACCACCTAAAATTTTACTCGCTCGCTCTCCTCACTCTCATCCTTCTCCAGATGGACGCACAGCCCACAACCACCCCCCCATGTGGTTCTACCAGGCAGAGCCCCTGACGCCCAAATCCTTAGGAACTGGGACTTGGAGGAGGAGATTTCCTCAGAATCTCCAGGGGAGTAGCTCCTTTCCCCCACCCCCCACGTCGCCCGCCTTAGCCGCAAACTCCCCAAGCCCCCACTGTGGGCTCAGCTCTGCGCTAGGCCATTCTGGGTGCGTAGAAAGAGGAAACTCACTATCCATCTGAGCAGGCCCCTGGGAATCCCATACCTGGCTCAGCCTGGGCATTCGCAGGCCCGCCCAGGGCCCGCCCTGTGCTAAGTGCCCAACCTGGTGGGTCTCCTGGAAACTCCCCAGGCGGGTTTCCAGATGGGAGGTCCGTGGTGAGGCAATTTGCATGGCAGCCCCATCCCACCTGACGCTAGATAAAGGGAAGGAGGGCCCCCATCAGCACGGCTTGGCCACAGGCACCGGAGGAAGAGGACCCCTCGCTGCCAACACAGGTGAGCCCAGAAGTCAACTCCGGGGCCAAAGCCAGGGTCCCAAATGCTCCAGCCCAATTCCTGCCCTTAGCTACCTCTGGTGGCTTAGGATCCGGAGCTGGAACAGGATGAGAGGTGACACCCCCAGGTCCCCCTACGCTCAGAGCAGACTTCAGCAAAAGGCCCCTGCGCCCATCCCCTGCCTGAGGCGGAAATGCTGGCAGTGAAGAAGGCAGGGGGTGGGGCCGACCTCAGGCCTCCCCTTCTCTCGCCACCCCCAAGTTCAGCCAGTCTTACCAGTCAGGCAGGCACCTGAGAGTCCCCTCTGGGGGCCAGCAGCAGCTGTAGAACTATCTCCACAGGAAGTGTGGATTGCTGGATTGGCCTCAGTCTACCTCTCCTGGGGAATGGGCCGAGTTTGCTGGAGTCTGAACTACCTGGTTTCCAGGCCATATATATATTTTTTTTTCACTTTTTAGGGCCACATTTGCGGCATATGGAGGTTCCCAGGCTAGGGGTCAAATCGGTGCTGCTTCCAGTCTATACCACAGCCACAGCAAAGCAGGATCCAAGCCGTGTCTTCGACCTACACCACAGCTCATGGCAATGCCAGATCCTTAACCCATTTAGCGAGGCCAGGGATCGAATCTGCATCCTCGTGGATACTAGTCGGGTTCGTTACCGCTGAGCCACAATGGGAACTCCTCCAAGCCACTTCTGACATGGGGCTTGGCTTACTGACCCTTGACCTCAGCCTGGAAGGGACAGGATAGGATGGGGAGCCCCTGAGATCCAGATGGCCTTGAGCCAGGGCACTCTGTACCCATCCCCCCGCTGCCTCCCGCCCACAGCTCTGCAAGAGGCAGCGTGTCATTCACCACTGGACTTTGACAGCAGCCAAAGGCACAACTCAATTCTCCATGCGTGTCTCATTTCAGCTACGCCGAGGTCTCCACTGAGGTCAAACGGATATGTCCCCTGGAAACTGGAAGCCCACAATGGTGGTCCAGGGTTTCCTCTTGATCCTGTACGGATTGCTGCTGCAGCCGGAGCCAGGGATAGGTGAGTCAGAAGGCAGAGGCCTGGGGCCAGGATTCTTGGTTCAGCAGAAGAATACTTCCGCCCCTCGGCGTCCAGCCCTGTACAGGGGGATGCCGGACCCAAGAGGCCCCAGTCTCAAGGAATCTCCAGTCTGCTCCCAACCCCATAGGATCAGGGCAAGGGTTGTGGGGAGAAACTGAAGGCAGAAGAGCAAAAATCACGAAGGCTTCCTGGAGGAGGAGTCATAGATCTAGGACAGGAAGAAGGAGAATAATTTTACTTGGTGATGAAGCAGGAAAGGACATTTCAGGCAGAGGGAACCAAGTTATAGAGGAATTACTATGTGAACTGTCTCGACCTGGATTCCAGCAGAGGGTAAGGATTTAGACTTCCTGTGTTCAAATCAAGCTGTGTCCCTCTCCTGCTCGTGAACCTTCCATGGATCCTCATTGCTCACTGACGGTCTCAGCAACTTAACCTGCTGTCATACCCCCGTTTCTTCATCTAGACAAGGACAGTGTCGGACATCACAAGAGCTGGGGGCACGGAGAAGATGTAGAAACAGCAAGGGGAGTCTCAGGAACGGGTGGTGCTGGGCCACTAAGTTAACGTCATCCCTCTTCCTGCAGCGACCCTGCCCCTGCTCATGGATTCTGTCATCCAGGCCCTGGCTGAGCTCGAGCAGAAGACACCAGCCACCGAGGCTGGCCACGCTGCCTCTGTGTGGCTGCTGTCAGCCCAAGACTCTGGTGCCCACAATCCCCTCCATCGCTTCCTGCTGGAGGGGCGGAGTCTCAAGACTGCCAAGCCGGCTCCTCCTTCACTGAGCCCAGAGCTTCGAGGCCTGACTGAGGAGGTGGCCAGACACGGTGTGCGGGACGGGAAGGAATACGGAGTGGTGCTGGCACCCGACGGCTCGACCGTGGCTGTGGAGCCTCTTCTGGCAGGCCTGGAGGCAGGGCTGCAGGGACACAGGGTCATAAACCTGCCCTTGGACGGCAACGCCCCGCCTCCAGATGCTGGAGTCACCTTTCCAGGCGTTGGGGCCACGGTTCCTGATTTAAAAGCCGCCTCCTCAGCCCTCAAGGATACCTCTGCAGATGTCAACTCTGCAGATGTGGCAACTTGGTCTCCAGATGTTAGAGCCACAGACCTAGATGCTGAAGCCATCTCTCTAGCTGTTAGACCCGGCTCTCCAGATGGCCAAGTCACCTCTCCAGATGTCCAAGACTCTTCACCAGATACCAAAGCCAAGTCCCCAACCACTGTGGACAGCCTCTTCCTGGTCACCCTGGCCGGAGACCTGGGCCTACACTTCCTCCAGGGCCCCCAGACCGGAAACGATTCAGGACTGGGAACTGAGGGTTGCTGGGACAAGCTCTCTGTTCCCCAAACGTTCACGCTCCTGGACCCAAAGGCACCACCCCTCACCGTGGCCTTCCTTAATGGTGCCCTGGATGGGCTCCTCCTTGGTGACTACCTGAGCCAGGCCCCCGAGCCCCGGCCACCCCTCAGCCACCTGCTGAGCCAGTACTACGGAGCCGGGGTGACTGGAGACCCAGGACTTCGCAGCAACTTCAGACGGCAGAACGGAGCTGCTCTGATTTCGGCCCCCAATCTGACGCAGCAGGTATGGGGGGCCCTCAGGTTGCTGCAGAGGCTGGAGCCTGCACACCCTCAGCTGCAGGGCATGAGCCAAGAACAGCTGGCGCAGGTGGCCACCCATGCTACCAAGGAGTTCACCGAGGCCTTCCTAGGTGAGAAGGGCCCCCTCCCCGGGGACACTCCTTCTCACAGATACAGAGGATTCTCGGTGCCAGAAGGGTCAGGGGGATCTAGGACTGAGGGATTCCCAAAAGGGCAATAAGGGCTTCGGCTCTGAGGCCAACGGGACTAAGATGCTGTTAGATTTAGTTAAGTGAGATCCCAGCTGGAGCCAGTGTGGCATGAGACTGAACTGTCCCCAAATCTAGGAGGAAGCTGGAGGGATGGCTCTAGTGTGGGAGCAGGTAGCAGGGGAAGAAATGCTTGCTGACCCTCGCCCTGGACTCCTTTCCCCGCAGGGTGCCCAGCCATCCACCCACGGTGCCGCTGGGGCGCGGCACCATACCGGGGTAGCCCAAAGCCACTGAAGCTGCCACTTGGGTTCTTGTATGTACATCACACATACGTGCCCGCCCCACCCTGTACGGACTTCGAGCTCTGCGCTGCCGACATGCGCTCTATGCAGCGCTTCCACCAGGATACACATGGCTGGGATGACATCGGCTACAGGTGGGTGGGAACCTGTAGGGTGGACCGCGTGGCAGTGCTAGATAGAGCCTGGTAGGGCGGGGTCTGACGCCCGCCGGGGGCGGGGTTTGGACCTGAGCAAAACTGGCAGAAAGAGGAGGAGATTTGCGGTGGGTGGGGACAAAACGGAGAGGGGCGTGGCCTAGGCTGGGGAGGGGCGGGCCTTAACCTGGACCAGAAATAGCTCAAAGTGGGACTCTCAAGTTCCTCTGAGAACTGTGAAAGGAATTAGGACTCGGGAGATGAAGAGGACCCGTGGTAGGGGCTGGGTCTGGGGCCAGGCAGTGATGGGATGTGACCTAAAACAGAAAAGGATTCTGAATTGGGCTGGTGCTTCAGACAGTGGGGAGGGAACTGGGTAGAAAGGGGTGTGGCCAATGTTGAGGGGGAGGATCCAGAGAAATGGGACGGTTTCTGGTGTGGCCTTTGGTGGAGAAATGGGACAAGGTCGGACGGATAGAATTAGGGTGAGACTTGGGGTGGCGGTGGCCCTTGAAACAGGTGCGGAAACCGGGGTAGAGGGCCAGATGAGGGGCGGGCCTCGCTCACGCAGCTGGATGCGGGCTTTCCTCTCTCCTCGCCAGTTTCGTGGTGGGCTCAGATGGCTACGTGTACGAGGGCCGTGGCTGGCACTGGGTGGGTGCGCACACACGCGGCCACAACTCCCGCGGTTTCGGCGTGGCCTTGATAGGCAACTACACTGCGGAGCTGCCCTCGGAGGCCGCGCTGCGCACCGTGCGCGATGAGCTCCCGCACTGCGCTGTGCGCGCCGGCCTCCTGCGGCCAGACTACGCGCTGCTTGGCCACCGCCAGCTCGTGCGCACTGACTGCCCCGGCGACGCGCTCTTCAACCTGCTGCGCACCTGGCCACGCTTCGACACGGTGAGTGCCCGAACCCTGAACTACCTCGGCCTGGGGCCCACCTGTCCACTCAAGCTCAGCTCGGCCCTTGACCCCAGGCTGCATAACCTCGGCAGGCCCCCTCACTCCTTCCCCGTAATCTTTGTGCCCACACAGCCTCACCCAGGCCCCTGAACTCCCTTGCAACCCATCTGTTCTGGCAATCTAGGACCAGACCTCAAGCATTCGGCGGGCAACATAGCCTACTTACCCGGCCCCTCTGCCTGCACAACCTCATCCCAGACACCCAAAATTGCTTTCTACCCAAAGGATCCCTGTCCACACAACCCTGGCCCAGCCAATGACCCTCTACAGAAAACCTTCCCTGCACAACCTCGGTCCAGCCCCTAACCCTGTGTTGCAATCCTCTGTCCAACCCAGTCTCAGCCCCAACCTCCCTGGCCTTTGATGACAACTCTTACGCTGGGGCAATCTAGGCCTGGTCAGCACAACCTCATGGCCCCATCCAAACCCTTGACCTTGATTACCAAAACACCTCTATAATCACCCCTGTGTGATCTAGTGCTGCCTTCCAAATGCCACTCAATTTCATTAAGCTGGCCTGCAGTTGGGGTTTTACCCTCCCCTCATTTTGGGCCCCTGTCTTCTCACCCATACAGGGTCCCACCACAAGGAAGGCAGACCCAGGGGCACTAACCTCCCCCCAAAACCTCACCCTCTCTTTGTCTTTTTTTAGAATGTGAAACGAAGAACTGCCAGGAGGGCCTCCAGGAGATCCAAAAGGAAACTGCCTCTAACAATCCCACTAGCCACAGACTTCCAATAAAGAAACCATGGGAAGAAAATTTGTGTCCAGGCATCATCTGCGTTTGCGCATTCTGTCTTATTCTGTCTGGGGTTGCTCAGAAGCAGACCTGGGGACAAGAATCCCAGTGCAAGCAGTTTGTGCAGTGATCCCAAGACATATCAGCTGGGGAATAAGGAAGCCACACAGGGAAAGGAAGGCAGCCTGGAAAGAGGGCTTTATCAGGCTGTTGATCTGGGAAGCAGGTGGAGCTCAAGCCCCCTGGGGGGTCCTCTTGGGGAGGGGCAGCATAGGGCACACACCTCAGAGTCATCCCACCCAAACGGCAAGGAAGCTGGAGTATTGAGCCTCCAGCTTCCATAGTTGTTGGCTGAGGGCTGCTCTCATGGAGGTGTTAATTTGCTGGCACTTTGGGCCTGCTTGCTGCATGGACAATGTGGACTCCAGCTGTCAGAGAAAGTCCTCCGTCACAAATGCGGGGAGTTGGGAGCAGGGCCAGTGTGCAGCGAAGGCTCGGAAATATGGCAGAACACAGGGAGACTCTACCTGTGTGTGCAGTGAGTGGACAGCATGTGATATGAGGCGGGCATAGGTGTGTCCACTCGTGTGAACACTGTCAGCTCCAGGAGAAGTACACTTTTTTCCTTTTTTTTTTTTTTTTTTTTTTTGGCCACACCCTCAGCATGCAGAAGTTCCTTGGCCAAGGATCAAACCTACACCACTCCACAGGCCACGTACTCATGACGGCAGTCCTATCCATCCCGTCCTGTGGATTCTGGCCACCTTGCCTTTGAACAGCTCTTCCCTCCACCTGGCCTGCTCTTCCCATGACCAGTTCCTTCTCAGGCACTGCACGAATGCCATCTCCTCAAGGAGGCCCTCCTGGATTTTTCCAGCTCAAAGTGCATCGCTTCCACTCAGCCCCTGCTCTAGTCTATTTTCTGCCAAGTCCTCCTTACCAGCTAGAAATGTCCTGCGTTTACATTCAGGATTTTTCTCCCTTGCTGTACTGTGGTTCCAGGCAGGAGCCAAGTTTGTTTAGTTCCCCATGGTTTCTCCAGTACCTAGCACATAGTAGGTATTCAGAAAGCATTAGCTGAATAAACAAAGGCTACCATTAGGAATCATCTGAAACTGATATTATCATCTTCAACAAATAAGGAAACCGAGGCTCAGAGGGGGGAAGTGACTTGCTTGAGGTCACACAGAGAGAGAAGGACCAGCTGGCACTTGAACCCACTCTTAGGCCAGTGGTCCAGGATTCTATCAACTCTCATGTTAACTCACTGATTCATCAGAATAGCCTTTGGCCATCTCTTTTTTCAAGTAAATACTCTTTAAGGTATAACAGAGATACCGGAAAAGGCACCCAAATATATGGTGAGTGAATTTTCACAGCAGAACACACCCAAGTAACCAGCACCCAGCTCAAGAAGTAGAACATGTTAAATTTCTGTTGTGTGAACTTCACTTCAATTAAAAAAAAAAAAAACACACAATAAGCTCCCAGAAACCTCTTCTGTGCTCCCCCACCCTGGCCCCAGTCTCTAGCCCCTCCAGAAAAAAAACGCCATCCTGACTTGTCACTCATAGTTTTGCCTGCTTCGGAACTTGATGTTCATGGAACCACATGGTCATTGTTTGGGACATTTGTCTTGGCATTGTTTGTGATTCATCTGAGTTCAGTCATTCCTATTGCTGCATAATACGCCACTAGGTGAAGATGCAATCATTTATCTGCTCTACAGTAGAGGTACGCTGAGGTCGTCTCCAGTTTCAGTCTATTATGAATTGCACTGGTGGGCCTATCTATTGGGTGTACGTGCCTAGCAGTGGCACTGCACTGCTGGGTCCGAGGAGAGGTGTACAGCCCATGTTCATAGATTATGCCAAACGGTTTTCAACTTTGGATAAATCGGGCTACACCCTGGCCAGCGGTGGATAAGAAGAGTTTCAGCTTTTGGTCAGCATGTGCCAATTTGGAAGAGAAGGCAGCTGAGGCTCAGAGAGGGGCATATGCTGCCTCCTAGTCGGTGAGAGATTCTGCTCTGTCACCTCCTCTCCTCTCAAATCCTGCCCTCACTGTGCCCTCCCAACCTGGTTGTGGGGTGGGGTGGTACAGACAGGGTCACGTGGAGTTGCATTCGTTGGTTCAGCCGGAGGAAGCCAGGCAGGCTGCAGACAGACGGCTGCTGATTCTGGGGCTGGTCAGGAAATCAAGGTAAGAGGCGGGGTGCGTGTGACCCCCAAGGGGACTCCCTGGGGGCAGAGGCGTGAGTGGGGAGGGGGCCAACATGAAGACAGCATGTGGGCAGACACTGGGCAGAACTGTCACCCTCTCATCCCCCAGGAGAATCTCTGCCATGGACCCATCCTCGCCGAGCGGGGCCTCCCAAACCCAGCCTGCAGCCCCAACCCCACTAACCGCCTACCGCTGGCACTCTGGGGGTGGCGGGGAGAAGGGAGCTGGAGGGTTCCGCTGGGGCCGCCTCGCGGGATGGGGGAGGGCGCTGAGCCACCAGGAGACCACAGTCAGCAGCCAGCCAGCCCCTCGATCGCTGTTTCGCCGTGTCCTCTCTGCGCCTCCCAAGGAGTCACGCACAAGCCGCCTCCGAATATCCAAGACCCTCTGGGGGAGGCATAAGAACCCACCGCTGGAGGCGGACCCAGAGCCGGAGGCCCCAGGTACGTGGCTCCCCCACCCAGGCTGGGAGGCCCGGATGCTCGGGTTTTGTCTGCCTCCCAAGCATCAGCCTTACAGACACAGGAAGTTGTGGGGAGAGCAGAAGCCCAACAGGAAATGGCTGGGGCCCGGCTGGCTGCCCTCTTCCCTCTTTCCCCCTCACCCGGGCACGGTGGGGGTGGCTAAGGGTCTAAAGGGTGGGGGTCCAACCTGGGGAAGGGACAGGGAACAGCCTGACGGTAGCACTGTCCAGATGCCATATGGCTCTTGGCCCCGGTAGGTCTCTCCTTACATTCAGTGACACAGGCTTAATCTCTCCTGCCTGGATATCCGTCTCTGCTGCCCGGATATCCGTCTCTGCTGCCTCCTGTTCGCCTGCCCTCCAGCCTCCTTGTCTTAGTTGCTTTACTTCCTTGAGCCTCAGCTTCCCCAGAAGTTAAATGGGAATCCTGATTCCTACCTTGAAGGGTGTTTTATTTCCTTCATTAATTCAGAGGCCTGCGAGCACTTACTATGTCCCAAGTCCCCCCCACCCCCCGACTTAGGCACTGAGGGCACAGCAGTGAACAAAATAGAATAAAATGCCTGCCCTCTGGAGCTCACAGCATAGTGGGCGTGACAGACAGTAAACACGTAAACACACAAATGACAGATGGGGCTCAGTGTCACAGGGGGATCTGGGAAAGTAAGGGGTCCCACGAAATGTGCTGGCGCCTGGGCTAGCATTACACTGATGAGCCCAGGACCCAGCACGTATGGTGTGATCCATCAACAGATGGGACTTAGCATGTATTCCGCTGGTGGTTCAACAAGAGGACAGGCAGATGATACGGGAGGGTTGACCCGGCCCCCCGTTCCTGGAAGCTCGTTTAACTCTCACCATTCATATTTCCACTTTGCAGAGGCAACCGCCCAGCCTCCCCCAGGGTATCAGGTGTCGCCTATTCTAGAGGGTCTAGTGCGAGCTCTCTAACGAGCAGACCTGCTCCTCCCTGGCTCCCCAACACCTCTGGGATAAAACCCCAGCTCCTCTAACTGATCCCCAAGGCCCTGCCCCAATCTCTTCCTGAACCCTCCCCTCCAAGCCCTCCAAGACCTCCTCACCCTTCTCCTTCTTTCCCTGCGCCCGGCCACGTGCCACCTCCCAGCCTCTGCTCAAGCTGTCCCTGCCACCATATCCTCCATCTCTGTCCAGATCCAACCTGCGGTTCAAAACCCAGCGCAAGCTTACTCTCTCGAGGAGGATGTCCCTGACCGAAGGCACCTCCGCCTCTCTTAGCCCTGCCCTTTTTCTGTTCCTTTCTCAAAGTTTAAATACGTTTCCCCTTAGACCAGTTATTTATGGAAGGAACCCAGCCTGCTGTCTTGTTTTTTAACCTCTCAGACCTACTCACTGTCTTGGTTAAAAGAAGCGTGTTTGTGTCTGAAACCCAGCTCAGTCGCTCACAAGCTGTGGGACCCTAGGCCACCCTATGGGTTCTCAGTTTCCTCCTTGATACGGTGAGGATTGTAATAGCCCCTTGAACGGCTCCTCGAGGATGCAACGAGACAAGGCGTATGGAGCAGTAAACACAGTACAGGGCACATAGTTGATGGGGCTGTGTCCACCACCCGTAGCTAGTGCGGACAAGGCCTAGAGAGGGGCAGTGGCTTGTCTGACACCTGACTTGGCTGCTGGGAGGGTAGGGAGGAGGGGGCACTTAGGAGGGACAGCAAAGGACTCCCAAGTCCCCAGCCTCTCCTCCTCTACCCAGAATCTGAACCAGAGCCAGAGCCCCCTGCCCCGCAGATCCCAGAGGCCCCCACCCCCGATGTGCCTGTCTGGAACATTGGGGCCTTCACCCTACTTGATGGAAGGCTGGTGCTGCTCGGGGGTGAGGACGAGGTAAGAGGGGGACATGAGCAAGAGGAGGGGAGGAGAGGAAGGGAGAGAGACAGGAGAGCCGTAAGAGGGGGTGGCATGGGGGGGTAACGGGAAAGTGTGTGCCTCGCCCTCCGTCTGACTCCCTGCCTCCCCTTTCTGACTGCCCACATTCCCTCTGCTGGGACACAGAGTCCTCGCCGGCCCCGGGTGGGAAGTGCCAGCTCCGAGGGAAGCATTCAGGCAGCCTTGGGGAACCTCAGGGATCCAGGTAAGCTTCAGCGGTGGCGAGGGCTGGGGCGTTTGGGGGAGCCTCTCAAGGTGGGTCAGCATCCAAGATGACTTCGCCTCCCCACAACCTCCACCCCGACCACTCACAGATCGGATCCCTGGAAAGACTGATCCAGAGGCCGCTGGCCCCCACCAGGTCCACAACATTCGGGTAAGCCCACCAGTGGGGATGGAAGGGAGAGCGGAGGATTTCAGACCCTCAGAAGTGAAAGGGGGACTCTTTCTCGGGGACCTCGGACAGGCCGCTGACCCTCTCTGGACCGAAATGTCCCTTTCTGTCAAACGGATCTAGTGACAGAAACTCCTTCTTGGGGCTGTTTATGGAAAGTCCATAGAATACAGGAACATGCAGTTGGTGCTTTAGAAATAGGAGCTGTTGGAGTTCCCATGGTGGCGCAGCGGAAACGAATCCCACTAGGAACCATGAGGTTGCAGGTTCGATCCCTGGCCTCGCTCAGTGGGTTAAGGATCTGGCGTTGTCGTGAGCTGTGGTGTAGGTCGCAGACGTGGCTCAGATCCTGAGTTGCTGTGGCTGTGACATGGGCCAGCAGCTGCAGCTCCGATTGGACCCCTGGCCTGGGAATCTCCATATGCAGCCCTAAAAAGCAAAAAAAAAAAAAAAAAAGAACTGTTGATTGCTTTTAATATTCCTACTGATATAGCCTGACTTGTGATTCCCCCAAGAACAGTAAATCTTCCAGGACCACTGGGGAGGGGCACTAGCTGAGAAGGGAGCACAGGGTCCTGCCCAGCTGGCATCTCCCTCCCTGCAGGGGCTGCTCAAGAGGCTGAAAGAGAAGAAAAAGGCCAAGTCAGAGCTGGGAGCTCACGCTTCCCGGGATGGGTAAGGATCTTTGAGGGGCTGGAGGGGCTGGGATTGTCCCCTCTCCCTCATTCTGCCTGTAATTCTGACCTTCACCAAACATCCCCTGTTGCGCTCCGTGTACTGCCCCCTGCTGGGCAACACTGGGGCTACCGAAAGACCCTTAGCCAGACCTCCATTGAAGGGTGGGGGCAGCTTCTGGCACAATAACTCTAAAACTGCAGCTGAAGGATTTCCTATTGTGGCTCAGAGACAACGAACCCAATGAACCCGTACCAATGAAGACGAGGGTTCGATCCCTGGCCTTGCTCAGTGGGTTAAGGATCCAGTGTTGCCACGAGCTGCAGTGTAGGCGGGCAGCTGCAGCTCCAATTCAACCCTTAGCCTGGGAACTTTCATGTGCCCCAGGTGCGGTCCTAAAAAATTAAATTAAATTAAATTAAATTAAATTAAATAGATGGGAGTTCCCATTGTGGCTAAGTGGTTAACGAATCCTACTAAGAACTAAGAACCATGAGGTTGCGGGTTCGATCCCTGGCCTTGCTCAGTGGGTTAAGGATCCGGCGTTGCCTGTGAGCTGTGGTGTAAGTTGCAGACGCGGCTCGGATCCCGCGTTGCTGTGGCTGTGGCGAAGGCCGGCGGCTACAGCTCCTGTTAGACCCCTAGCCTGGGAACCTCCATATGCCGCGAGTGCGGCTCTAGATAAAAGCAAAAAAGAAAAAAAAATTAAATAGATGGATTCAGGTCCAATTTCGGTTCAAATCCATCCTAGCCTCCTTCCACCCTTCAGGCATAGAGAGCTGGTTGGGCAGGGGTGGGGTGGGGTGGCAGGAAAGACAGCCTGTTCACCAGCGCCCTCCCCAGGCCCCCCAGTGCTCTGGGCTCTCGGGAATCACTGGCCACCCTCTCTGAGCTGGACCTGGGCGCCGAGAGGGACGTGCGGGTCTGGCCACTGCACTCCAGCCTCCTGGAGGAGCCTCACTGCTTCCAGGTACGTGCAGGGAACGCTCTACATCACCTGTCCCTTTGGCTCTATCCTTGGCCTCAAGAGCACCCTTGGATCCCCTTCCTCAACAGGTAACATGGGTGGGCGGGAGCCGCTGCTTCTCTTGTCGCTCTGCTGCTGAGAGAGACCGCTGGATCGAGGACCTTCGTCGCCACTTTCAGCCTAGTCAGGTCTGTAGCGCAAAGGTCGGGCTTGGAGACTCCTCCCACAGACCG